>JACCHW010000098.1:0-551349 GCA_018907185.1 Platyscapa corneri | reverse complement strand
GTTTATTGTGTGAAAAACCTCTCATATATTTCGAAAAATTCAAATACATAGTTCTCTAGTAGTGATATTTTCCTTTTTTTAAATATATTTTTTAAATAATTTTTTATTATTTAATTAAAGTGATCAAGATATATTTGTATTGATTTTAATTTTTCTTCGATCGATGACTGTGTTATTCGGGCAAAATAACGATATGCTTTCAATATTTATATGCAAGCATGAATACATGAAATTAGTAAGGATATTGATTTAATGATTTTTTTGAGCGTCTAACCATATTGGTATGCTTCTAAATGTTTTTTAATTTTTACACTTAGAATGACTTTATTGATTAAACATTACCATATTAATTTAGCATTATCTCGACTTAGGAAAGGGATATTTTACTGACAATATATTTTCTAAATCGTACTTCATTCGTATTAATATATACCGTCTTTCTATTAATAAATCGAAAATCTTTATAGATAAAAAGCAATGTTATCTTAAATTTTTATTTATATTTACATATATGCGTATTATTTAAAATTATTCATTTTTACACTTATATTCGTATATCATATTTATTTATGTATTTTCTCTTCAATAATTTTCGCTTCTTTTTTCATCATACTCAGTTGCTTCTCTTTCCCTTTATAGCTTCTCTCTCTCTCTCTCTCTCTCTGCTTCAATGAATCTTGTACAATACATTTATATTTTTCCTTTTACTTTTCATAATATTCTCCCACCTGATTCCTTTGAACCCATGACGTTGCATTCTCTCATAATATATTTTCTTGTTTATTTTTCCTTATTTCCCAATCTGCATGTTCTTTTGTCTTCTTCTAACCAGTGTTTGTTGTTTTTCGTTCACTTGCTTTTTATAGACACAATTTTTTTCTGTATATCTTTTATTAAAATTGTTATAAATTCTGCTGCGTATTTGGAGTTTTCTAGTCTATAACTCATATAGTCAAAAAATTCGTTGCTGCTTTGTTTTTATTACTTATGTTTCTTCCCATTTCTATTTTTTCTATTCAAAAGTGGTTACGTCATCCAATATTATGCTAAAAGTTTATTCTTTTTACTTCAAATTTACCTCACTTTTTTTTACTTTTAATATTTTCATCTCTATTTTTATGCTTGAACTTCTCAATATTTTTAGGTACTTTTCCAGATTACAATTGCTTTATTAAAACATGTAGAACTCAATGGGCCTTTTTTCCTTACTCTCTTCTTGGTTTTCAGTTTCATAATTACTTGTCGCTGTACTTTTATTTCAGCTTTGGAGTTTGTAAATTTCCTCGATGCTATCAATCAAGCACTTTTTTCTTTCTAATTTGTTCATGTCTTTTCAAATATTCGCTCTATCTATTTTATCGAATACTGCTTTTATATTCGTAAAGGAAATGAATATTTTTTCATTTTCTTTTTTTAACCGTTACATAGCTGTTTTTAGTATGTAAACCGCTTCAATTATACTTTTTTTTTTAGATTGGAATTAGCTCTCGTCTTACATTATATTTCTTTTCATTAGTCTTTCTGTTCTATTGTTTTATGAGTTCTGTATATATTTTGAAGCCTGCATCCAAAAGCATAATTCCTAATGATAATTATTTATATCTTCTCTATTCCTTTTTTTTAAATCTTCATAAATATTCTAATTCTCTATTCTATCTGAATTTCGTCTTCCTTTAATAGTTCATTCACTATCTCGATCATTGCTTTTACCACTGTGTTTCTTTCATTTCTGTACATTTAATTCATTATTTTGACTATTGTTTAGGGCTTTTCCTGAGTTTCATTTTCAATATAATTTGTTGTATCCACTTTTGCACATCTCCTCTATCCCTCCTGGACCTCGTTCTCTCTCTCTCTCCTTCGACTTTTGTCTTTCTCACATTTTTCTCCTATATATCCATCAAAAAATTTCTAACATTCTTTATTGAATCTGCGGTCTATCCCGTCTCAGTTTTTCCTTACTTTTTTAACAAGCCACGAAATATATTTCTCGTTTTATTTTACATGGCTTCTTCAATTTCTGTTTCTATACTTTTTTCTCTCCTCTGTAAAATTTTCTCGTCTTCTTTTTATCCTGCTCCCTCTACCTCTTGTACTTTTTGTAACCATTTTTTTCATTCCCAACACTTCTGAGTCCATCAATCTTTATTCTGTCCCTATCTTTACAGCTTTTCAGTCCCATCCTTATTTCTTCTTTTCAAATACTTCCAATTCTCTGCATTACCTTCTTATTTTAATGTCCCATCACACTAATCCATTTTTTCTTCTATCCAAAAAATCCTCTTCTTTTTCTATGTAATCTTCAACTTGTTCTTCATTTCATTGTGCAACACTATCATCGTATAGGTTGATGGTCAAATTTTATTCTATTCGTTATTTATATTTTTCTATATCATTCTCGCTCTCTTTAATACACTTTAATACGTTTAACTAATACACAGTCGATTGCAAATGCACCTTCTTGTAGAAATGCGTAAATTCTTCTCCAATATATTCTATTTAAAATTGTCAATCCTATTTTTGCGTCTTTAATTACCACATTGTTTATGTAGTTTCTCCTCCGTCTCCTTCTTTGTTCAACCATTCCCACTCCTCCCCGATATAGCTTGAAATCCCATCAGGCTATTTATTTCTTCGTAATATTCCTCCTTTTGCTAAAAACACGTATCCCATTAATTTTCGTGCTATTCCCGTTAAGTTTCTGTCTTCAATCAAAGTTTAAGTCAAACTTACCACTTCGTGATTTAATACAAAATTTCAACTTTGTTTGCCCGTTTTCTCTGTTCCCGTCAAATTCTAGAACGCCGTATATTTCTTTTTTTCTTGTACATCATCCACTCTCTCTCTCTCTGTCTCCCTACTTTAATCTTTCACTGTCAAAGTCTTTAGGGCTATACCATGTATCACTCGTAAAGCACTTGTGCGATGTAAGCGAATTCTCAGCGCATAAATTTTATCGATAAATTTTTCCACGACGCTTTCTAGATTCATAATTCTGAAATAAAAAAGTGTTCTATCTTTTTTTTATTACTTTTTCTTTGTCTCTCTCTATTTCTCTGATCGATATTGCATGTACGCTAAAGTGCGCGGGTTGCTTACACCGGACTATTCTGTAAATTTAAACCATGATCTGCCAACAACAACCGCTCGACAAGAAAATTTGGCCTCGTTAGATAATATGCACTTTATATTCAACGAAGTCAAATAGATATAACACCCTAGATATCGAAAAATGCATATTTGTACAATAAATAATTAGGCTTGCTATGTGTATCGAGGTATAATTTATAAAATATAGGCTAGAAAGGCTGTCGTAGATTCACAACTATGACGAACGATTGTAAGTTTAAGTGGTTATTGCAAAATCCCGACTAAAAAGTGTGTTATATTGAATTTTAAGAAAATCCGTTATTTTCCAATTGTACGTTTGAGCTTACAATGATTTTTTCACGTTGACATTTTTTTCGGGTTTTCGATTTGCGCTTTATGATCATAATATTTTTCATGCTTTTGTTTGGTTGGAATTTCATGATTTTGCTTCCGTTTTCCGTAAATTCTTTTAAAGTATTTTTTTCTTATTTATATCATTATCATGCGTATGTTATAAAAACGGCGTTTCATAGTATCATAAATTGCGATAGCAGTACCGAATAATATTTCCGAGTTTCTTACTGTCTCAAGAATCAATAAACATAAATGAATTACGGCTTTCTACGGTAATTTTGTTTAATTGCTTACTTATATAATACATACTTTGAGAATATGAATAATTCTCATTATTTTTTATCCTAAGGCGCACATTTAATAGTATGTCAGAAACAGTATTTTTAAATAATTTTCAGATTTTTCTTTAAAATAACTTATGTATATTTAAGCATTAGAAGTAAAAAAAACTGTAATTTCTATCTTAGATTTAAACAAAATTGGCGATTTTTGGAATTTTTATAGTTTTTCGTCGAATTTTTTTATATATAAAATTTTTTTATAATCAACTTTATTTCAAGATATTGTTGAGTAATATTACCACAATTATAAAATCCAAGATAAGTTTTTAATCTTAGTTGTTATTATTAATATAAATTATAATTTATAGAAAATATTCAGCCTCAAATTTTTATAAATTTATTAGTTTATTCCAGGTCTATTCGTATTTATTTAAAAAATAATTATTTGTATTGATAGCTAAACTAATTTATTTTTACTCTATCAGAAGTGAATTAGTTTTTTTATCATCATATTTAAAATTGGTTAGTATTGAAATTATCTAATTGTGTAATTGCCTTTTACAAATACTCTTTATATATATATATATATATATATATATATATATATATATACACATTACTATATAAAAGTATATATTTAATAATATACATTTTATTTATACTTACTTGATATGAAAGTTAAAATAGTCACAGAATTTTTCTTCTTTTTTCCTTGTAAATTTTATAGCTGTATGTCTTTAAAGGCAAAAAATAGTCTTGCAAGATTAAATAATCTTAAAAATTAGAAAGCGGTTGTCATTTTTTCAATGTGAAAGAGATATTTAAAATAAATAGCCTAATAATGCGAGTGGTAATAATTATTTATTATAAATAAACTATTAATATGTTTCCAGTTTCATACATCATTTTACAATCATCAAAAAGCAACTCGTTTACCATTTGTCGCATTTAATTGAAATTCTTTGTGTAGATTTTTTTATCTGTATTATTTTTTTTTTAATGAAGACCTATATTCGATCTATATTATTTTGACAACCCTTTTTTAAGAATTACAAACATATATATCTGTGTGTAAGATTACTTATTAAAGATTATTTACATTGATCGATTTACCATAAAGTTTGCCAAACCGATCACTTCTCATATAAACATAATATTATCTACATAAAAAACTGTTTTTTGAATTTTATTTCAAATGTTCAAACTAACATTATTTTTATGAAAGACAAATATAAATAACAAAGTAAATAATTTGCGTATACATATAGAAAATATAAAAGGAAAAAATCTGTGCAATGCTTTTTTTTCGATTTTTTAATTTTTTCAAGGATCAAAATAATAAATACATGGTTCCCACGAAATTAAAAATTTTTTTCATCAATTGTTATATCAATTGTCTTATTTTAATAATGTTGAGTTAAAACAGTATCGAGTTTGAACCGACTCACGTCTATGTACTTGTGTGGATAAAACTAATTTTAGAATGTTTTTATAAAAAATGTTTTATTTTAGAATTTTCAGTATAGAAATAAAACAATAGAAAAATTAAATTAAAAAATAGCGAGTCAGATTTATATCCTTATATTTTTACTGTACAATAATCGACCATATTAGTGTTATAATTTGCAGCATCCACATAATTATTTGCGAAAGTAACACTTCAAAATCTGTGGCTGTACAGCGTATCGTAATAATGTCTGTCAGATTCATAAATAAGGAACGTGTATAATAATTAACAGAGGTTACAGTTGTTATTTCTATCATATTACATACAGTAGTAGAACGAACACAGTGCACATTTGTCACAGCACCTCTGTTATGCACATATTATAAATGGATTCGATAACATTTTGTTGTTAATTCTTTATTGTTTATAATGTGCAATTTCACATTATGCACACAATATTTTTATCTATCTATATTCCATAGATTTTCTTTAAACCAAACGCTTCTTATTCACGATAAAGAAAATTCATTAGAATACTGCTTCAAAGATATGCCTTCTGTTATTTGTTTGCAAATAATTATAGAGCGGTTATGTTTTTCTAATTTAAATTAAATCAAGGTTTCTTGTATGTCTTTAATAAACTTTCTCTTATTCACATCAATATTAACACTCATTTTAATCACAATAACACTAACAATAAACTTTTAAAAATGTCCAACAATTCATTTGAAATCAACCCTCTTCATTCGCACACTTTCGAAACCATTTTTTCCATCTCAACATCTGTGTCAATGTCATGATGAAGATGATTATTTGATTTCAGCAGCATTGCTCGATGTTTCAGCGTTTATGAAGGTAGCAGCAAGTGCTGACGTTTGCGATGTGTTTGAGGTTCCGGATGTACACAGCAATTCTACGGGCGAACTCGATGAACGCAATGGCTCGACAAGATCATCCAGACCTTCTGGAGTTGGAAGTTTATTTAATTCTTCTCTCAAGAGCTTATAATGTCTCTGAAATTAAAAATTACACGTATATTTATGTATTTTTATTTTGTATAATTTATAAAATGTATCATTTAGTAAAAAATATAGTTCACAAAATGAATTCAAACTTCAATATAAATTTTTATCACGTGTAAGAAATTAATAATTTTATTTAAAATTTTATTTCAGTACATTTAATATTAATACGCTATAATTAATTTTTGATAATGTTGTAAACCTTTTTTTAGATGTTAATAAAATTTCAAGATGATTCTTTTATTTCATAAATTTTAATAACTAACATTTAGTAATTTTTAAATTTCTATTTTTGTTAACAGTTGTAATAATATTTTGTTACAATAATTTACTGATAAATGATTGTGTTTCTACGTATAAAAAAAATATACAGTATTAAATAATAGTTTTAAATATGTAACTAAAATAAATATACAAATACAAAATAAATTTATAATACCTTTTTTTTAAAATATAGTTTACGCTTTTTTGAAATTTTATTATCCTATAAAACTATAATAATAGTTATAATTTTATTCAGATTAGTTTAATAATAATTTTGTGCGTAATGAGTGTACGTTCTTTTTTGGCTTGTATGACAGATAAAAATAAAATTTTATAACTAATTTTTTTCAATTATTATTACTTCATATATTTATTAAATATTAAAATTTTAAAATTAAATATCCTTAATTACACAGTTTTTACAATTATACCCGTGAAAGACTCTATTTCTGCACTATATTATCAAGAATTGGAAAAAAAATCTTCAAAAACATAGCACTAATAAGTAGAACAATATTACTACAGTTAAATTTATTTGTAATTGTTTCTTTTTAAATTTTGAAACATAATTATTCAACCTTTGATTATAATATTAATTTCTTATTTTAATTTACATTAAATAAATTAAATTTACTTTTGTTTAAGAAAATATATAAAATAAATTTTTATAAAATGTCGAGGAATGATTTTTGAAAAAACTTTAATTTGACAATAAGAATTGATTATTAATATACTAAAATATTACAAGATATTATATATGAGTTATATTCATACGATGTATTCAACGTATATACATGTAATTTACATAAATATACAAACATTTTAATTATTTGTTTAATTAAACTTATTTTTTAGATACGCAAATTATTTTTACAATTTTTTTGGTAAAAGATAGATCAAACCAAAATGATAAAACGTGACTTAAAAATCTCTAATGTTTTTAACAGAAATTTTTCAAATTAAATTAAATTTTAAATAATAAATATTTTGGATAGTTAATTTAAATTATTTATTGTAATATAAATAAGATTATATTTAATCAATATTTTTTGGATTTAATAGATATATCTTACTCTTAAAGCTAGAGCACTTAATGATATAGTTCTAGCTGATCGTCGATCTGCGGCATGTATTTCCATGTCTTTAATCCAGCCTTCCATTTGCGCCATTATTTCATGTCTTTTAAGCCAGAAATGAGTATGTATCACCTAAAAATCACCAATTAATATAAATTAGTGATTATAGTTTTATTAAATTTATACTTTTATAGAAAATACTATTTGCTTATAAACATTATTGTACGAAAAAGTATATATTAAAGATTTTATAAGTAATTACATAATTATAAATTAAAAAAATTGCAAATGACATATATATTAAAATCATATAAAATATTCGTATATTCTGAAAGTCATTTATGTTCCTATATAGCATAAAAATTCTGCAATACATATTTTTTTTTCTAACTTATTTATAATTTTATTGATAAATATATTAAGAAATAATATATGTATATTTACTTCTTTGAAACACGGACAAGGGTTTCGTATTTGGTCAAGTATAGCCCATTTAGCCGTGGCTTGACATACGTTAGCGTTATATTCTTGACTAGACTGACCTCCGCTAGACGTTCCGCGTGAACGTTCGTAGCCTGGTTCGTTAAAATATGGCTCTGACACCAAAATTAACGACTGAATAGATACTAAAACCTATTTAAATTACAATTTATATTAAATATAATTTAAATTCTCATTTTCATATATTTATATTTTTATATGTAAGTACACTGTGTAAGTGATCTATGTTCTGCAACATAAAGTTCTTAAAATTTAAAAGAATATTTTAACATATTAAAAACTATTTATAACATTACCTATAAATAAGAAGCACTTTAAGTATACGAATTTTAATAAAAATTTACTATTGATGTTACGAATGCATCGAAAATTTTATAAAAATATATTATATTTAACTAAGTTGTAAAGAAGAAAAATCTTTATTTTGAATAAATTTTATTATTATATTTCAATTTTTAAGAACAAAAATGGATGAATAATATATTAAGTTATAATTATTTTAAGTAAGAAGGTGGATATAAATACTCGCATTTTAAATGAAGATATAAATTTCTGACATTATGTTTTTTAAAATAATACAATTTTTCCATTGTCTCTACTTTATATGTAAGTCTTTTAATACGTATGATGTACCAAATTCTCTAAAACGGATTTTTGTTTGAATCTTGACCTCCTCATAAACTTTTTCTTTCAGACTATATGTTTTCACGATCAAGAACAGAAATAAGAGTAACTGCAACGATTTCAGATGAGTTCTCATGATAGAATAAAACTTTTTTTGTTTGCCAAAAAGGATCACCTGAATTCTTTATTCTAAAGAATGTTTTTAAATTCTTCGTTCTAAAATGCTTTTATTTATTATCAGTGATATTAGCATTTATCAGATAAACAGCTTTCTCATTTCTAATTTATAATGTAAAATACCCATGTTAATTTCCCATCTATTTGGTATAGCTACTCTCTCTGCTACTTTTAGTGATGAACAAGAGAAATCATGCACGTTCTGCTCGCGTTTAACGATTATTCAGTAACTAGGTCTATCGGGCAGCAGGAACCCGCTTCTCATCAAAAATAGATATACGACAATATTTAAATTCATTGACCTAATATCTTACGATTTTATAGATTTTAAAAGATTCCTATATGCAGCACGTTCAAGCATTTGCTTTAATTCCTTCGAATGCTTTTCCTAAACTAAATAACGATTTGTAGATTAATATTTTTTGGCATTGTATCGAAAAACATCTTATACGTTTAATACCAACAGCTATCGGTTAAAACTAACCTACGAGTCAATCTGAAATTTTTTATAGTGTCATTTGGAAGATTCTGATAACTAATAATAATGTCAATTTTCCTCATCAGCACCACCTATCTTTAAACACGAGTAGTGTTCATCCACCCTCGTACTCATTAGAACTTGAGTCAATTCAAAATAAATTTTTATAATATATACAAAATATTATGATCAATTAAAAATTGTAAATAAGATTTTATAAAAGTTGTAATAAAGTAAAAATTTAATTTTATATCCTATTTTTATAAAGGTATTATATAATATAATTAGATTGCACGAAAATAATGATAAAATAATATCAAATTTTATATACCGTTTCATACAAACTACAGAAAAATTTAGAGAATTGAATCTATTAAACTAAAGTATACTCATATAAAATTAAAATAATTCTATGCTTGTGCATATTTAATAAAAAAATTCGAGTTTGCAATGAATTTTTTATATAAACACTAAGAATTGCATATTTCCAGTTTCAAAATTTTTTGAGTGAATTTACACACTTACTTAATGAAAGAATTAATTTTAATTGTTATCAATTATGTTATTTTAATAAATTTTAGAGTATTTTCTTATTAATTGAAAAGTACTCTAAAATATAGAATATATTTTTATATTATTATATTTTGAATATTTAGAATGTCTAAAATAAATACCTGAAGAAAACTACTAATGGTTTTCTATGGTTACTAACTATGGTTTTCTAGACTTCCCGTTCTTTTTTATCTTCCATTGTCTATTTATATTCATGACAATCCTTTCGCTTTTTCAATATGCTGCTACTTTACCATTCTTTACTGAATATATTACTGAATATTTTTTTTTATTTATTTTCTTTTTTCTTTTTTTCTTTCTTCTTATTTTTTTCGAATAATTTATTACTTTTTTGCAAGTTTCTTTTTTCTTCCGTTCAAAATGTTTTTCTATATTTTTTTTTTTTATCTTTTTTTGTTTTCACTCTAAAAGGTACTCTTGTGGGATAATGGTTTGTATCTAAATTTTTCTCTATTTCCGCTTTTTTTATCTCATCTTTTTTTTAATGACATTGTCTACTTTCAATACTTTTACTTTGTTGTAAACGTAAACTCATCGTCCTTACTCATGTTCCGTTTTTTTATCCAGTACAACTGATTTTTTTCTACACATTTATTTATATATTTTCACTCTATACCCTTAATAATTCTTCTTGATTATTTTATCTTTCTTTTAACACTCTTTTTACCTTTTTTATTATTCGTTGTACTTACAATACAATAAAATGTATCTATTATATTTTTTTTTGTATACTTGTACTTTGCTGGAAGGCATCCAATCAATTATTATTTTACATTTCATTGAAATAAGTTTGGTATAAAATATTTGCATTTTCATTATTTAAAGAGATGTATTTTAATAAAAATGATTGATAGATGTTTTGACTGCAGAAAATATTTTATTACAATAATCAATATTTGAAAATTATATGAAATTAAAATAAGATCATAAGTCCAAAATAAAATAGTACATATTTAAAAAAAAATGTTCATCGGGAACTTGAATATTAAACTGTTTTTCAACATTTATAATTATTAAAAATATATGAGTAACAAACGAGTAATCGTACAATGGAAACTTGTAATAAATTTATAAAATCATGTTTGATCATATAATTTATCATTATAACCAGTATTTTATAATTTGATTACACATAAAATGCATATTTTTCACAAATATATTTTTTCTTTAAACATCTAGTATTCCGTTGCAAATCAATTTTTTCAAGATTTTAAGCAGTTAATAACAATATAAATTTATTTAAAAGATAATTTTTTATTTGATTTATTGTTAATAATAGGTATTTCAAATACTAGCTCACTACGTAAAAGAACTTTTCATTTTAGACACTTTACTTAATTTATTATAATGATATAAAATATAAATGTATTTAATTATAATTAACCTCTAATATAGTTGAAGTATAATTTAATAAAGTAACATATTGGAGTATGTATTAAACATAAAATCATAAGGTAATTTCAAAAAAGCCTGTTTTGACTAACTGTACCCAATCACTAATTACATTTTTGAATATATATAATTATGTTATGTTTTACGAAATTTTCATCGATGTGTTTGTAAAATAACACATGTAAAAGAATCTTATAATACTTTTTTAAGTGATATGATGCAAAGCCTATTATTTTTTTAAAGTGAATTAGTTATCCAACCTCTCATTAAGTAATTAATTAAATTATTGGTTCAATGAAGTACAAAAGCTTATGTTTATATGATGATTTACTACTATAAAAGGCAGTCTTATTTAACTATCCGTTTTAGAGTAATCAGAAACAAACGAAATAGTTTACGTAATTTAAAAAATTTGTATCATTGGAAAAATTATTAAATAAAATGAATTTACCAAGTTATTTAATTTTAATAATGGTTTTTTTTACAACTAATACCGTTGATTCAGTAAGTATGATTTAATCGTTAAGTATTATTTAATATAAAATTTTTTTAATGATTTTTTTAAGAAAATGACTATGGATCAATTAAAAAACACATTAAAATCATTTAAGAATTCATGCATGAGAAAAACTTCTGTTGATCCAGGTAAGTGAACAGTTAATATTTTCATATACATTTTTTAAAAAACATTTCAGGTGTAAATTATTTAATATAAACGATGAAGAGAAATATTTCGTAATACCGAATAATAATAAGTTTGTTATAAATTATTAAATTCAATTATAATGTTAAATCAAAAAAATTTTTTTATTATTAATTTTTGTATGCAAGAAGGTAAATTTAAAAAATTTATTTATATTTTATGTATAGAAGTGTCATTATTGAAAAACGATGTAATATATTTAGAAAAATTTTCATTCAGATAGTACTATTAGTTTATTAAAAGAATTCATTTTTTTATTAAATATTGATTAATATTTAATTTAACTTCTGAAAATATAAATTTATTATTCGTTGTAATATTAATATCATAAATATTTTGTAAGTTTTTTTTTAAAGCATTTAATAATGTTTTTAGATTTTAATAAGCAATGGAATTTTTTGAGTATTATTAATTATATTAAAATTTGTATTGATTATACAGTTGTTTTAATACAGTTGTCCCATAGAATAAAATAAATTGATAAAACTATTAAAAAATAAATTTTAATTTGAAAAATTTTTTATCAGTTACAGAAAATTATATAGAAAATACATTTAATCTTGATGTAAATAAAATGTATGAAAATTTTATTATTCAATTACTAATAAAATTTTTAAAATGATTATAATTCAGTTAATACTTGATTATAAGCTTTTTATATTTTTATTTTTTTGACTTATTTGAAAAATACTCTCTAATTGTTTAAAAATATTCACTTTTAGAATTTCTAAACGATTTTAATCACAAAATATTTACTCCTGACAAATCACTAATGTGCTTCTTTCGATGCATTTTACAAATGATGAAATTAGTAAGAATAAATAAGTATTTAGTTTATATAATTTTTTTATATATTATAAACTATACACAAATAATTTTTTAGATAAAAGAAGGTGAAATTAATATTTCTGGACTTTTAACACAAATAGATATTGTAATACCGGATGAATTTGAGGATAGAATGAAAAATATGGCTATATCATGTCATACGATAGGTAATTATAGTAAAAATTTAAAAGATTATTTCTTAAATAAAGAATACTCTTTTTTATATATGCATTATTTGAAGCATCCAAAATTGAAGAATCTTGTGAAACCAGCTATGCATTTATGAAATGTTACTATGAAAAAGAACCTGATGTAAGTAATAATAATCTTCCATTTCTATTTTAATAAAAAATTTCGTTTATTTAAATAACAGTGAAAATATTAATAATTTAGTAGATATATTATTTTATAATTTAATGTGTTTATGTTAAAAAATTAAAAAGTTATTTTATTAATTTAATACTTTTTTAATAATATTCTTAATGATATAAAAACAATATAAAAATAAATTTTTAAATTATTGAAATATATAAATTAATTAAAATTAATTTTTTTCAGCTTTTTTTCCTTCCATTGTGAAAATTGAATGTCTATTTATATGTTATTATTTTTATTATAAAATATTTAAAAACATAAAAAACAGAAAAACAAAATTACTAAAGAATTTTTGAACATAAACTACTTTTATATTAATTATGGATGGTTGTTATTCTCCTGTAATTAAGTATAAATTTTAAATCTGCTAATTTTATAATTCATATTATATAAATCAATATTTCTTATAAATAGTGGTAATAATTTTAATATTTAAATATAAGCTACATAAGAAACATTAAAAAAAATTTTTGATTAGCATGTCCATCCACTATTGAAAACAAAAAATTATAATTAAGAATGAGTATTCTACTTCAGTAAAATAAAAAAATTAATATGATAACGCACATCATATAGATTTGAAAAAAGGAGTTTTAAAGGTGTCATTCAAACCAGTTTCTTTATGGATATATCATTCATTTTTTATTGTTTGTAAAATTGAAATATACATGAAGTAAAACTACAAAAGTATTTTTTAAAATATTTATATTATGTTTAAAATTTTTTGTCTTAAGTCATTCAAGAAACGAGAATTAATTTTTATCCTCAAGTAGTCTAAAATTACGTAATTTATAATATAACAAAAAGTCATCAACATTTTAGGAATTGATTAATTGTCTATACATGTAGATTGGTAATTCAATATCATATTGCAAAATTCTATTATTATCCATATACATTATTATATATAATAAAATTTCATTTTTATTGTTATAATGTTTTGTGTTGACTACCTAAACCATAATAAAATAAAGTTACAAAGTATTTCAGTAATCTGAATATAATAATACAATCATCAATTGTATTTCTATTGTAATTAAGAATTATGTTGAAATTATATGAAATTATTATTTAAATATTACACTTTAATAAACTTTTCTGATTGTATCAATATTTGAAATGTTATAATATATACAATAGTAATAAGTTTTATTTATGAAAATTTATTTAAATTTCTAAATATTTTAAGAAGCTTAATCATAGATTAATAATTTTTCACTTTTTGTAGAAGAAAACTTTAGTTAAACTATTATTTTTTTGCACAAATTATTATTTTTTTATTAAATTCTTCAAAAATTTCAACGATTTTTAATTTTTTTAAATTGTCAGCTATTACAAACTTATATTTTTAGATTATATTTCAAAATATTGACTTCTAATTTTTATTTTTTTTCTTCTTTACTTTAATATCGTATTTACAATATATCAATATTTCTTTACTATTTCTATCTACCTGCGCTCCCATAAACAAAAAGTAACAACAAACATTTAAATCTTTGATTATTCGAAATTTTTAAGTTTCTCAATTATCAGTTTTATTAATCTAATTTATGAAAACTTCAAGTATTATTTGATTGTCACATTATTGAGGTTATGGTTGGAGCGAAATATTAGTATTCAAACAAGTATTAGTTCCGAATTTATAAAAAAAATTAAAAAATTGAATGGAAGAAGTAGTGGGAGAATCATAGTAAAGAATTAAGTCTTAAAACGTGATAAATTAAATGTAAGTGCGAATCAAAATAAATGAGTGAGAGGTCACAAGAAACAGAAGTTGTTGATATAAGAAGGGCAAAGTGATATTAGTGAGCGAAGTCATAAAGAGTAAATGTAAGAAAGTATAAGAAAATAGAAAGTAAAGCATATTAATAATGTGAAGTTAGTCTAAACTAATTTAAATGAAAAGTAATAAATAATAGTAAAACATCTAAAAGCATTTATGAACATCAATAAAAAGAAAAAAATTAAATAGCATGACGAAAGGTGCTACTCGTAGCAACAAAGACGAAGGTAATTAAAATAAATGACACGAGAAAAGAATGTGAAGCGCATTAGAAGCTCGTAGCTACTGATGCAGCGTCTGTAGTAAACTACGCAATTGTAAATCAACAAACGGATGAAGCATTGAGGTACTAGACAGAGAAGAACTTGAACACCATCAATAATGATAAAGTTATTATAACAAAGCAAAGAAAATAAAGAAGACAGCAACTTCAAGGGAAATCTTAAAATGTAAAAAGAGGGAAACCAGAGAAAGACAAAAATAAAGAGCGATAAAACGAGAAAGACGTGTTGAAAGTTAATATATATGGAAAGAAAAGAGACCAATAATGGATAAAGTTCTGTAAAAACGTACACAATTAAAACGTTTTAATTATAAAAATATAATAAAGAAATAAAGAGATAAGTCTATTCAGGTACAGAGAGAGAAAGAGAGAGAGAGAGAGAGAGAAATTAAGAAAAAGAGAAAGGATATGAACTCGGTAAAAAATAGTAAAGTAGCTGAGGAAGAACAGAAGGAAATAGAAGGTAAGACAGAAAAAGGTAAAACAAGTAATAAACTAAACCTAGTACAAAAAATTTTGGAAGAAAATGACGTGATAATGAAGTTGTGGAAGTAAATCTAATTAGATATTTAACAATAATTGTAAAGAGACGATTAAAAACAGAAAGAATTCTATCAAAGCGACAAGTATAATAATAGAGCGTAATAATATCAAATTTTAAAAAGGGACAGAAATAGTGATAAATAATTTTACAGGCATGACGTTAGCGAATTCAAGATATAAAACTTTCATGGAGACTGTAAAAAAAGGTTAACGCTGTACATGGATGGAAGAAGCTATATTCAATGATAAGTAGTTCGGATTCAGAAAACAGAAGAAATAATGAATGCAATACACGTATTTGAGTACATACACGAATGAGTAATAAATATTTAAACTAAAGAAAGAATGGATCTATTATTTGCTAATCATGGTAGATCATATTGATTATTATAGGTAAGGAAAATCTGGAGAAGGAACTGAAAAAATCTTGAAGATCTGGAGTATAAATTGGGAGTGAAGGAATAAAATTATGACATATGCGAATGACAAGATAATATTGACAAAACATTATTTAATTTACATATCTTGAATATAAGTTAAAAAGAAAACAAGGAGTATACAAAATTTATTGTAAATATAACAAATAGTATTCAAAGAAGACTCAAGAATGGAAACTAAAAGTATTTAACGAATTAGTGGGAACAATGGTGCTATATGATACTGAGAAAATATTAATGAGTTCTTAATATATCTAATAAAATCTTGAATCTCTCATTATGCTATAAAAAAAAAGAAAAAAGAAATAGATAGACAAAAAGGTTGTAAGAGTCTAGTCAAGTTTGAAAGAAAATTAGTGACTGAGGGAATCTTATAGGAGAGCGTAAAAATTAGAATAGAAGAGGGAATTGTATATCATTTATAAAATAATGGAAATAGTGAAGATTAGTGATACAAGAATAAGGTAAATAAAAAAACTAATCTAATAATAAAAACTATTTATGTTTTTAGACTAAGTAAATTGGAAAAATTTAGATATGCAAGAGACGTCAAACTTGTAATATTAGAAAAATTAAAAAGAAACAAAATGCATTTATGACAAAGTAAAATATAGAAAAAAAGACCAGGAATAAAGATTTTAGGCAGATTTAGGATGGTAACGATAAAAAAACGACTGAGCATTGAATGAATGGGAAAAAAGTTTTGTGGATTATCCAATATAGATAAACAAACAATGAAGGAATGTAATGAATGAAATGTTTGGCTATGAAGAGAAAATGGTGGTAATAAAAATAGTTTATATTCAACATTGTTTAAAAATTTTGTCTTTTTATGTTCTTAAATATTTTATAATAAAAAAATATCAATAGACATAAAATTTACCACGATGAAAGAAAAAAAGCAGAAAAATTTTTGAATTAATTTATTTAATTTTATAATTTACAAAGTCAGTTTTATATTTCTTAAGATTAGTTGGCTGATAGTCAAAATACAAAAATTATTAAATTAAGAAAGTAATTTTTTAATTTTTTATCATAATCAAATTAAATTTTTAATATCTTATTAATATATCAATAAGTGAAATTATGTATTAAATATAAATGGGAGATATTATTATGTATATTAGCTTCTTTTTCATAATAACATATCATACAAGTTTATCTTCTTTCAGAATATTTTCGATTAGGGATGCTTTAAATAATACATATTTAAAGAAAGAGCTTCGTTATACAAGAATAATTTTAAAACATTTTATTTTTAAACAAAATTAAAAAAAAAATATTTATATAATGTTTAAATTTGAATAAAATAATTTAATAACATTTTTAACTTAATCAATGTATTAATTATCAACAATAATTTATTAAGTCTAAATCGTAGTTCTTTTTTCAGACGAAGTTAATTTTTTTGTGAACAAGATATCCGAAGAAACATTACGTAACGAATAGGTAAAACTTAAATTATGTTTAGAATGAGTATTACGAAATAATTAACACTGTATTAATCGTTTTTTGTAATATTAATCTTATAAAGAAGTAAAATAAATAAAGTGTGTGTGTATAAAATATAATTATTATAATATTACATCGGCAGAGAAAGTTTGACGACATTTTCCTAATTTAAGTAAAATTAATCCCCCAGATTAAGTATATTTTACATTTCATAAAAGCGAAATAAGTACATTCTATTTTCTTTATTCATTTTAAACGAATGGTGAAATAAAAAAATAGAATAGAGTAATAAATTTATCCAATTTTATTATTAAATATACAAAGGAGGTAAAAAGACAATTTTATTTATTTGAATAATATTTTATATTACTTTAGATTTTCATTAAGAGTAAAAAAGTATGAAAAAACATTTTGCACGTGATTCTTTTTTTACAGTTCTAATATTTACATTTGAACAATAGCTTTTAGCCACAAGACGTCGCACATACTGGAATGGTAGTTTCTAAAAAATAAAGAATAAAATAAAAAAATAATTAATATTTGTTAAGTGAAAAATTTTATGGTAATCATTTATAAAACTAAATATATGTGTAAGTATGTATATAATTATTTATATAAAATGAAATTTTATTGCATATAAAAATATGAAAACAATTTAAAATAAATAAAAGACTTATTATTTAAAGCTTTCTCTAATAAATATAATAAAAAAAATTTATATTTATTTCACAAAATAAAAATCTTGATAGAATGGTTTTATTAAATAAGATACTTTTTTAAAATAATTTATTAAAAAATATCTTAACTGTCGAACTATCTTTGAAGCTATATAAATTATTATAATTAATTCGGTTGTAATTTTTAAATAGATTTTAACGTTTTTATATTAAGTTTATAAGAGGCATTTAATATAGAAATCTATTTATAAAAATATTTAAACTGTATTGCTAATATCAAATATTGCAACTAATAAAAATGAAGCTTCATTTTATAAGCTCTATAAAACAAATTCTAGAACATATATTTTATTAATATTTAAAATAAAATTTATAACTCATTTAATGATTAAAATAGGTTTCTAAATATTTGAAATTTACGTATATCTTAAAAAAAAAAAGTAATGAAAGATAATATTAAAATTCATGAATGCATAATATTATATATATATATATATGTGTGTGTGTGTGTGTGTGTATAAATTGTGAATAATTAATGATTATATTTATGAATATTTTAGAATTTTTCTGATCCATTCACAGTCCAATGATTTTCATTTAGAATAAAAAAGAGTTTATTACATAATTATAACATTTTTAAAATGCTTAATTGCACAAATGTAACAAATTGGAAATGAGTAATAATGTATTTTAATTTTTTCAAATCATACAAATACCCATAATTACAAATTTAAAATTAATTAATAATATGTAACTTACCGAAAAGTTCGACTTTAGTCTCAGCGATACCATATTTATTCTCAGCTCGACATATGTATTCACCGTAATCGGATATTCCCACCGAATAACGCGGATAAATGTTAACAAATTCATCACTATTTAAGCTGTTGATTCCTCCGCTTCAATTGCAAGTCATTCTTGAGCCAAGTAATGATGGTGCAGGATGTGCCTCTATTTTGCACTCGAGGCTTACATCGTAACCTTGTGCTTTGACCGACACGTGGTCTATAGCTGTAATAATAGGGGAAAAGTCTATGCTTACAGTAGCATTGGTTCGAGCTTCGGTACCCACGCCGTTTTCCGCAATACAGTAATAAACACCACGATCATCTCTGTGAGCATTTGCTATTATCAGCACGTTACCACTGATAAAAATAAAAAAATTATTTAAATCATGATTAGAAATAAAAGTCTTTTGAAAGATAAAAGTTATTTTTTTTAGAACGTGACGTATTTTGTTATAATTAAATTTTATTAATCATTATGTGTAGTTATGTAAATTATACTATGAATTATTGATTCCGTATATTTATAATTATATACAAACCCAAAAAAATTATATTAAATAGAATATTTAAGCAATTAAATATGTAAATTTTAATTTTGTATATTTTTAAGTTAAAAATATCATTATAACGTTATTTAATTCTCTAAATATTGTCAAGAAAAGTGTTGCAAATTTAAATGAATTTTGTTAATAATATTGATAAATACATCACCTAATTAATATTCAAATTTAATAAACTTCGATTGACTAATTAAATTGTTTTTAACGTTGGTTTTATACTATTACGAATATATAAGAATGCAAATAGAAATATTTGATTATCAAATAGCAAATATATAACTGTATGAACTGAGATGAGGGAGCTACTAAGAATTTTGGGCAAATATCTACAGAGGAAAGGGCTGGAGTTAAACACAGAAAAAACAAAAATTTTGCACTGCAAAAGAAGTGGAAGAAGAAGAAGAAGAAAAAAAGCAATAATATTCAGATGGAACGAAAATATAATAGAAATGGTTAAACAATTTTCATATTTAGGCTACATATTTACTCAGAACAACAGAGATGAAGATCATAAAAAAATGATAGCAAGAAGAGCAAACTGTATAATAGGTAAAAATTTGGGGAATTGCGGAATATTGGTTCAAAGAGGATTGGAAGGTGAAAATGAAGTTGTTTGATTCATTAATAGAAGCGTGATGCTTTACAGAGCAAAGGTTTGGGGGTGGAAAGGTAGTGAGGAGATAGAAAGAGTGCAGAAAAGTTTCCTAAAGTGGTGTCTGGGTTTAAATGTTAATACACCGGACAGCGTAGTAACGTTGGAAATGAAGAGAAAAAGAGTAGAAATTAAAGCAGCAAAGAGCGCAATTACATTTGAAGACAAAATAATAAAGAGTAAAAACATGTTATCAATAGAATGCATAAAAAGAAGAATTGAAGATGGAAGGGCACGAGAAAACAATAAAATCAGAGGAAATAAAGAAAAAAGACTATGCAGCAGATAGAATGAGTTTCTGGCAGGAGAAAGGATGGTCATGGTGCATGTGCAGAACAAAGGTAGAAAACATAGACCGCTTTGGGAAGAAGTTAAGTACATAAAGTAGGACAACAGAGTTACTATGGATAATCATTTAGAAAATCCAAATATCATATGAAATAAAGCAAATATACTAGACAGCCCATAATGAAAGAGTGTATATATGAAAAAGGAAAAAAACAGAAAGAAGCGGTAAAAATCTTAGCAAGGTACATAATGGGTAATGAAAGCAAACAAATCAACAATAGCTGACAGAAGGAGGAAAAAAGTGTAGAATTTGCAAAGAGGTAAAAGATAAAGCATTGGTTGGAAGAACTGTATGAAATGAGAGAGAAAAAACATAAGAAAACTATACATAATACACTAGTAGAGAGAGAGAGAGAAAGAGAGAGAGAGAGAGAAGAAAAGAAGAGAAACAAAAGAAATAAGAGAATAAAGAGGAGAAAATTTGGAAAAACAGAGTATATAAGGGTAGAAAAAAGAAAGTTAATAAATAAACTTAAAGAATAAACGTGGTTAAAGTAAATAGGAATGTAAAATATAGTTTAGAGAACATTAGTAGTAATAAATCAACATAAATAAATATAAAGTAATCGATAAAAGTTAGCTAGCTACAAGAAAACTATAATAATTTAAAACATCCGCAAATCGCAAGCAAGTTTTGTATAAATAAACTAAAATTGATATAAATAGTAAAATTTGGCCAATTTGTATATATTAAGATTTAATAAGTATAATATCAATAATATAAATAGTCAAAAGATAAAAAACAAAGATATAATGAACATAAACAAGATGAACGAAAAATCAAGATCAAAATAAAATAATTTCAGAAAAAATAAATGTTAAAAATAGAAAGGTTAATAAAGAATATGGAAGAGTAAATTCAGTATGCAAAATGTAAAAATAATATTAATATAGGTTTCACTTATATACAAGAAATAGTAATCTAAGGTTCGGTTAAAAATTAAAAAATATAAGCGAGTAAAGGTCAAAATTTGAGAATAAAATGTATATAGATAATTTTAATAACAACGTAAAGCAAATAAATATATATTCAAAATTTATAAAATAGATATGTAAGATATTAAATGTAAATGACACATAAACAAACGTATAAAATAATTATATAAAATGGAATAACAATGTATATATCGTTCAATAAAATACTATACTATACTATACTATACTATATAACTGTATGAAGCCGAAAATTAAAGATGGAAAAGCTAAGAAGAATTGAAAAAAGTATAAAGAAAACTTAATTTAGATGACAATAATCATATTGTGGTGCTATATACATACAAAAAAATCCAGTGGAAAGAGGATTTTAAGCATAAAACAAAGTGATGAACAGCGAAGATAAAGGGATTCATAAAGAATCCTTAAAAAAGATTAGTAGAAGTGAGGTTACTAGAAGAGGAGTTGGAGAAAAATAGAAGGTAAATAGTAAACCCAAAGAACAGAACAAACAAGAACGACAGAAAAACCGAGATAGAAGGAACTTAGAAAAAGTGAACAAGCAAGAGGTAATCAAGAAAGCAAATAAAGTTATCGGTAGAGTATAAGGATAGAGAAAGAAAACATATTATATAATTATTATCTAATTAAATCAGGCGAAGAAGTAGTATGAAGAAATTAAAAAATGATTATGATAAGAGTTACGTATAAAAATAAATATTGAGAAGGTATAAACAAGTAGATTATGAGAATGAAATAAAAGTTGAAAGAAATCGAAAATATTTATCAATAGTGGCACACATACATAAAAATGGAAGTTAAAATAATGTAGGTTAAGTGTAATAATTCAAGGAGTTAAGAAAAAGGGTGATTAGATGAATGTGGGATAATCATGTGTAAAGAGTTACGAGCAAAGGGCGAGATATGGTAAAAAGATTATAATCGTAGGGAAACTAGAAATCTGAAGTTACAATAAAAGAAGGAATAAATGGGGTTGCAGAGAAAGAAATGGAAGGAATATGAAAGGGAACTACAAAGCCAGAAGATATAAAATGAAAATCTTGTTTTGGATCGGGACTAGATAAGCTAGAAGATGATGTCTGGTATTACATTAAAAGACATGGGAGCTTAGCTGGCAGTAAAACTCGGAGAGAAAAAGAAAAAGAGAACCAATGAAATGGAGATGGAAAATTATCCCGTAAAACAAATTTCATCAACGACGAAAAATGAAAAAGAGTGAACAAAACCGTATTGATGATTAAAAAATGAAAGGCTTAGAAGTGATAGAAGTTAGAAAAAAGCTTATTAATATGTGACTTAAGATTGAGACTACGGCGTTCGACATAGGTACTGTATAAATAAGTAAGATATATGTACATTAAATGCAATACGACGGAAAAAAGGATAAATAAATATAAAGAGAAAAAAGATGAGAAGATCAAAGCACCAAAAAACGAAAAAAGGGTGACGATACACTTCTGCACAGGGTTACGTGTGTATGTATGCGTGTAGCATGTCGTCGCTAAAACGAAATATTAATGTCGGGCATCAATATCAATTACAGTGTATTTGATACAGCTTATTGTAAGCAGAAGCCCGGTAGTTGCATATATAAGCATATAAAAGATATTGAAATTTTTTTTAATGTTATCATTACATAAAGACCTAAAAAATCATCCTTCTCAAATATCATTATCTCTCAAACACTTTCGAATAAAATTTTGAAAGGAATGCGGCATATAAAAATATAGAGAAGCTATTTTTTGTCACAAATTAACAATAAAAGAGAAGGTGCAGAAGCATCACATTAACCGGTATTGTATTAATGCATTTAGGCCACCAAATATATGCAAAAATATTAAAAATAAAGGCTGGAAAATTCTTGCAAAAATCAAATGAGATTTGAAAGAACTGTTAAGAATCCTCGAGACATTTTTATAGAAGAAAAAGACCTTGATTTAGTTATTAAATCTGGGAAAACCCAACTTTATATATCTTAAAAATGTAGGAGGAAAAAAGTGAAGTTCTTCTGACAATGCCATAAGCTATAAACACGAAAGTGAACTAAAGATGTTGGGTTATTTAAATACAATAATATACTTTATGGGTTGAAGTAAAAGTAAGAAGCGCAAAACACAAGCAAATTTAAAGTTCAGAGAAATACTAATACCGTTATTTTGCATAAAAACGAACACAGTTATGCCTTCGATTGAAGAAAAATTAAATTCAATAAAAATATACTACGATCACTAATTCAATAATAAAAAACTAGTAAACAATATATTAAAAAGTAGTAAAAAGTTACTATTAAAAATCTAGTTATTTACAGGCTTTTCACACAATTAATATTGTTATTTTATATAATAAAATATCGTACAATTTATTTTTTATATTCAAAAGAGAACATTGAACTAGATAAATACAACATAAATAATATAGGGTAGATTGGCGTGTGTCGGTGTTTTGTTTTATTAAAGTGCGTATGGCTATACTGACTACATCATATATCGAACAAACTCTTATTTTAAAACAAAACTTTAGTAAGCTATAAGTCAATACTCTTAAAAAGTTAAAAAGTCAATAGACCAGGGACTCATTAAAAAATTTAAAACGATTATTAACTACGGTTCTACAAGTCTTATTATACTCGTAAGTTAAATATGAAACATTTTAAAGAAAATAATAGAATATTTATTAAAAAACAAGAAAAGGATAGGATAAATTCTAATATTATTAGCATAAATAAATAATATCAAAATAAGACGCATTAATAAAAACACTACCACAAATTTTAAAAGAATTTTGGGAAAAATAAAAAGTGAAAATATTATAATGTGCAACATAATGAAAAAAATTAAAAGACGAAAATAAAAAAAAATGTTGAGAAAAGAAAAAATACAAAAATAATATTAATATTAATAAGACGTAATGATTCACATTGGAGTGGTTATAAATTAACAATTATAACATCGGGTAAGAAAAGAAGGTAGAATACGATTGAATAAAAAACATAACAGGTGCAAAAGCATTTTGGAACCTTATAAATAATACAAGAAAAATAGAAAAGAGTAGAGAATATTATTTGTAAAATAGTTAATGCATTTTAAAAATTATTTGGAGAAAAATAATTTAAAAACTAATCTAATAATTGAAATATGGCGGGGTTATATAAAATGGGAATGCAAAGATAGATCATAAAAGAATGGGATGTAATAGGTTTCATGGAAACTTGAATAACGGAAGAAAAAGTAGAATTTATTAAATAGAAATAAAAAACATTTACGTAACTTCAAACAGTGCTGTGAAAGAAAATAGAAATGGACGAGCAAATGGTGGAATGGTATTAGCAATTAAAAAAATGTTAGAAAATAGAAATAGAAAAGGTAGATTGCGTGTGGGGATTACAACGCGAAAAGATGCGAAGAAGGGAACTGGGTGAATAGCTGGCAAAGGAAAGCAGAATATTAAAACATAAAATAATGAACAAAAAAGGAATAAAATGATTAAAGTTGACAGAAAAAAGAGAAATATATGTATTACCAATATATATATAAATTGGTTAGTTAACATAGTTAGATCACCAGTTAGCTGTAATAAAAGTAGAAAAAAGAAGTAAAGAACTAATAAAAGATACATATGGAGTGAGAAGAAAATAAAAGAATGCAAAAGAAAATTGAAACATGAGTGATATTAATTCATGGGTAAAACTGAAATTGCAAAAAAATAAAGGGGAAATATTTACATGTTTTGTTGACCTGCAATCAGCATTCGACAGAATAAATACAAATGAAATTTGAAAAAACACGCAGAAAGTTAATATAAAAAGTATCCATCGCTCGAGAGAAATCTATGAGGAATCATACTCTGAAATAAAAATAATAGAAATAGTAGGAAAGTATAGAACAAACTGTGACGTATGGCAAGTTCGCCCATTCAGTTCAACTCTGTTCAATATCGCATTATCGGATATAGAGGATGAGCTAAACAGATGAAGTGACTCGGGAATAAAGATTGGAAAAATGAAATTAAAATCCATTACCACCCATGCAAATGACATCGTATTGCTTGCAAAAAGCAATACAGAATTGAGGGAAATGATAATAATATTTAAAAAGCACCAGCGAAAAGGTTTGGAATTAAATATAGAAAAGATCATAATATTGAATTTCAGAAAGACGGGTAAATGCAGAAAAAATAACCGTGTTCAGATAGGACAATAACATCATAGAAATAGTAAAACAGATTTCATACCCAGAGATTTAATTCATATTAAGTAATAGAGGCGACGATCACAAGAAAATGCTTGCAAAAAGGACAAATTTTAATTTTAAGCAAATTCTGGAGTATCTTTGAAAATTTTTCAAGAAGACCTATAAATCCAAATGAAGTTATTTAACGTGTTAATTTAAAGTATAATAATATATGTTGCGGAAATATGGGGAAGGAAAGCGTGTGATGATATTGAAATAGTACAAAGAAAATAAATATAATGCTGTTTAGGCTTAGACATAAATAGTCAAGGCAGCTATTTAATGATGGAAACAAAAAGATGCAATGTTAACACCCTATGGGACATAATAAAAAACAAAAGAGAATGACAACAAATGTAGCTATGGATTAATCATATAGAAAAATCCAGATATACAGAAGAATTAAAGGAGAAAGATAGATATATAAATGTATATCTTTATTTAGGCTTTTATACATTAAATACTATGCTTTCTTAAACTACATGTATGGTTTTTTCATATGATGAATTTAGCAAAATAAAAGCTTACAAAATCTTGAAATACGTTATAAAAGACACGAATTGTATGGAAGCATACATATAGTTACAAAAAAAAAAAAGATAAATAATTCCACTAAGAAAATTGCGTGTTGAATGAAATTATAATACAGTATAGCAATAACCTATGGTGAATTACATCTATATTTATAGAGAATTAGTTAATTCATCGTTAGTTAATATTATAATAAACAGGTAATTAATTAATTGCATGTTTATACTAAATAGAATACGAGGATAGTATCCCCTTTGACGCTCTTGGAATTTACGTGAAATGCTAGCATGCATTATCTTATAATAAATAAACGTAATTAATTTTTCCTCTTATTTATAATTGTCTCGTTGTCTCGTGAGTCATTTTCCTATCTCTATCTGTTTTGTCCTGAGTGCTCTGTTTCGTCTCTACTTTCCTCCCTATTATTCTTTTCTATTTCTATTTACTTCTCTCTTTTCTAAATGGTTTATAAAAATCACAAAAATTTTTCCTCCCAACTTTTAAAGTTTATTTACAATTCTTATTAAAAACTTTTGAAACATTGCATTCCGTTATTGTGTGCATAGTGGTTTCTGATGTTTCCGGTTTACTATTTTCCCAGATCCATTTCGACGAATCTGAGTGCACTGACTAAACCAAGGAGATGCCTTTCCTGAATTTACGTGGAAGAGTATAATTTTCAGAGTTCCGTGTGTCGATCCGTCATGCGGAGGTTAACTTAAATTAACTTAATTTATGATAAAATCTAAAATTATCAATTCATTTTAATTTGTATCTTTTTGTTATCATAAATAGATACATTCAACGTTTTCACTGCTCTTTTTTTTTAAATAATATTCTTAAAATTCCACGTAAAAAAAAGTAAAATTTTTTGAACGACAAAAATATATTAGAAATTAAATATTATAAAAATTTTAAAACTTCTATTTGTGGTAATAAATTTTAAATAACAACTATATATATATTAACTAGAGTAGTTATTGTAATATTTATATAATTTAAAAAAACTAATCATAAAAAATAAATATTGAACACAGTATGATAGAATAGAAATTAAATTTTATAATTATCTCCTATATGTATTATCAAATAATAACTAGATATTAAATATTATTCTCGTTTTTATAAATAATTTCCATCTCCGTTAATATTATTCAGATTAAACATTCTTGACTGTGTATTTGATATATATTTATAATTTTTATATTGCATTTAAAGAATTATTATGTTATATGTGTTTAATTAAAATTTATTTAATTAAACAAAAAGATTTTCAAAAAGTCTTTTCTTTTATTTTTTTATATAGAAGATCAGCTGACAAATGACATGATTATCTGTATCTGAATTTGAGATATTTATATTAAATTTTTTAATTTTGTAGTCACTTTACTGTAATAATTGTATTCAATTTAAAGCATATTGACTATTCACTGGAAAATTAAAAGTTATATTTGAGTTTGTTATATGCATATCAAATTTGTCCTAAAATTTAGTTATCATCATATTTTATTAAATTACTATGTTACACTTTAAGTCACCAGTGTGTATCTAGAAATTTTCCTTCTTTTGTAAATTTATTTGCACGTTATACAAACATTTTTTATTATTTATGTATTATATTATTTTATTATATATTTAGATTTTTACATAGTATTTTGTAGGTTTTTAAAAATTATTGATAGCTTCGTGATATTCTTGAATTTAATTTTTTTTTACACGCTTGTATTAAAAAATGGAATGAAAATTATATCGTAAATTGTAAAACAAGTAATATTTATAAATAATTTTTATAAATAAATTTGAAATTTATTAATAATATACAATTAAGACAAGACTTGAACCTAACTTTTTAATAATATATAAAATAAAGACTTATTTGTTCATTTAAAAAATTTTAAATGCAATTAATGAATTTAAAATTAATTGTGAATAGAAAATTATAAATAAATTAAATTTTATATAAAATGACGGAGCGAAAACCGGATCGACAAAATAAAAGGAAAGAGATTTTTATTCTCTGGTGCTGCAACGTGTGAGCAGGAGTTTTACACCACTTGTACTGTCTTGTCTTGTTCTTTCGGACGGCCTTATATCCGCCCGGAAAGCTTCATTATCAATTCGGTTTCAACCGAGAAACCCCGCGGTGATAATCCGCCGACGCGCTTTAGTATTTTCCCCGATCCATTTCAACGAATCTGAGTGCACTGACTAGACCATGGCGATGCCTTTCCAGAAATTACTCGGGAGAGCCTAATTCTTAGAGTTCCGTGTGTTGATTCGTCATGCGGACGTTGACACACGAATACAATATCATGTAAATATTTTAATATAATCTATTCATATAAATTTACTAATAACTATGAATTATAACTAATGAAAAATAGTTTAAATTGAATGTATAATCATAAATAAAACAACAGATAATCTTTAAGAAATCATAAATTTTTAAATGCTTGAAACAAATTAATTTTCTAATAAAATGTACTTAAACAAATTTTAATTAATTTTTTGTAATACTTTTAATTTCTGAGTAAATATTCTATTTGCCAACCAATTTTTTTATATTTTAAACAACGTTTAAATATTAAATATAAGTATAAATTGTGATCTCTAATTATTGTTCTGTTATAAATTCACAAACAGTAAAGCATTATGTAATTATATTTAAATTTAATAAATCAAAATAAATTTCGACTGCACAAGTAACACGTAATTAATTTATACGCAATTTATGTAATATAGCTGTATACGAAAAAGATTATATTAAAGATTATTTTAAATTATCAGAAACAAAAAGAAGTATCATTAGTATTATTAATCAAATATCTTAAATTTAGAATTTAAATAAAAGAGGTTGAAGTATCGAATAAATATAGTCCAAAATAAATTAGAGTTTTATGAATATTTGATCCATTAGTTTGATCCATTTAGTTTAAAGATTATATTTGTGCTTGTATTTTATTGAGTATTGAAGAGAATTTCTTATTTACATTATTTAGAGCATTTAGTTAATAGACTTCTAATATGGTATTATTTATGTGATTATTAGATAGTTGGATGTAATAAAAACATTATAAGTATATTAAAAACCAAAGTTATATTGGCATTCTTATAAAAACAATTCGTGTATGAATTTATTTATACCAACACGAACATCATTTCCCCTAATTGGTGAAATTATAAATGACATATATATCGAATATAATCAAAGTACGTAATTATAGAAAAATAAATATATTATTTCGATATTATATAATGTAAATAATGTATACAACTAAAAGAATTATAAATCGCAGGAATTTTTATTTATAAAATTATAAGACTATCAATGTTAATTATGTAGAATATTTAATCAAGAATATTATTAAAATTAAATTTAGTACATTTTATAAAATATTTCTAATTTTTTTTAATAAAATAATAAGAAACTTCATCTATAAAATATAAATAAACATGTAAATGAAAAAATATGAATGTATAAAGAATTTATATTAATGAAATAAAATAAAAAAATGAGATTTAAACTAAAATGTACAAAAAGAAAGTAAAATCTAAAAAGGGACAAAAAAGAAGGTCAATTTTCTCTTACAAATGCAGGAAAAGAAAAACACGAACAAAATCTAAATAAATATATAGAGACTAACAGTTAGATAAAGAATAAATTCATGTAGATGTGTGCATGAAGGATATTAGAATAAATTGTAAATATGTTTACAAATACCAAAATGAAGACGAAAGAAAATAATATACTATTAAGTAGCGAAATGGGGAGGGGTATCTTGGTAGTTAAAAGTTAGAAGTGTAAAGAAATAGAAATGAAAGATGTAACGAGAAAAACCAAGGAATAAATAACCGCAAAAATCAAAATAGAAGAAACAATCATAAATTATCAGTCGTACATTGGGAAAAAGATAATGATAATAATATTTTAATAACTATAAATTTATTTATTCAAATTAGAATAAATGAATAAAATGCATAACAGATATTTCAATAAAAGTATTTAATTATTACCGATAAATGGCCCCACCAGATGGTAAAAGAATATTGTTTTCTCGCTTCCAAGATATACGAGGTACTGGAAAACCATCTGCATTACACCGTAGTTCAATTTGTTTTCCTTCTATAACGTTTACGAAGCGTGTCATATTACGGCTTATCATAGGTGGTCGACGTATTTGTAGTTCCACATCGGCTGATATTTTTTCAGCTACAGTAATAAGTATCTGGCATTGATAAAAGCCTGTATCAGCTTCTTGTAGGTTACGAATCTTTAAAAATAAATTTGTTAACATCTTTAATTTTTAATTGCAGATTAAGATAAAATAATAACTCATAATATTTAAAATAAAGCAATAAAAAAAAGATGTATGATTAGAGTAGAAAGAGACAGAATAAGCAAAGTAAAGGTAACACGCCAGAAAAACGCGTAAAATCAAAAATTCAAAAGTCGAAAAAAGAAATATACAGAACTGTTAGATAAATGCAATCAACAAGAATCAAGATATGATATAATGATAAATGAAGTAGAAATACGGCGTTTGAAAGAAAAGAGGAAAGACTGATGTAAATTATGTATGAAAAATTGATATAGACACTTAGTGTGAAAAGAAAAGGTGTAATTTTTGTATGTTTCATCGGCCTAAAAGCGGCATTTGATAGTGTTCGTAGAGAAGAAATTTGGAAAAAGCACATCTTAACAAATATTTAATAGACAAGACTAATGAAATAAACACAAAAACAAGTAAAGAGTTAAAATGAATACAGAAATAATTGGAGAGTTTAAACCAAATTGCGGTGTATGAATCACCACGAAGCTTTACTCTATTAACATTGGGCACTCAAATTTAAAGGAGAAGCTTAAAAGATCAAGAAGTTCATGTATAGTTAAGTAATAGATAAAATATATTATCTATGCCGATAATATTGATATCAAAGAATGAAGTGGAATTAAGAAAGATGATAAGAATATTAAGACAATTAAAGAAAAGAGGACTAGAATTCAATGAGATAAGACTAAAGTAATGAGATTTAGAAAAGCTGCCAGTAATAGAAACAAAACAGAATTTTTATGAAATAATAAAAATATTCAAATAATTAAACAGTTCTTGTATTTTGATATACATTTGTATAAAACAATAATAACGATTTCCATAAAAAAATTTATAAAATATAGTGTGGTTCTTGTTAGAAAACATCAGACCGTATTCTAATGTTAGAATTTAAAAGGAACAGAATTGAAGTTGAAGCAGCCAAAAGAGCAATTAGTTTTGAAAATAAAATTATAATCAGTAATGGGGTGAAAACAACCAATGAATTCGTAAAAGTAAGGATATAAGAAGAGAAATTATCATAAAACAGTAAAGTCAATCATGACAGAAAAGAAAAAAATTGTGTTGCAGGAAAAATGTGTTTCTGCAAGGACTTAAGGATGGTCTTGAAGTAAGCGAAAGAAGAAATCTGAAAACTTTGATACGTTTTAGAATAAAGTAAGAAATATAAAAATAGAGTACTATATGCAATTGTGGATTGTTATGTCGAAAAATCCAAATATAATCAGGAATTTAGATACGTTATAAATGTTTATGTGAAAAAATAAGGACAAAAGGCAGATTAGGTATAAATTTTGAGCAAGGTTTAGGATGCGAAATGAAATTACATCAAACCAATACTGGCTGTCGAAAAGAGATGTATGTGAAGAAAAGAAAGAATCACATTGTAGAAAAGTTTAGAGAAATATAAATTAACACAAATAATTGAAAAAATTACATAAAAAGGAACAAAAAAAGATATAATTTTTCTTTACAAAATACACTTAAAGAGAGAAAAAACAGAACAGGATAAATAGAGAGTGTGAAATATAACGTAATATCACACGAACAATTGATACAAAACTCTATGTGAATATAAATAAATGATGTTAATTATAAATAATGTATAATTTTGTAAACACAAAAATTTATAATTAAATACTAAAAAATATAAATTAAAAAATAAAATTATAATGTGGAAAAGTTAAGAATATAAGATAATATTAAATTCAATACGTGTGCAATAAGTGTTCATATGTACAAAAAAACTCTGTAAAGTAACAGAACAATATAATATATTATTTAAAAAGCAATCAATCAATAAAAGAGAAATAATAAACATAAATTTCTTACCAGGATTAATAAAAAAATAATAAAAGAAATAGAAAGAAAATATGACAAAAACACTGAAATTAGCACAAAGAAATCCATAATTGAAGAATGTATGAAAGAGATAGAGAAACATTGAGCAAAAAATATAAAGAATTGAAACAAAGGATAAGAGAAGAATTATAATTTAGGCATTTACATTTTTTGGACCAGTTAATTGAAAACTATCTTACATTGCTATTATGCATTGCATACAAAACAATAAATTCTTACATATTTATTTTATTATTCTTATGTACTATGCATATGAATTTATTTATTTTTTGATGATTATTTTAATTAAAAAAAGAAATTAAAAAATAGGTACAGGAATAAGTATAAGAAGAAATAATAAAAAGTTTTAAAAAAAGATATAGAGAAGAGTCCAAATAGAGAGATAAAAGAATGACAACAATACCGCGTCAATAAATAGAAGAGAAATGATAGACAAAAGAAGAGAAAGGAGTGAGAAGCAAAATTAAAGAGAAAAAAGGAAAGCAGAGCAAGAATATAATTTTGAAAGGATCAGAAGTAAAAATAGAAATTGTAGTAAAAAAGTTAAAAGCGATTTTACCAAATAACTTTAAAATAATTACACAAAATAACTTTAAAAATTTAAAGAAACAAAAAACAAAAATACCATGTATAATTACCATTTATAAATTACTTTCATAACAGTAAAAATTTATTTAAGTAAATACTATTAAAATTTCTAAAAAGGGAAAAAATGTAAAAAATTTTAATTTTTTTTACTACTTAATTTAACTTTTCAAAATATAGAAGTATATGATATAGTATATTTGTACAAAATTGTTTGTATGGCATCTAATTAAAATTATTAATGTAATTATAACAACAATTATTTTATTAATGTTATTCTTCTTATTTATTTACAAAAAATGTGTTAATTCTTATCTACATTTTATATATTGTAAATATTTACAATTGTACACATTTTTTACTTTTTCATCAATCAGTATTTATTGTTTGTCGTTTCGTTCATCATACTCAATTTCGCTAATATCATTTCGATTATCTCTTTTCTACACTAATATGTTTAACTTCCACTGCATATTTCGATAGTTTTTTATCCAAACTTACTGGTGTTGCTTACTTATATCACTTCAAATAAAATTGTATCACAAATTATTTCTTTACGATCTATTTTTCTTCTTCAAAAGTAATTTAATCATTCAAAGATATGTTTTATTTTTTTTAATTTATTCTTTTTACTTTATTTTTTCTCTATCTTTTATTCTTATTTTTATTTTTTTTAGAATACTCTCACTTTTTTCTATTCCTATTTTTACACACTTTGAGGATTTCTAATTTTTGCTGTTTATTATTTTTTTTCATAATTAATTTTTGCTGTTATTGCTTTTTCCTTTTCATCTTCTAACTTTCTAATTATAATACAATAGAAGGTATTGTATCTGTAATATTTTTTCTAATAAAAGATTTCATTTTTTGTCATAATCTTACGTTCTTTGACCTTGTTATTTATTTTTAGACAAATTATGTAAATATAAATAAAGTATTTACGTTAAAATAAGTATATAATAAAGCGTGTGTATATACATATACATATATATATATATATATATATATATATACTGTTTATATATTATTATGTTATATATAACTGTTTCTATTTTTTCTTTTTTCCCTTATTTTTCGGAACTTCAGTGTTTTATGTATTTTCCGCATAGTTCCAACTATTTTTTTTCTAAATATTTTATGAACATTCTCACATTCACAAAATTATTTTATCTTTTATATATGTCAGTGATCTATAACTCTTCTTTTTTCCTTTTTATTCCTGACCTCATGATCTATTCAAATTCTCTTGCAAGTCTATTGATGTTAAATAAAATAATGTTGACGTCATTAGGTCACTTTTCCTCATTTCACGCTTTGTCTCTTTCTGTATTTCCCTAATTATATAACCTTTTCTTTTTAGACCTTTGTATACATTTGTAGCATATACTTTAAGATACTTACTTTTATTCTTAAGTGGCGGGGCGGATCAATGTCTGCCGAGCGCCGAAAATTCGGTGCGCGTAATATATACAAAGATCGGGTGTCCCACTCCGTGTCAAATATCGACATTATTATTTATAATTTATAAATACGATTAAATATAAGGTTGTTTGAATATTGTAGAATGCGTAATGTTTTGTATTTTGAAGTGTATTTTAAAAGACCGAAAAAGAGCTGGAGGCCCTTACCGACGGCGCGTCCAGCAGCTGGAATCGTGCAAGTATCTCTATTACACGCACCGCTCAGCACTCATACATTATACTTTTAGTATAATATATGAATTGCTAATACTCGTGTTAATAAACAATTAATTTACAGTAAAAATAACTATTTGCTTATTTACTTGACAAAACTACATTCCTTTGTGAAGTTTATCAATTATTTTTTTATTGCCATTTTCCATATTCTTTCAAAGTCTTTTTTATCTATCTTTTCGAATATCATTTTTATATTGGTTTTTATTTTTTTTTTTTGCTAAAAATTGTTTTTTCTGTCCTTTTTGATACTCTTCTTTCGTTTTTCTATTACTCTTGCCAATCTCTTGCCACTGTCTTACTATTTCTTTCATTTTCCTTTGTATCCTCCTGTCTGCTGCTATTATTCTCCAATCTTTTCTTCTGTCTTCAAAATAATTTCTTATTTTTTTTTTTATCTAGACTAATACTTCATTTTGTCTAATTATTTTATTAAATTTTATTCTCACTTCTTTTTTCTTCCTTTATTTATTTCTCATATACTCTTTGAAGAAATATTAAATCTTTTTCTACCAATAGCCTTGATCTCTTTTAATTATTCGTATATTTTTCTACTTCTACTCTGTCCTTATAAATCACTTTTAAGGATTTTTTTCCCTCAAGCTTTTATTCCCTGACTTACTCTTTATATTTTCTTTTATACATATCCTCTTTTTAACATTTTTATTACATTATCTACTGTATTTTACTTGACAGATTTCTGCTCTTTTTAGAATTAAGTATTTTTTTCCTTTTTTCCTATCATCCTTTGATACAAATTAAATATTTAAATACGACAAATTGATGAAAAAAATTTTGTTTCGTATTGAAATAGAGTTTATATAAATATAAAAAAATACTTTACTTAAATAAAAATGCAATAATATTGTTCTTAAATAAGCAACCAAAGGAAGATAAATTTCGTTTGATAATAATAGAGACAATCCTTAACTGAATAATCATGCATAAAAAGGAAGATAAAAAAATATATATATATGTATCTACGAGGGTAGCGAAAGATTTACAAGAAATCAGAACACACAAAATTCAATAGAAGAAAGGAAATAGATATTATAAGTAAAAAAGAAAAGTCAGAATGAAGGTGCTTAAGAGATGGAAGAAAAAAAATAATAGGAAAGCAGGTAAAGCAGGAATTTATATAAAATATATAGTTAAAATGGTTAAAGTGATAAAGAAATTTTGTTGTATGGCTTTTGGCTTTTCCTCACTTCCTCTCTCAATATTCTGTTTTCTTAAGATAATGTTTCAATTTTAACTTCTCTTTCTTTTACTTTATTCTGTAACCCTGCAACCTATTTTCTATATTTTTTTATACTCTGCGTATACTCTTCCATAAAAACTTTGTTTCAATTTATAAACTACGTATCTGTAACTTCTTTTATATATTTGCTTCTGTTTTTTCTCCTGTTTTCCAAAACAGAAATTCATTTTTCATTTGTTCACTTTAATATCACTATTTTTATTTATTTTTTATTAACATTCTATCTTTCAATTTATAAAATGAGTATAAAAATTCTTTTCTTCTCAGTCATCACATTTTAACTTTCATTTTTTCTACTTCAATATTTTTTGAAACGACAGTTTTTAATTTTTTCTTTCTTCGATTGTTTTCTTTTTGATAATCTTCCCTTTTTATATCTATTACAATATTCTTTTAGTCTAATTATTTAATTAATTATTTTTTTACTGCCCTATCTTTTTTCATTTATCTCACTCATAATCTCACTTTTGTAACTTTTTTATCTTTTCCGTTTTTTTATAAAGTCATTCCTCAATTTTTCATTTTTATTTTCTATCTTTATTTACCCTAAACTTCATTTATTTTGCCACTTTTTCAAATACTTATTCAAGTTATTTACATACATCTTCTGCAAGCTATTAGCAAGTCTTCATTCTAAAAATATAAAACGAATATTTTAAGAATTATTTTTATAAAAGTATAAAACATATGTAGAAAATAATATATTATTTTTTTAAAAATGTTTTTGAGTATGAATTGTATTAAAACGATACATATATTTCTAATTTATAATACAAACTCACTTTTTATATAGTATAATATGATATAAATGATCTAATTGATAATTAAATCTAATAATAATTAAACAAAATAATATGATTATAAAGAAAACTGAGAGAAATTAAATAGAAAAATTTGGATAGAGTATTTCAAATATATATTTTAAACAAATATTAATATATTTCAAAAATACAAATGACTTAAAATAATTTTTTATTGGTATCAATAACGTTTTTTCATCTGTTATAAACTAAATATATGTTATAACTCAAATTTAGTTTTATTATTTAGTTCCGCGATATAAGTTTTTCTTATGCTGTAAAATGTTAAAGCCTTATTAATATAAAATTTATTTTTATTGATTATATTAAATCGATAAAAGACATGTTGTACCAGTGAATATGAATATCTTGAATAATTTTTGATAATTGTATTTAAAATAATATCTTTTGTGTTCTATGATTAATTATTCTTCTACTTCTTTCATTTTTTATCTCATTGAAAAATATCTTATTTTGAAATATATCTACAAATTTAAATTGTAATTTTAAAAAACTTGTATTGATATTCTTTAAAACATACAATTGATTACCTTCATTTGTATTATTAGTTATTATATTATTATTACATTATTCATGTAATCGATTATTTTTTCTGGTACAGCAAAAATTTTTAAACACATAATAAAAATTGGCTTTATGAAATTTCATAAAATTGATTTTACGAATAAGTATACTTAAACTGTAGATATCAAGCACTTTTAAACAAATATTTTTTTACGAATTAGAGTGCATTATTATTCAAAAATAATCGATTAATCAATGTATGTTTAATAATTAAGAATAATTAAACTTAAATATTTGGCTATTACAGTTTTTAATTGTAGTGTCATTTCAGAATTCATTTTTTACTATTTTAAAATATTAAACAATTTAAACTTTAATATATGTATATTTTATAAAATTACAATTAATTAATATAAATTAATATAAAAAATTTAAATAATAAAAAATTAAAATTACCTTATCATTTTATTCAATAAATATGGAGTTTTAATATAAATTATTTATTAAATGTAAATTTACTTATTACGAAATTATATAACTCTATATTTTGTACAAAATCTAATAATTAGTTCTGCAATAAAGATAATAAATGAAAATACACATCCAATAGTTGGTATTATTATTAATTGAAGAGCCCCAAGTTTTTTCTGAAAATCAATTTGAAAATCTTTAGGATTTTCTAAAACATAATATTTAGAATAAATTAGATTTTTAATTCCAGATTCTTCAAGTTTTTGAATAATAAAATTGAACTTTTCAACGAAAGGAGATGCTTCTGCATAGAAAATTGCTTCTGGCATTGTAGGGAAGTTAATATTTGCTATTTTTAAAAGAAGAGTGTTGTCAGATTTTTTATATGTGTTTAAAAAAAATTTTGCTCGTTTTGTAGCTACAAAACAAATGATATTTTTCATTTCTTTAATATATTTGAAACAACTATCTGGATCATTATATAAGATTGTTTGTGACATAACTATATCAGCATATATATCATCATCAATGATTAATAACTCAAGAAATCCTTGAACAGTATAAGACTGCAAATTATACTTTATGACGTCTTGATATGTTGATATTGTCTGTTCATCACTTGCAATTGTAATATCCGTTATTTGAGCTATAATATCAGGTGAATAAATTACAGATAATAATGCAATAGAATAGAATATGATTCTCTCGACTGTTCTTTTCGGTTGCTTTACAGGTTGACCCATCAATAACTTAACATTGTCAAAAAAAGTAAATCGATTTCTTATAACCCTTAAACAGTTAAGCACGTAAGTGACTATTAGTATAATTAAAATACTAATAGCAAAAGGAAAAACAGTTGTGATAGATATATTAATACCGTTTTTTCTCATTGCTTCGTGCAAGCCACAAGATTTTGAAAATGAGACAATATTACCGATTTCTAAAGATGTGTTAAATAATACATCAGTTACAACAATAGGAAAAGGAAGCATATGAACTTCAGAAGTAAACAATTTATTTAAAACAAATGAAAAGTTTAAATTATTATTATCTACGATTTTTATTTTAAAATTTAACGAAGATTCTAAAAATTTCATAATCTCATATCCTGAACCAGAATATTTAGAAATATTGTTAACTCGATGCTGTATTATATACGGCTCTGCATTAACAAAAGGCATTCGTAAATTATATCCACTCATATCTTTTAATTTATCTGGAAAAATATCCTTAATTGAATTAAAATATGTATAACTGTAAAGCATTAAAAATGGATTAAAATTAAAACTTTTTGGATTTTTTCTGTTTTGATTATTTAAATTTATGATTGAAAAATCCAAAAAATGTTTTAACCAACCATCATACAAAATTGATTTAATTAAATTTTTAGGTGTGTAGTCGTTTTTAAAAATGATTAAACATTTAGGTCTTATGTGCCTAGGTGCTAATCGAATATAAAAATCTAATATAAATTTAATTTCTTCTGGTTGAAATTTGTCTTGAAGTATAACAATCAATATTGAATTTCTAGGTTGATGAATCACTTGCAAAACTTTACTTGCCTGTGTACTAATAATTGATTCCATTTTTTTTAAATCAACAATAATTGCAGGATTGTTTAAAACAATATCGTTTAAAATGTTTTTTTCTTTTAAAAAGTTACTACTTAAAGTATTAACAAATATTGTAATTTGATAAAATTTCATATCTATAATATTTTTCATTGAAAAATCCACTACATTATGTTTAATAGCTTTAATGAAAAAAATATTAAAAAAGTTTATAAACAACACAAAAATAAGAAGTTTTATCGTTAACATTTCATAGAAAGATTGTTCAAATTTTTAAAACATCTTTATTTTACAAAAATAGTAGTTATATTATTGAACTAACAATAAGACTAAATTTATTTAAAAATATATTTTATAAATTAAAGAGAAAATTAGTTTTCATTAATAATGGAAATTGATCTAATAAACAATTTTTAATAATAAGTGTATAAATAAATAATAAGAATGGTAATTATGTAACTATTAAGTTAATTAGAAATATCTAAATAACGCATTATGCCTAAACATAATGAAGATCTATTCATATGGTACTTATTTTGGTTATTATTCTTAAATTTTTATGTTTATTATAAAAATTAAATAAATATTATATATATTTCTTTAAAATTTATATTCAACATAAAAATTTAATAAAAAATAATATTTTAATGAAAATGTATAAAAAATACATAAATGAATTTACAAATTAAAATTCGTAAAAATGATGTAAAAAAAATTAAAAATGTTTAAAATTAGAAGTATACTGAAATGAATATATTATAAACTTATTATATATGTCATCTCCTTTTTTAAATTAAATTTATATTTATAATTATTTTACTAATAAAATGTACACAGTTAAAGTTTATGAAATAATTGCAATACTAAATAAAATATAGATTTAGCCTAGCTTCTCCTACATTTATAATATCTGATTTATCCAATATTTTAAAAATACTTTATTGATAATATAAGTTTTAAATAAATATCATGTAGTTCATTCTTCAGATTTTTCAGATTATAATTTATGCTCTGCCTACAATAAATATTATATATTCATTTATATTATATAATTAACTATGAAAAACTAGAACAAAAACTGAATATGCATAGATTTTATATATAAATATGCAATATAATTATATGAAAACCAAATGTAAAAACGAATATTAAATTTTTTGATTTACCAGTATAATTCTAAATTGATAATTTAAAATGTTTATTTAAAACATTATAAATAACTGAATTCTAGTCAGCGAAACAAAAAGATTTTGTTTATCATGATTTCATCTTGTTTATAACCAATTTTCATTTTCTTCAAAGACATCTATTAGGGTCCTTGTTTTTTTGTTTAGCTAAACTTAGAAATAAGTGCGACTTTCTTAAAGTATTCAGTCTATTATTCAACATTACTGTAAACATCCATATTGCTAACGTTTAGCATATAACTAATGTAATAATTTATTGCTTGTCATTTTTTTATTATAAATAAATTTACTTATATATATAAAAAACCTTGTTTATTTTTTAAATTAACTAATTAAATAAAAATTAAATTAATTAAAATTTTTAAATAAATTTAAAATTACATTTTGCATGTATTCATGTTACTGAATGTTATATATTTTTACACTTATGTATATATATATATATATCATTTAGGAGTAGAAGTATAGGGTTGCAGAGATAGTAAAGATATAAAAAAGGTGCAAAACAAATTTTTGAAATGGAGTTTAGGGATAGATAAAAATACATCAGACAGTGTCCTAATGTTAGAAACAAAAAGACAAAAAATCAAGATATAGGCAATAAGGAGGACAACAACATTTGAGAATAAAATTCTAAAAAGGAAAGGCATAAATATAACTAAGGAATATGTGAAAGGGAGAATTGAAGAGGATAGAATGAATATAAAACAATAGAAGCAAGCAGAGTCAGATAAAGAACTATACTACCGAAAGAATATCTTTCTATCAAGAATTAGGATGCTCATGATGTGTTTGGAATACAAAAACTGAGAACACAGTAACAATATAGAAAGAAGTACAAGAGATTAAAATAAGACAACAAAGTCAGCTATGGTTGAATCAGATAGAAAATACAAATATACCGAAGAAATAAAACAGATAATATTGGAAGATATAGCGAACGTAGAATACATATAAGAAAGAAAAAGGGGGAGGAGAAAAGAAACGGGATAAGAATCTTAGCAAGATTCTAAATGAGGAACGATAGCAGAGCTAATAGAAATTGGTTAGATGAAAAAATTAGAAAGAATCTGTAGATTGTGTAAATAAAACGCAGAAACACCGAAGCGTATATTTGAAGATTGTATAGAACTAGAAATAAAAACAAAAAACTGTAAAGAAAATATGCTATGTAACAATAAAAGCATTAGCATGTTATACAGAATTCAGTGGAATAGAGAGAGAAGTAAGAGGGAAAACGAAGAACATACGTTTTAGGAGTTGTAGAATAAAACTCGCATGCATTAAATGCATTAAATGAATCATCATATCGTTTTTATTATTTATTAGTATCATTAATTACAAGAATTAATCTGTACCAATATATATATATATAATCGAACTAAATGTATAATAAAGAATAAATATAATAAATGTATTCGTACAACTCATACAGCAATTATAATATACAATAATTCGTTTAAAAAATATAAAATTTTATATTCAAAATAGAAAGTACTGTTTTGAAAAATAAATTATTTTTAAATAAGGATAAAAAAGAAAGGGAATTATAGAGCAAAAAATATGATAAATTTTTAGTACAGCATTGGATGGTCAAGTTGATATTAAAGAGATAAATTCGAAAAAGGAGAAAAAATATGAAAGGAGCTATGGTTGAAAAAGAGTTTAAAAAAATGGCAGAATTAAAACATTTTGTATGTTATAAATAAGTTTGTGTTTATAAACAAAAAGGAATAAACAAGAAACATTAAAATGAAAATACTGGCGAGTTTCAGAATTATTGGTAATGAAACGAGAATCAATAAACACTTATTAATAATGAAACATATTTTAGAAAAGTGTGCTATTGAGAACAAAAAATAAATAGAAATAAATATAATGTACAAAGGAAAGTATAAAAGAAATAAAATATAAAATATACTGGTAAAAAATTCTGGAAAAAAATTATGATGAAAATATACAGATCGAAAAAAGAACTAAATAAAGAAGAGTTTAGAGAAAAAATATTGAAAAACAATTAGAGAAATACTGCAAAAAAATTATAAAGAAACAGAAAACATAGTAGAATAACAACAAAAAAATAAATCGAAAAACACCTTGTAAAAACTAAATAAAAAAGTAGTAAATACAAAGAAAAACATATATCAAAAAAAGATATAAAAAAATAATATTGAATATACTTAGAAGTTACAAAGAAGAGCGAAATATTAGAAAATAATTTGAAAAATAAGAAGAAAAATAAAAAAGGTAAAAAAATGAAATGAAGAAAAGCGAAAGATAAGAAAAAGTCAGAATAATAAAAAAAAATAAAAAAAAATAAAGTATAAGAATAAATAAATAAAATGAAATTGAAAAAACCCAGGACAAAATGATTTATAAATAAAATATGGAAGTACAGAAAAAAAATAATACACAGCAATATGAAAATTATCAAAATTATTATTAATAAAATTAGAAAATTTTTAGAAATGGGGTATTCGACAAAATGGAAAATGCGAAAATGTGGAGATGGGTGAGAACATTCGGTATGTAACAACACAAAAATTCAGCATTATTTATTACAATACTAGTAGATTTAGAAAAATTAAAGAAACCGAAAAGCTCAGGGAATAAAGAATTAAAAAAGGATAAGATTGTAAATATAAGTAGATAATAAAGTAATTGCCAAAGAGGAATTTTAAAATAAACGAATTACTGACATTATTTAGAAATAAATTAGAAACCAAAGAATGAGAGCTAAAAGAAAAATTAATCAAATTTTGGAAAAAAGGAGAATAAATAAAAATAAAACATGTTGAAAATAAAAATAAATAGAATAGAAATAAAAACAGTGAAGATATAAAAGAAAAAAAGTAGGAATATGAGATTTTCGATAAAGGCATGAAATTAAGAATAGAAAAAGGATATTCAAATGTAAGCAATAAATATAAAATAAAAAATGAGAGAGTTTTATACGAAACAAATAGAATAAATTTCTGGTAAAGTATTAGATGCTTCAACTGTATGCTTTTAACTCAATAATCAATAAAAATATGCAGTATAAATCAAACAAATCTTCTTTACTTTATAAAATTAAAAAGAAGCATTGTAATGAAAATGTGAAAAATACTCTTATATTGTTAAGCTTAATAAGATGTAAAATAGGTATTAAAACAAAAGCGAACATTGGTTGATTGAAAAAGAAAGGAGTTACAGATTGTGGAATAAAGGTAAACAACAATGATATGCAATTTAAAAGCGTGTAAGAATTAATAAAAATATATAGAAGAAATTAATGAAAAGAAAAAAAATTTTCAATGTATATAAAATTCATTATTGCAGAAAAAGAAGGAAAAAACACAAAAAATAGATAATAGAATATTGTTAAAGTATCTAATTTTTTATTGAAGAATACATTATACTTTATTATATTAAAAAAATCTATTATTATTTTTTTCACAAAATAATTAATAGGTTTGTCTTTTAAAGGGTTTATACTATACGATCATAATTAAACATTTGTCTTAAAATAATTTTAATAAAAATTAACAACATAGATATTAAATGTCGATTTTATATTCAAATTTAGCAGTAGAAAAGTAATATAAATATATAAAATTTTATAAATTTAATAATTATTTTTCGATGTTTTTATTATAACTTGTATCAGTAATGATTATCATATACTATCGTTTCATAAAGTAAGCTTAGATAAGTTTATAAACATGTTTTATTGAAATAATTACTATTATATATAATAATTCTACAAATTACATTTTATTAATTTTTTTTATTTCAAATGGATCAACATTTTTTTATTTTTTGTTGTCAATCGGTAGTAAAAAGGGAATTTTCATATCAAACTATTTCAATTTTTATTTTAAGAATTTTATTCCAATTCATTTTATTTTGAAAGATATATTACGAAATTGTATATTTTTTAAGCAGAAATTTCTGTCATAGTATTTAGATCTGTTAATATTTACTTGACGATTTAAATTCGTGTAACCAAATATTGATACCTAAATATTTGTTTAGTTATTATATTTTTACTTAACGCTAGTCATAAAAAATTTTTATTGAATATATACTTTGAGAGTAGACAAATAAAAAAAACAAAGGAAGAAGAAAAATGATATTTTATTTAAATTTAAAAAATATGCGTTTAATTCAAACTGTTTTTAATAACAAAATTCAGTAATAAATTGCAAGCAAACAATGAAAATTATTTTTAAAACATTTTATAAATATTATTTAATTTATTTTTTTTATTTTTATATAAGTTTACAATACAAAAGAGTCATAATTTTACTGTTTGGTGTATATTTATTTCATAAATATAAAAATCTTAAACATTGAAACTTACTATATATTTTACTAATGTATTTTAAATGATTAAATAATTATTTTTTTATTTATTGATTTAAAGACAAAAATAAAATAAAATTACTAAAAGTACATTTTTGTTTTAGCAATGGAAAATAATTAAAACATTGTAATGATATACGTATAAAATTTAAATATTGTACTCTTAAAATCAAAATTAACCTTCTTACGAATTTAACATTATTTAGAATACATTTTTTCGATTATTTTTATTGGATATCATTATTTTATTAAAAATTTCACTAGTATCTTGATTTGTCCAAAATTATTACAAACTAATTTCTTACAGTAAATGAATATTTAAATGAATAAATTATTTTCAACTAAGAAGTTTTCATCTTAAAGCTGCTAGTAATTAATATTAACTAAAACAATATTCAAGATATTTTTTCTAGCTTATTTTTTATCGGTATATATGCTTTTTTATATATACAAAAAAGTAAAAAACATTATAAGAGTAATTTGTTTAGATATAGTGGATTGTCATATTTCCTATATTAATATAATTAGTAATCGAAAATGTGTATGAAAGAAGTTATTAATATTAGAATGTATTATTTTATATTAATAACTTGTTTAACTACTTAAACAGTTGAAGACAATTTACTATATAAAATACATGTAAGTAAATATAGAAAGTTTATATTAGGTGAGATAATTTTTTTCGTATACGTTTATTTAAAGTATTGCCCTTGTACACGATGAAATAATGATACATATATTAAAAAAAAATGTATAAACACTTATAAATAAATATGTAAATAAAACAAATAATGTTTATTCTAATCGAAAATAGATATATTATTTATCAAATCAAACTAGTTAAAATTAATTTATATCAAACAGTATTTACGGAAAGTTCTGTTAAATTTTGGTAATAGATTGTTTAGAATAAATCGTTTGCTTATAAACTTTTAGAGTAGCATTATAGCATTACGTCAAAATAAAATTTAATATAATAATGTATCAATGCTTCATTAAGTACAATGTGTAAAGTATGGTTTTGGAGATTCAAAAATGTTGACTAATATAAGTCTGAACTTTTTTTGAAAAGATATACATGTTATAAAAATGTATAAATGATGATTTATAGTTCGAGTAAAATTATATTATAAGTAATTATTATAATAAATCACCAACTTCAACTATGGGTGTGAATATTTTTTCATACTTAGTACATAGTAAGGATATCAATGATATTTAAATTACACAGATAAAATATTATTTCGTATAATAAAACCAGTTTTAAAAAATTATTATATTGAAATTTTTAAAAAACCATCAATAATAATATAGATTTCTAAATTTAAAACTTTCGATTAAATAATTATTATTTTGACAGGTGTGTGAATTTGAAAGTTAATCACAGCTATAACTTAAAACAAGTTTTATAATCGTTTTTATAGAACAATATATTTTTTTATTGAGTACCATATTTATCCAGTATCATTAATTATAATACTAAATTTTTCCAATGTAATTCAATGTGTTTTTTTAACATTACATTGATATTCCTGAAGTCTTATGAATTTTATTACTAAAATAATCTATTTTTCACTTTCTATTTTGTTTTATAGTTTCATTTTCAAATAATTTTAATCAATCTTTTTAATTCACTTACTAGAATAATATTAGGTACATTTTATAATTTCTTGTAAATGTAAATATAAGATAACATATTAAGAATATATTGTTTTTACTTTTAAAAAAGGTTAAAATACAAAAATAAATAAATAAGATGAAATTGAAGAAACCCAAGAGAAGATGATATTACAAATAAAATATGAAAGTACAAGTACAAACATACAAGTTAATATAGAAATTAAAAATTATGAAGTTACAAATAAAATTAGAAAATTTTCTCAAATGTCGTATTCGACAAAATGGAATATGTAAAAATATAGAGATTCATGAGAAAATTCAGTATGAAGCAACATTAATTCAATTGCACAAAGAAATAAATAAATAAACTAAAATAAAGATTAAAATAATTAATAAGATAATTGAGAAAGTGACGAAAAAGAAAAAAAATTAAAATACTCCAATCATTATCTTTTACATAACGATATATCAAACAAACCTTTTGTTCAAATTATAATCTATAATAATCTTAAAAAGATAAATTGATTTAAATTTTACTTTTATTGTTTTACAAAAATTTTTAAATTCAACAAAATTTCAGTATAAATGTAATATATTGATAAAATTTTGTAAAAACATACTTTACAATTAATATAACTTCGAAAATTTGTAAGAAAAAATACAATGCTAAATGATACTAAATTTTTTCATATTTAATTATTATAATTTTTTTTTTAAATCATAATAATTTACATGCAAGGTATTTCATATAGAACTGACTTAGGTTTTATAAATAAAAAACATTTTTTAAAAGAATCTTTAACTCTATTATTTACATCTTTTCAAATAAGAGATTTCCTATAATCGATTTATATCTATCTTCCATTGATAAATTTAGTTTCAGCATTATTTTAAACTATTTAGAAATTGTTTTATTTCTATTCATTATTTGATTTTGTAATTAATAAAACTATTTATTAAGATTTGTCAAATTTTATTATTTTTATATAATTTATATATGTACATAATCTTTTATAAAAGAAAATTTTAAATTATATATTATTTATAATTATAAATATAACTTCTTGATTATTGTAGATATTTGTAATATGTTGATTTAGTAAAAAAATTAATTTTTTAATATACATATGTAATGAATAAATACAAAATTAATACTATAATCATTTTTAATTTAATATATAATGTGATTTTCAATGCTTCATAATTTCAATTGAAATTTGTATTTAAAATACATGATTTAAACATTTTTTTTCAAAAAATATTAAAATAATAAATTAATAAATCAATTAATAAATTAAAAATTGTTTCAAATTTATAAAACATATATTTATTTTTTTGTCTAAATGTAACATATATGGTATAGTTATTAATATTTATTTAAAAAAAATATATATTAATGTAGTTTTACTAAACAATTTTTTAATTTAATTAAGAAATTTTTTAATTTCTTTAAAATTTAATTTAAAAAAACACTAAGCAACCTATTAAAAGTTGACAAAATAATCGAAAAAAATAAGACAATGTTCTAAGCTTTCAAATAAGTAAATATTTTTTTTCAAAAAACTATATTCTAGTTTTGCATTATTTACACGAAGATTAAATACAAAAACTTGTATTTGAAACAAATACAAATTATTCAATCAGATGAGAGAATTATTATTATAATTTAGATTAACCAAACATAAAACCTCACAATTAAACGTCATGATTTTTAATGTTATTTACATTAGTTTTTAGTGAATCAATATGTACACTTCCATTAATCTAATTTCATAATTAATAACAAATTGATACCAAAAAACGTGAATATCCTTCATCAGAGGACCTGAAAATAAAATTGAAGTGTAGGATATATTTAACCATATGTATTTATTTATTATTATTATTTATTATATATAATTATTTTTAAAAATCATTTGATATGTTTTCTTCTGCGTTGTCGTATAATACTTTGTTAATGAAGTAATATTTGTAAATATGATCTCGGCAATAAGTTTAAATAAATTGCTTTTAAGATTATTTATTTAAACTTATAAAAAAAACTTAAACTTATTATACAAACTAATTTATTTTAAAAATTTAAATTTAATGTATAATAAATTGATAGATGTTAATTCATAATGTAAACATTTTTATAAGAGACTTATTTTTTACAATCTCATATAATTAGTCTATCGTAGACATTTGTGAGAAAGCAATATTTTACTTTTTTGAACAAAAATAGAATAATTAATTCTTAAGAGAGATGTAATTTATGGGTTTTAATCTACGATGTTTGTCAAGCATTTAATTAACAGCTATAATAAAAGATAAATATAACTATTTAATTCATTTGTTATATAGAAAAATTTATTTAAAGTATATTATCACATACTGGTATCCTTAATATTATATTTAAAACGTAACATTAACTATAAAAGTGAATAACAAATAAAATAATGTTTATTCTGATTTGATTTAATATTAATTTTATTCTTAATTGTATTTATTTATTTATTAATAAAATTGATACTTTTTTTTAACACTAAGTATGTAATATACGATTTTTCTTAAATTTTGAATAAATTAATACCCATAAGTAAATTGTACAAAAGTTAAAATAAATTTGCTTCTTTATTACAAAAAAGGGTTTTTAATTATAAAAGTATGATATAAAGTTAAAATAACCGTTTCAAACAATGCCAAAAAAATAAAATATGAAAATGTCAAAACGATAAAAAATTTTAGATAAATAATATACTAAAAAAGCAAATACTATTCATAAAATGTAAAAATTTGGCGAGCAAAGATATTAAAATTACCAAAGTAAGATACCATATTTGAACAATCACATAATAGATGATAGTAAAAATTGATTAAGAACTTAAAATTCTACATTTGTTTAATCAAATGTTTTAAAAATAAAATATAAATTATAAATAAAAAGTAAATTTTTTTGATTTATTCACATATTTTTTTTCATATATTATAAATTATTTAATAAAATTAAAAGAAGTATTAGTATTAATAATAAATAATTTTTATTCGTGAATTCAAAAATTAATTAAAATTTATATCGATTTTAAAAATTTAGGTCTTCTTTCAAATGACAAATATCATTATTTTATTGATATTTTACAATATTATCAATAATACAAGAAACATTCCTATTTATGTTCTAATCAAAGGAATAATAATTATTTTAGAATCAATAGTATGATATTAATACAGAGAAATAATTTTATACATAGATTATAAAAGGATGTATTATATAATTTATTATTAATTATTAATTTGACTTATTAATTTAAATTATTATAAATGACTAAAAAGTGTACGAAACTGATTAACTTGAAACATTCAAAAAAATTAACAAATTTTTTGTTGTAAATTCTGATTTAGTAGAATATTTATTAATATTGTAAATGTTTTAAAATAACTTTTTTAATATTTCTTATGAAAATTCAATTTATTTACATTATTCTGAAAATATTTTATTTAAGTAAATATATTTAAATAAATAATGAGTCTAAACAAAATATATTTATAAATTTAATATATAATTTATTTTAATTTTTTTATATAAAAAAGTCAGAATACAATTTAGTATTCTACAGATTTTTTGCATTTTTAATATTTTTAATTATGTGGAAAAATTCTAAAAATAAAGTTATTTAGGCTAAAAATCATATAAGAAAGTTTATATTATGTCCATAAAATTTATTTTAAAATAAAAGAGTCATCCTGTTTTAGAAAATGTTCATAATACTAAAAAATAAAAGAATCTAGAACTTAAAGAAATAATTCCATAGATTTGTCATCAAATTCTGTAGCATCGTTATATTATGTAAATAAATAAAAATGGATAAAAAGTTCAAGTTGTATCACATGAAAAAAATTTTTATAATAAATAAATTTCAATAATACTTATAAGATATACCTAAAAATAAAATTATTTTTAAAAAATTATCAAACAATTATGATAGATTTATAAAAGACCAAGTTTTAGAGTTCATATTACTATATAAAATAGTTACCTTCTAAAAATATAACGTATAAAAGTTAGTACTTGATATATATATATATATATAGAGAGAGAGAGATATATATATAGATTATAAATCCATTTTACGAAAGAAATGTAAATAAAGAGCATTAAGTTAAAATATTTTATTACTCGTTTTATTTTAATTCATTTCTACACTAAAACTACAGTATATTTTAGATTTCAACGATATTCAAAATAAAAATTTAAAAATAATTGTAATAACTTAAAAAACTAAAAATTTTCGTTTAAAACAATACAAATTAAAAATAATATTTATTTATTACATACATATTATTTTTATATAATGCTCTCGAAGAATTTCTTTAAATTATTATTAAAATAAGATATTATTTTATTTCTAAAATATTATTAATCAGAATATATAAAAATTGTAATTACATTATATTATAGATTATTAGATTATATCTTAGATCACATCATTGGTTATATTATTGATTATTATTGATTACATTATTGGTTGATCTAAAATGGCTAACCAGAAATGAATATATAAATGTAATATACATAAATGTAATATTTTTTATTTTTAAAAGACATTCATAGAAAAAGTTTAAGTTAAATTGGAAAAAAGTCCGTACGTCTTAGAAACGTAGTTACTTTTAATAAGCCTACATGTAATGTAATTCAAATATTTTGTTACTGTATGTATATAATTTAGTCACTATATAGTTTTTTATTCAAATATGAAGCAAAATATACATTTTTTTATTTTCTTCATGAAACTAGAAAAGGATAATATCTGCATTAGCAAGTAGTGTTGCAGAAAAATAATATAAAAAAGAAATAGAGTTTCTGAAAGACGATAATTATACATCTCTTTTTTATATTAAAAGCAGTTGAAAGCGTTGTTATATATATTATTAAATTTTATAATACTATTATACGATATAATATAATTGAAAGATACTGCATTATTATGAGTTAAATATTACAATACATATGTATCCTATGAAATATAAATTAAATTAATATAATTCAAATAAGTAATGACACTTTTTTTTTTATTAGATATTAATTTAGTAGAAATCTTCAGAGACAATATAAGATGGTTTTTTTTTGTATTAAATAAAAATTTTTATTTATATTTTCATATATTAATAAATTAATTAATTATAAATTGTAAAAAATACCAAACAAAAAATTATTTCAATTGCAAAAATTTTCTAAATAATTTAATTACTAATAATTTTACTTTTTTTAATAAATAATAATCACTGCATTCTTAATTTTTTCCTCTTATCATCCTTTTATTTAATGTATTTTCTTCTATTTTTTATTCAGTGTCATAAATTTGTTAGTATTATCAAACTTCCTCTTGCAGTGTAGTCGTATGGTATTAGTATATTAATATCCTAAATATTAGTACAGTTCGACATCTTACTTTGCATTTCATTTTATGTAGTTGAAGGTTTTTTTTTCTTTTTTTCGCTATAAGTAATGAATGTAAAAAACTATTGCATCATTTCAGTTTCGTATCGCTGTATGTCAAGTAGGTTCACACAGCGACGAAAATATAATACAACAAAATATACATTAAAAAGTTTTATGTGAAACATAAAAGTTTATTACAGTATTTTATTATTTTTAGTATTTTCTTAATTTTTATAATAAAATATGGATAACAAAAAAAGAATGAAAAAGAAAAATCCTGCGAACAAAAATAATTCCTTGAGTAATTTGTTTTTTTGGTACGTATTATTATTATAAACAATAAATAAATTAGATTTTAGTACATTATAATATATGATTACATCAATTATTAAAAATAAAAAAATTTTAATTTATTTATTCATTGCTTATCAAATATAGAGAAACCGTAAGTTAAATATGAGTCAGTGTAAAGCAATGTAATTTCTAATAAATTATGTGCACATACGTACAAAGTTTCATAATATAAATTTCTAAATTATCGACAAATAATATAAATAGATATAAACAATATTTATTAATTTCATATAAAAAAAATTAAAATTTAGGTTATTTAAAATAATTATTTTATATACAGTTATACTTTGTAATATAAAATAAATTAAAATTTATCAAAAGAATAATTGTACATTTTTTATTACTAATAAAAAAAATTTAAGCAAATTTATATCAAGACTTAAAATAAAAAACCAAAATACTAATAATATTAAAATAAATGTTTAAACTATTGGATACTATAATGACGTGATATATTAGAAAATCCTCAACAAACAATTAAATTCATGTATTAAAAGAATTTTGAACATGTGTGTCCCAAAAATTACAGATAATAAATTCTGAATAAATTCTGATAATGAATTCTGAAAAAGTTTATTATTAAGCAAGTGTCTAATAATTATAAATACAATCCATATTAAATCTATATTAATTACAATAAATTTTTAATATTTTCAAAGTCAAATTATTAATACTGATTAATTTAATTTAAACAATCTATTAATTAATAAAACCGAATGAAATATATTAAAATTTTTACTTTATTAAAATGTTAAATTTTTAATTCTCATAGTCGAATAAAGTATACATTTTATTATTGACTATAGTAAAATGGTACGATATTTATTGGAATAAAAAGTTCCGAGCTTCTATGTATAAATTTTACGGAGATAAACAAATTTATACTATATTACTTTAAATGTCAATGCATATATTTGTTTTATTTGATAAAATCAGATAATTTTTGTATTATGCTCTAAAAGTATTTTTAATTTTTTCAGGTATACGAAAGAAATTTTTTGTATTAGTAATCATAGAAATTTAACGTTGGATGACATATATGATCCTGTTGACACTGATAAATCGGAATATCTTGGAAACTGGCTTGAAAAGTAGTTATAAATTGCAATTTTTTTTCTTATAGTTATTATTTAAATTTTTTATATTTTTTTTTTGTATAATGGTAATACAATTGACATAAATTGACATGAAAAAATCTATCCCTTACATATAAAAATGTAAAAAAATTAATAATCCACAATGAGTTCAATATAAACATCATAAATATTCGAATTATGAATGTATAATTTTATGATATAATTATAATTAACGAGTATTTATATTTAAAACTACACGTCACCGTCTATTTCTTTTTTTTTTTAACAAGATAATATAAAATTTTGTTATTAATTATTACTTTATTAATGTATTAAAATTAGTATTTTAATGGTTTGTCAATTGTGTGTACAGAACTTGGAATAATGAAATTTTTGTAGGTATAAGCGGGTATCTGGAAACGTCGATGAAATTATATCAAAATGTATCAAAATATAATTTTATTTGGTGAAAATCAAAAAGAGGTTTTGCAAATCAATTTTTTTGCAATTTTAAATAGTTTTTTAAATAATTTTAAATAATTTTAAATACTCTTCTTTCATAATTACCTCTTAAATATAACATAAGTTTTAAAATAATATAATAAAAACATCGTTTAAAGTTTTCAAATCTTAATTTTTGACTTTTAAAAATAACAATTATAAAATTTTTACTTTTTATCATAATGATTCTGCATTATTAGAATCATAAAAAATTTCCTTAAAAGTATCTTTACCATCTTTAAATTTTTATTACGATTATGATTGTGATACATAAGGATCGTTGGTCTTGTTTTATTAGCAATTCATAAACTTCTTAACAATAATTATATAGTATTATTAAGTATTAATTCATGATAATAATAATTTCCAAATTATTAAAAAATCCATTAATACTTTTAACTGCATTATTTGTAGCTGTATCAATTTTTTTTTAATAACGTTGAAATAACGTTAATGTCTAATGATTCATACCATTAATAAATGAATCCTGCATAAATTTTTTACGTATTGCTTCTCAAAAAATGAATTTTTATAAATAAACTTTGTTAAATATTGTTAAAGTTTTATGAACAGAAATTTATACGTAAACTATGATTTAACAACACCAACTAGACATTTTTCATGTTGTCAGTAAATATTTTTAGACCATACAACTTTTATACATTTAGTACTCTGTTACTACTATTATTGATTCGTACATGTTTTTGCTAGGATAGAACTGTTGGGGTGAAGTCGAATTTTTTGTGATGTAAAATGAAACACTATCTTTACTTATGTTTACACTCTGTATTCGACTTGTATTTAATATTGTAAGACTAGTTGATCCTATTTAGATAATGCCTATTAAAATCGATTGCTTTAAATTTTATTTAAATAAAGCGTAAGTACTCATCTGCCAAATTAGTGTAAAAAGGTGAGGAAATTATTAGTTTATGCGAAAGTGTGTTACATTGGTTCGATATCGAGGATTGGAAGAGTGTCGCTGATATAATAATAAATAATAATAAAAAAGAGAAGCTACGGCTGAAAAGATAGAAGCGGATGACTTCTACATAATATAGTAGGGAAAGAGGAGAAGCCGAGAAAGTTTAATTTGAAAATGAGGACTACGTGAAATACCCTATATCAAAGACTGCGAAAACCGAGTTCAAAGAGAAGACAATCTAGTCTTTATTTACGATTATAAATTTAGATACTATATTTAGTAGAACAGCGTTTAACAACTTACTGATAGAGGTGAAAGATTCATTGGTTTGATGTTTGAAAAATTGATAGTAACTCTGCTTGCCTTCAGGAAGGAGACAACCGAAGCAATGTTCCAGAATGATGGGAAATAATAAATGTGCATAATTACATTAAATTAATTGTTAATCGGAAAACAGCAAGAAACATCACAAATTTTATACGAAATAGTTTCTGTGAATTATCATTTTAAAAAATCACAGTGAATTGTATGTTCTATTTCAAATTAATTTTATCTAGAAGGAAAGTGAGACTCTGGGAATTTTAAAACTAAATCTACAGAGATGATAATAGAAATTCAGAAAGCCGCAATTTAAGCTTTACGTCGAGAATAAGAATTTAGGCTTGAAAGAAGTACAAATCTACCATAAATTGTACACGATCTCGACACGTATCAGTGACACTCGTTATTTATAAAGGGACAATAATAATAATCTAACAAAATAATATTTAATTTAGGCTCAATTTATTTATAATAGGACGTTCCAGCTCAACGTATCGGGCAGAACAGCTGCCGAGTCGTCTAACGCAGCTCTATTTAACAGCTTCTTTTCATATGATTTTGTTTTCGTGAAATCTATAAGTCGTTGCATTCGGACATTCGCCTCGTTCGCGAAGAGCTAACCGTCGTATCTTTTCGGAATAATTTTGGTGCGCGAATTTATGATTACCGGAAACTCGTTCGCTTCGAGTTCATACGCCGCTCAATTGTTCCGCTTGACATATGATTATTATAATTGTTTCCCTAAGTCTGAAAAAACCTTCGTTGAGCATGACGAAGGAAAAAGGCTTTAACAATAATTAACGCGGGCGGAACATTTTCGCATTACATAATTCGTACATTTATATTATCATTATCGCTAGTTCGGTCGAGATATTAATGTTTTATTTTCTTTCTTTCTAACGGAATCAAGTCACTTTCGCGGCGGCCTAAGTTAAGTTTATTATTTAACTATTTAGTCTTAATTTGCGGGGAACCAGCCACACGTCCTCGATATTCAGACCTTGTCAGCCACGAGTACCGTTGATGCTCAACTCCTACCCATGCGGGGGTCCACCAATGTCCTTGACGATCAATTCCTTGTCGCCCGGCTCGCCTACGGTGCTTGATTCCTCCGGTTTTTACCATCTTGATTACATAATGGGGATGCGGGGGTGGAAAAGGTGTGATGATAGAGAACGTAGATTTCGGCATGCATCGCGATAACCGCACGATTATATGGGAGCGAGAGAGAAAGAACGTCGAGGGGCATAGGGCGTGAGAGCGAGAGAGAAGGAACGGCGCGGGGCATAGCGCGTGTGAGCGAGAGAGAGAGAAGGAACAAGAGTGAGGAGTAAGTAATAGGAAAGGGAATTGGGACGCCTTATTTGTACTTACGTACCTTAAGATTCACAGTTATTTTTTTTATTTACAATATTTCTAACGATTAGTATCGCCTATTTAATTACGCCCATCCGCATCGCATATACTTACTCTGGTATGACGCGATTGCCATTTGTTTTTTCATTTTTTCGTATCATAAACACCATTATGATGTAATTGCTTGTTTTATTGTTTGTTTTAATCTTACGGATGACCGCATTGGTTACACTACTTAAATTAAAGAATAATTGCCGACAAGAATCGAAAACGAGAATTTTAGGAGTTCTTATCCATAGGATGGGAGATAGTCTTATGAATGACGAAAGAAGTCGAGGAAATATTATGTTTGGTAAAAGAAGAAAACAGGAAGCGAGATCAAATTCTTCTTAATTTGTACTAATTTCGATGCACGTTAATTAGTACATGTGCCGCATGACGCAGGAAAGGATAAACAACAAGGTTAAAAAAAAGTATGCAGGAAAGTCTTCTATCAGAATCAGAAAACGGAATGTCGGGTGGTAAAAGAAGAAAAAAATATGAAAGAGAGAATAGAAGTGATACAAGAGGTGAGAGAGAAAGATTATAAGCTAGATAAAACTAAGCAAGAATCTAGAAGAAAACGAAATAAGAAATTTAATGCGGAGATATAGGAGAAAATCAGTAGTGGATATAATGGCAAAAATAATAAATGAAATCATACAAGGAGAAAAATATCTGAGAATTGAAGACGTAGCATAATGAACCGATATTTAAAAAGATAAATAGAAAAGTAATGCAAATTACGTGCAGATCACTTTTATATATGAATTACAAAATTTACACTGAAATTATAAAAAATAGAATAGAAAGAGAAATAGTAGAATGTATGACAATACTCAATTCGGATTTAGAAGGAAAAAAGCCAGACTGAATGCATAAAAATTAGAAACAGCAATAGATGAATAAGTACAAAAAGATAAGGAAGAAATGTTCGTTTGTTTCGCAGATATAAAACATTCAATAAAATTGATAAAGACTGGATTTCAAATAAGATGGATAAAACGGGGGGAAAATATTTAATCAACTGCACCGAAAAAATTAACAGAAAATCTAAAGTTTATACAATACTTATATTTTATAACATAAAATAGCTTACCTATAGGGGGAGCTGAAAAAATTACGAAACTTTAACAAATATATATATATAAATACACATAAAAATAAGGAAAAAGAAGATAAGATAAAAGTGAGATGTAATTAAAAGAACTGATATGATTCTTCGGAAAATTCCTGGAAAAGGCCTAGAAATAAATACGAAAAAATTTATAGTTTTCTTCACTTTTTAAAGCTATATTTCTTTTTACATATTTATATTTAAATATTATATTATCCCAAGTTTGTCTCATAGTTCTTTTTCTCTTTTTAATACTTATTTCTTTTCTTTTCAAAAACTATTCCTTATTTTATCCTTATACATCCTTTACATATATCTTGAGAATTTTCGGGTTTTCTGCGTGTATTATTTTGTTTTCATACTTGATTAGTCTCTCAATCTATTTCTATTTCTATCCTATTTCTTTTTTCTATCAATGTGATCCAGTATACTATTCTCTAGATTCAAGATCTATTTTAAGTTTATTTACTTAATCTATACTCTGAATATGTGAATTTTTTAATAAATCTAGTTTATTACTTTTCCATTAAGACTTTTTTCTTTTCCCTCCTTCTTCCTAAACTTCGTTATTTTACATTTCTCCGTATTTGGCTCTAAATATTTCTTCTCTATAAAGTGTATGACTTACTTGTAACATATGGTATAATTCTCCCTCGCGTTTTGCCAAGATGACTATATTGCCCGTGTATACTAGCAATCTGATCTTTTCCTTTCCCATGTTTTACCTTCTGTTTCTTTTCGTACTTCTGCCAACTATTGTAATATTGAAGAATATAGGGCTCCTGTCTTGGTTTTCATTTCTGTAAATATCTCATCTCTACTCTTATTTTTGGCTTTGAATCTTTATAAATTCGTTAATGCTGTTAATCAAGTATTTTTTATTAATTTTGTTATAAAAGTGCAATTTCTCTAATTTTTTGTATTGTCCCTTTCCACATTTTTTAAGATTGATATCACACATCATTATCTCTTAGAGATCTTTCCCCTTCTCCTTATAATTTTATATACTATTTTAGCCATCCATGTTTCCACCGTCTTACCTCCACATTTTATTCATTATTTTGACTTCTCGTAGGCTCTTTTTTAGATTCATTTTCAATATATTTATTTCAATATATTTTTTGTTCATGTAACCATCATCTTCACTCATCTTAGCGTTAAACTCCACCCCTAAAATACTTTCCTTTACTATATTTTTTTACGCATTTTATTTATTTTTGGAAGATTTTCATTTATTTTTTTTTACGTAAACTATCGATATTTTCACTTTTCCTCTGTAATCACAAAAATACTGATAATTCGAACTTTCTACTTTTTTCGTTTTCCTCACATTTATGTCTATTATTTTTTATCGCTATGAGAACTACATCCTTAGCGCTATCCTTTTTAATTAACCTCTCTACGTTCGTTGCCAGAATCTTTGTAACCTCTCAATTTTTTTTTATTATTTGATTGTTCTTTTCTTCTATCCATGTTTCTGACAATTCAATAATTTCTTGTTTGTTTAAAAACTTCTAATATTGGACGTTTGATCTCCCTAAGTCAGCCATGTTCTAGAATATTATGCTTAGTTTTTGCCACACTCATTTATATCTGTATTTTTTATGGTTCTTCCTTATGTTTTTATGCTTCTTCTTTTTGTCTAGCTGTACTTATTTTCTTAGCTTTCCATTCTTTTCATTCTTGTCTTTTTTCTACTTATTAGGATCTTTGTTTTGTAATGCTACCTTTTTCTCCGTATTTTTCTTTTTTCTACTAAGTGTTTTATTTACAAAACCATTATTTAACCATTAATCACATTTAACTCCTGCGTATTTTTTTTATTTTCGTCTTAATTTTTAATATATTCCTTATCTATACCTTCACCAGTCTTTTTTTAATCATGTCTTTTACATTTTTTTTAGATATTTCTCTTTCTATTTCTTCTCTTTTTCATTCCTTTATTCTTTTTACTCTTTTTTCCGATTTTTTATTCGTCTCTTCTGCTTCAATATAGGTGTTCACAAATTCAGCAAATACTATTTTTTTTACACTCGCTCGTTTCTAGACATAAAAAATATCTTTATCGTCTTTACTTTCTATATTTTTTTCATTTTTTCTTCGACTTCTTCTAACGAGAAATTTGCTATACTTTTTTATTTTTGTGTATAATTTCTTTCGTCTTTATTTTTGTCCATTTTTTGTCAATATTTTCTAACTCTTAAAAACTGTTTAAATTTTGTCTTCTCTTGTCGCCTTCTGCTTTGATAGCTGAATTAATTTCATATCTTTTTTATCTCGTTCCAGCTACACCCGTAGCTCTTGTACGTTCTACATAAGTGCTACTTCCTCAATTTCTCCGTTCTCTCTCATTCATTCTCTCTCTCTCTCTCTCTCTCTCTCTCTCTCTCTCTCTCTGTGTTTACCATGACACCATTTAACCACAGTTTTTCATTTTTTTGTTTTTGCACTGTTTTCACAATTTTTCACATTACCTATTTCTATTTAGTTCATTTATCTTTTCTTTCTTTCACACCACTCTTTATTTTCTTTATTTTTATCTCCTTTGCTCACTACTTTTTATTCTTTTTTTCTAATATAACTTTTTAATATGAATTATTATACGTTTTCAATAAATTTTTTTAATAAAAAACGTGTACAAATATGTTTATGATAAGACAATTTTTGAGGATTGTAATTCTTCATTGAAGTAATCTTTATTAAGTCAAATTTATTGGCTTATAGATTAGTATTAAGTAAATAAGTATTAGTATGAAGATTAGCTTAAATAATCGATTTTTATTTTAAAAGTTAAGAAAATTACTTCTTGCGATTTAATCTTAGATAATTTAATACATTATATATGACTATTTAATAAATAAATTTAAATAAAACTATAAATGGTGAGTAAATATTAAAAAAACATTAATACACATTTTGTATGTGTGTGCATCGTAAGCAACATTATTAATAAGTTAAAAAAGACTAATATGCATCTATTCAACAAAGACAATAAATATGTAATTTATTTGCATCAAATATATTATGGATTTATTGATATATATATATATATATATATATATATATTGATATTATATTATATATATATTATATATTGAAGTACTTATATTGACATACAGTCTCAAATTTCTATTTAACGTAAGAAATTTAATGAAATAAAAATTATTTTTAATTACTTGTATATCTTTTTCAAGCGATATCCCTTAATTTATTCGTAATTGTATATATTTTTAAATATTATTATTTTGCATACAATATTACTATATATATATATATATATACATATTATATAATATATAATATTGCATTAAAAAATAATACGTTATAAAATAATAGAAGTTAAAGTTCGTATAAAATCGAATTTAAATTTATAGAGAATGGAATTGTGAACTGGCAAAACAGAAATTGACACAAACAATCAATAATGAAAAACAAAAGATATTAACAAAGCTATTCCAGCCAAGTCTTTCAAAGGCCCTCATTCGCATGTTCTTCTGGCAAAATATAATTTTATCCATAATACAAGCGATCAATTTTTTGGTGTTAATAGTCTGTTACCCGATATTCCAGGGATGGGTTATAGATTATTTCAAGGTAGGCATGAACGAAAGCAATGGTGAGCGCAGTCGTGCACTCTTTCATGCTACTATTATGATTTTTGTGAAACTGCTTACCATTTTATTCCAACAACATAGTTATCGACATGCTTGGCTGATGGGTATGCGTGCTCGAGTTGCCTGCTGCACGTTAATTTATAGAAAGGTATTTTTTTAAATATAAATTTTCATTTTTTCATAAAAACTTTTTAATGTATATAGTAAATTTTGAAAGAAATGCCAGAATAACACACTTATATTCATTATCTCGTAATAGAATAATATTTAAAATTTTTTTATGGATTTAAGCTATATATATTTTTTTTAAAGCAAAGTTATTATTTTAATGATATCTAAAATTTTTTAATATATCATTTTTAATATTCAATTTATATACTTTGAATATATCTATCAATAAATTTTTACATTTTATTTTAATTTTTTCTATTTTTCCATTAATTTATATTAGATATATTATTATAATGCGAGCATAAAGTTTGAAAAAAAAACAAATTTTTTAGAAATTACTTTTTTGAAACACAGCTATTTTTCACAATAATAATTATTGTCAATAAAAAAATCTCCTTTAAATTACAATGTTTATGATTAATATAAAAAAAAAATTTGTAATATGTATTAATTACTTGTACCAACATCAATCATGTAGGGCTTGAAATAGATAGAATTTTTCTAGATGAAACTAAATGGCATAAAAAACGATTATTAAATAATAATAACTTTATACAAAAACATAAAAATAATCTGCAATAATTATATTCTAAGAAATTACACATAATTATTGTTTTACAACTTTATTTTTGTTCGCTCTGTTTTAAAAATATTTGCGCTTTTTACCTGTGATTCCTGCCCGATGCACAGATATTTCTTAACACAGAACTCAGTCAAGGTTATTTTCTTCCCTGACCCTTTCCGAGTTCAATATACAAGTCATTTAATTCTATTTAATATCATATGCCCGTTCGTTTTTCGTAGGAATTTTTATATTATTATGTTATTATATATTTATATTATTTATGTTATATTAATATGTATTACAATTTATAATATCTTATTTTTTCTTAGCATTATCTGTTATTTCACACCTTTGTGGATGTCTCAAATAAATAGAAATTTACATGCCTATGTATTCCCTATATATTAACCAAGTGTCTTTTAAAATAAAATATTCAACACTTCATTTATTTATGAATGAGCTCCTAATATTACAACAGTATTTAATAGTTTAAATTTTACAGTTTAGAGTTTACATAAATATTATCTTTTTGTAATATTATCAAAAGCAGCTCTAATTCTTACAAAGTCAAAATATGCAAAGTAAAAGTTATTTTAAATTATATATTATATATTAAATTACCAAACTGATGCTCACAAAAAATTTAAAAAAAATATTTATCAAATAATTATTGTAAATAATGGCATAAAATATTTTATCATTCTCTAAAGAATTAAATTGAAAAAAAATTTTTGACATAATTTAGGGTATTAAAAAACACATTTAAGTAATGATATTCGTAATTAATTATGAAAGTTATACTAAAACATACCATACGCTCGTAAATATTAATACTTTATCAAATATAACATCAAAGAATGATTTTAAAGGTATAAACACATTGATTTTAAATCATTTTTTTATATAATTAATAAAGAATGCAAAGGGGCTTTAGTAAATGTTAAAATCACCGAATATATTTAACTACTTGATGTATATTTATGTAGTCTGAAGATTCATTTTTTATTATTAATTTAATAGTTGGAAAGCATTTGTAAATTAGAGTTATGCAAAAATTCAGAAATTAGATGCTATATCATATGTAACAATAATTGACTTATCTTGGTAAAATCATATATATTATGTTTAAAATTATATGTTTAAATACCTCTCCTCGTAGCATATATTTCGTATTGATATATAATATATATTAAGTACAGTTTTTGTACTTAAAATGTTATATTTATAACATTAGTTTATTAACGAAGCAAATGTATAAATGTAAAATATATCAAACTTTTTATACATGTACATAAAAAAATATTTTTGATCTGTTATATTTTATCTAAAGAGTATATTACTCTTAGTCTTATAGCTTATTCAATTATGGTATATAATACTTACAATATAAAAATCATTATAGTTATTTACAAATTATATTACATACTTTATAAATGTGTATTCTTTATACAAAGAATTTTTATATGGAAATATTTCACATTACGTCACATATAAAATGTATTAATAAATATAGAAATCTGATATTATTTAATATATAAAGAAACAATTAATTTATTTCTAGATTAGTTTTCTCCATTTTAAATTAATCCAAATAATTTCTTATCGTTTAATACAAACAAATTTGATAATATTGAATAATAACTGTAAACTCAATTATTCAATTAAATATTATTAGTTTTACAAATTATAAAATATTCATTATCATTTACAATAATATACAAATTATTTGATTCTGAAAAATTATAAATAAACTTATATAACATAAAATGAACGAGTTTTTTTTGTTTAAACAAGAGTTTTAAATATATACAATTATCATGATAATTTTACTAGAGTAATAAATATTAGAATAATTTGTAGATGTATAAATTGGAATATATAGACATATAAATGCTTATTCCCCTTCCTGTCAGCAATAATGTCTATTGTCCACAACTATTGTTTAGAGTTTATATAATTAGTATATAATTCACTAATTTTTATTATATCGTTTTAATAATACAATTAGTATAATTGATGATACATAATTTAAATCTGGTTAAAAAATTAAAAAAAATTTTATTGTCTTTTTTATAAATTTACATACTACATTTACTTTTATATTTACTATTATATCATATTTAAACTTTATTTTTACAATCAAAACAACATTACGAAAAAAAGAAAACATTTTTTAAAATATTAGATTTATAATATAATTGTGGATATCTAAACATTTCAATTTTTGTTCAAAAAACGTTTTTCCATAAATTAAAAATATTAAAAGTTTAATTAAAAAATCAAACAATTAAAAATAAATCTAAAGCAAGATAGAAATTTTTTAAATTCTTGGTCAAATATATTTTAATTCAATGTTGGTACCAATATTATATTTTTATTTCTATTATGTATTAATAAGATAAATATTACCGACGTATGAGTTGACTTGATGTTCATTGTGATTTGCATTTATTTATTTGTGATGTGTCCAGTTTGACAACATAAATATAGATTTTCCGATTTCATTATTTAATATTTAATAAATTTATTTATTTAATATTATTTAATATTATTATATAATATAATAAATATTATTTAATAAATTTCATTATTTAATTTGTTAAGCAAATTTAATATAAATAATATATTACAAAATAACTAAAATTATCCCTTTTGAAAATATTTCACAGTTGCTCTATAACTATTTATTTAACGACTTCTGATAAAAAAGAACTTTTTCCTTACACTCACTATCTTGACTTCTTATTCTTATTCGTTCATTTTGAAAAAGATGTTTGGGTGATTACATAATTCAATTTTTCTGATAACCACCTACAATTATAATGATTGCGTATCTTTGTAAAATACAGACCCTTAAATTTGAAATTATTTCTATAATAGCTATATGACTCACTGACAATTGTACTTTTAAAATAAGTTCACGACCAACTATCAACCCATATTTTTTAGTCTTACCTATTACATAATTTTGTTAATACTTATAAAATTTAGTAATATTAATAACATATATAAGTTAATTATAATATAAAATCATATATTTTGAAATATATTTCATAAAGATATATATTCTTATTCTTACTTACTAAAAAAAGTTTTTATATTCTATACATTTTACATTTATACATTTATAGTAATCAGTTTTTATTACTTGACATACGTAATAGTTTATATGATCTATTAATTTATACTTAATTTATAATAATATATCTTTATTATTATTAATTCCACTATTACTTTTATTTAATTATATTTTTATAGGAATAAATTTTAATTCAAATTACATAAATTTCATTATTTGTTTTTTAGATGTTACGGCTTAGTAAATCAATTTTAAATCAGACTGCAGCTGGACAAGTTATTAATTTGATGAGTAATGACGTGAGTCGTTTTGATATGCTTTTCCAATTTCTTAACTTCATATGGATAACACCTATTCAAGTAGGTATTTTGTTGATATATTATACTTATATATGATATATCATAACGATATGAAATTTGAATTTCAATGTATATATCTTTTATTACCTTATTTAATAAAATAATTGAAAATTAATTTTATTATATATATGTGACGTATGAAATTTTTATTTTATTACAGATTATATTGATTTTATACGTCATGTGGGATACTATTGGTATGACGTTACTCGTAGGAATATCAATTCTTCTTATAATAGCGATTCCGCTTCAATCGATTGTTAGTTACACAAGCAAAATTTTACGTTTAAAAATTTCTGTTCTAACAGATAAAAGAATTCGATTAATGAGTGAACTTATTTCAGGAATAAAGGTATTGTTTTAATTTATTACAAATACAAAATATAATTTTTAAAATTTACTTTATTATTATTATTATAAATACAGAATACAAATATTTTTATGAGTAATTTTAATTTTTGAAATATACGTAATTATTTAATTTTGCTAAAAATATATAAAAAGCATCTATTTACTTTATAAAATAAAAATTTTGATATACTGTCCTTCGTACTTTGCGCTTAAAAACTAAAGTTTACTTAAAAACATATAATATTAACTCGTATAAATTAACAGATGTATTTTAATATTTATAATAGTTTGTGTTATTGAGTTAGAACTTTTAAACTATAGTTTGTGATCTAAAACATTATTACATATAAAGTTTTAGTGACACTGATATTGTTTGATACATACATTATAAATATACTAAATAGTATTGTTTATCATGTTCATATAACACATATTGTATAAAGATATTGATGTTTTAAGAATCATATTTAATGCATTTAAGATGTGATTTTTAATTTTATCTTTATAGTTTTAAAAATTACCGTTATAGATTAAAACAATATTTAAACGCGTTAATACAATTAATATGTGTAAAATGGTACAACACATAAAATGTAATATTTTAAATTACATTTAAAATAATATACAAAAATTTCCTAAGCATTAAAAATTTATAAAATTTATTCTCGCTGCAAAGGTTATAAAAATGTATGCATGGGAAAAACCATTTGAGAAAATCGTGAACAATACTAGATTGGCTGAGATGAAAAAAATAACCATAACGTCGCATGTACGAAGTATATTCTTCAGTTCTATGGTTTATACAGAACGTATGACTCTATTTAGTACTCTTGCATTATTTGTTTTTACTGGAAACAAGCTGACCGCCGAGGTTTCATTTGTCTTGGCAACCTATTTTAACATCCTTCAATTGTCAATTATCTATATGATGCCGAATGGTCTTATTGCTACTGGAGAAGTAGCCGTGTCTATAAAACGAATAGAGGTAATTATTAATTATTTTACTGAGCCATGAAAACTTAATTTAAACTTAAAAATTTTTAATGAATATTAAAATTTGTGAGTATAAATTGCATAATTTTTTTAATTCACTTCTTTTAGTAATTAACATTGTTCAAAAAAATTTTTTTTAAAAGATTATTAAAGATATAAATAATAAATTTATATATATATATATATATATATATACACATATATGGGATCACATGAGGGAAAGGGAAGAATAGTTTAACACTTGTTCAAATAAATGTATATAATTTCATCACTAAGTTAATAAGTACAATGTTACTTGAATATACGGTATATATCTATACGGTTATATGCGAGTCAGGGAGACCTCCCCTAAACTGGATGGACCCGCAAGGGGTCAGCTTACTGGGGATGTCTCTTCACTCCCCGCCGTACGTCACCCCACTCACTACACACGCATACTCATATACTCCCGCTGTCTATCTCTCTCTCTCTTTCTCTCTCACTCCCATATATATATATATATATGCTTATGAAAAATATTAAAATTAGACTTTTAAATTATATTCTAATATGAACAATATTAGAATACGTGAATAAATATTAAAAATACATTTCTTAGTACAAATAAAATGTATATTTACTTTTAATAATAATTTTAATATGCTTCAGTGAAAACATAATGAAATTATAACTAAAATTTCTAAATATATATACTTTACTTTCTTATTTATAAATAAAATTTAAATTAATATTACGTTGTAATTTTAATTGTAGTTTACTGATGTGCCGCAATTTGCCAATACAATTTTAAATTTATGTTCTCACTTGTCGCCTTGATACAATAAAACATTATCTAACATGACTTTGGCGGCAATTAGTTTATCCCGACACGATAAAACAAGACGAGGTACGTTTTCCTCGCACGTGTTACTTCAATACGTTATCCGGCATCCCACGTAAAGAAATTGATGTACACCAACTTGCCAAAAGAAGTTGGAGCATGATTTCGTTACGTTGTCTTAATTACGAGTACACTTTTCTGTTCCACGCTGCTGCTTCGTTTTTTTAGACCTTTGATAAAAAATTGAGCTGTTCGAGGATAAAAGAAGTGTCGGTGGGCATACAGAGATATTTTATCACGCGAAGAATAGTCGTGCTTTTTCCTTGACGAATAAAATAGCATTTTCATCGTAACATATATAGGCATTTAAAAGTACTAAACACAATTAAAATTTTTCAAAAATAGTTCAAGGGTGCTTTACGTTTATTTCATTATTAAGCAATTTTTTATTCGCTGTAAGATTGTGATTTAAATATTTTTTTAAATATAATCAAGAGAAAAATTAAAGCGTTAAATTGTTTTGTTTAATAAAATGTATTAAAAGTGCAGATAAATGTTTCCTTTTTGAATTTTTTTAAAATAAAAACTACTCATTGTAAATATGTGTATATTGTAAATTAAAAACTTTAGAATTGATTTAGTATATATGAACAAAACCAACTATGAGATTAAGCTATGAGATGAGCTATAAAAATAATAAATTAAACAGATTTAACCAAAAATACCATCATGTTATAATCGAAAATTACCATTGAAAAGTATTTTAGTCTCCTCCAAACTTATACAGGCAATAAAAATATCTAATTTAATAATCGTAATACATTAGAAACGATTGATTAATAAGTTTTGAAGAAAATCTTAAATAATGTATTTAAATTTAAAACGAAAAAATTGTTATATTATAATATTATATATTATAACTTATTTCAGAAGAGTCAATTTCCCCCCCACGTAAACTAAAATAATACAAACTGGTGTTTGTAACATTGTAATTGTAATATAATAACATTAGGCAATATAATATTATTGAATTCATATAGCGATGGATATATAATATATATATATATATATATATATATATTTATTTATTTATTTGTGAGCATTTTGATCAAAGCTACAAAATGATGACGACGATGAATTTCTTTGTTTTTTACGTTGAAAAAAAAGGAGGAAGAAATCTTTAAAAGATAAACAACCAGCTCTTTAGACCTACAGGTGAGCAATTGTAGGTTGCTTAATTGTTTATCAACTGAAAATTTTGCAAGAATTCTGATCGATTCTTTGATAAGTAGGTTCGATACAAAGAGAAAAGCATGAAGATAAGAAAGAGGGTGAATATAAAAGATTTAAAAGTGTTGCTCTGGATAAATTATAAACATAAAGCAATGAAAATTGTCTACAGACTTTGAATCTTACATTAGTAGAAGGTGATTACGCTGAATTTTTAATAAGCGTGAGAAAATTGTTTTTTTTTTCAAATTCTAACAGGTTCTGTACTAGAGTACATTACTCTGAGTAAAAAGAAGGTAAGAATTTTCATATAGATTAAGTGAAACCTTGCGAATTTATGGGAAGAAACATTTTTCTAATTAAATAAGGCATAAGATTCTAAACAATGAATACTTACTTTTTTTACATTGAAAAATCGAAGTTTAATCTTATTTTCGTTCAAAGAAAAAAATAATTAGATGAATATCTAGGAGGAACATATAGGATGAGCATATAGGAGTATTTTCTTTTTATTTACTGTAATGTGGTTTAATCGTCATAGTTTTTTTTTAATATAACTTAGGTATTTAACTAAAAATTTTAAAGGAATGAGTGGATGTAAATTTTTCCAAGAACGAACTTGGGTCTTTTTTAAAAATAAAATAACATATTTTTTTTACTTAGCTTAGTCTACATTTGTGGAAGAAAGCAAAAAGTTAAATTTATGAATCAGAGAAAAGACACTTTGAATTAAAGTAAAAAAATTAAGTAAGATTCGGTTATTGCCATATTGTATAACCAAGATATTTTTCTGAGTTGAATTTTAATTTTGAAAATATAACGAAATATATAATTAATAATATAATTTTGAAAAGAATAACGATTTTGGAGTCTAGCAGAATAAATTTCTTTATTTGTGGGGCTGATATTAATAAGCCATTATCAACTTTCATTTAAATACAGCGATCAGAAAATAAAATCTGATCTTTGTCCATTAGATAGTGCAAAAATTTGGACTGAATAAAATTGAAAATATCCCTTTAAAGCACTCTCGGTCGACAGATATTATCTAGTTTGTTTTACATCAAACAAGAGCATACTAATGAACAGCAGGAATTTTAGTTCAGTAGGGATGTTTTTCATGATTCAGAAGAATTAATGCATGATTCTGTATTATTTTTAAAAGCCTTATTAGAACTAATAAATGAAGATAGTCTTAACGTTGTAAGAGAAGTGCCAGGGTGAATTACTTTGATAACCATGAGTCAATCAAACTACTAAATCTACAGATCGAATAGAAAGATAGAGATTTTTCCTATCTTCACAGGGATTCCAATTACTAAAATATTGGGTAGCGACACTAGAGTTTTCTATGCATTTAGAACAATGTAGTTAATTGTACTTTATGATAATTAAAAAAAATTATTTCTTTAAAGTCATCTAAAATAATATATTATTTGAACAATATTTTTAATAAATATTTAGATTTAATTATAAAATTATATATAGGATAAATAATACGCAGATTATTTTATACTTAATATTAATATGAACAATTTATATCTTACAAGATAATAATTAATATTTTAAGAATAATATTTATGCACTTATTACAGGAGTTTCTACTGTTAGATGAAATTATATCAACTACAAATTCAAAACTAATAAAGAAAGTGTCTAGCGATGAAAGTTTATTCACGGAAAAAGTTAAGAGAATGGATAATGAATCTTCTTATGCATCAGTATGGGTAAACTTATATCAATCACTTTATAAATAATTAATTGATAAAACTAATAAAATATCAATCTTTACATATTATTTTAAAATTATATTGTAATATATAGTAATATATATTAGTATATATGTAGCTTTCTTATTTACTTTAACTTATAATAATTAAGATCTTAGAAGAAAATATAATTAGACCATTTAATAATTGTAAGTAAAATTATAAATAAAATTATAAAAGTTTTTAATAAAATTAATTTAATTACGTTAGTTTAATTGCAATATCTAATCAAACATATTTAAAACTTTTAATCATTTCTTAATCTATTCATGCATTAAAAATGAATACAGATTAATTTTCATCGAGTATCAGCAAATTGGATTTCAAGCCATTTACCACCAACACTTAACAATTTGACATTGGAAATTAAGGCTGGAACTCTTTGCGCTCTAGCTGGCAATGTTGGCTCAGGCAAATCTGCTATTTTACACGTACTTTTAAAAGAATTACCAATAGGCGCAGGATCGGTCATACTACGACAATTAAACAATAAGTTAGAATATAAAAACTATCTATCTGGTTTTTATATAGACAATAAGAATCTACGTATTTCGTATGCTAGTCAAGATGCATGGCTCTTTGCTGGTACAATACGGGACAACATCCTCTTCGGAGAACCTTTAAATTCTATAAGATACAATAAAGTATATCTGTATATTATTTATAATTTAATTTATTATAATAAAATCGAAGTTTTTATGTAAATATTTATAATTAACTTCAAACACAACAATTTGATAATGATAATTAATCCAGTATTTAAAAATAACAAACATTGTTTTAGAATATTGTTTTAAAATTGTAGATATATATTTTTATTATTAATTTTTTATTTTTTTATTTTTATTTATTATTATTATTATTATATATGAATATAACTTTACTTTATTAACTTCTATAACGTATGTAAGTTTTTTATCATATTTTTTATTTTTTCGATAAATTGAATTTTAGAAAAAATACATAAAACGAATTTTTAATTGAAAGTTATAAAATTTTTAGATTGCTTTTCGTCGTTCTTATTTAGTATCATAATGGTTTAATGTACTGATTATGCATAATCATATATTGCAGGTAATAGAAGTGTGCGCGTTGCATGGAGACTTTAAGCAACTGCCTAAAGGTGACTTAACCATTGTTGGCAATTGCGGATGTACACTATCGGGAGGTCAACGAGCTCGCATTAACTTAGCCCGGGCTACTTATAAAGAAGCAGATCTCTACCTTCTAGATGATCCTTTAAGTGCGGTAGATCCTCGAGTAGCGCGTCATCTTTTTGAACATTGTATGCGTAATTTCTTACATGATAAAACGCGCATTCTTGTAACACATCAATTGCAATTTCTACAATATGCTGACTCTATCATTTTTATTGAACACGTGAGTAGTTTCTACAATTAATATTGTAAAATTGAACTAATGTACTATTGAAAAAATTAATGTGAAAAAAGAAAAATTCAATTTTGAGAAATGCGCTACAAGATCTGAAGAAAATTTATAAGTTGAATATAACTTTAATTTTATTATAAATCTATATTTTAAAAATATTTAAATTAATTTTAAAAAAAATCAAATTATTTATATCTATTAATAAATTATCGAGTTATCAATTATTTATAAGATATTATTAATAAATATTTGGATATAATTTTAATTATATAACAATAAATAAGGCGTAAATTCTGGTATGATTTGTCTGTTAAACCAGAATATTTATTAAACAATAATTTTATTATTGTTATATACAATTAAACATAGAAATTGCATATATTTTATTTAAATAACGTAATTAATTCAAATTTAATATTAAAAGAAACATATTTGTTATTTGAACATATATACTTAAAATATTACTATGTATATATATTTATAATTTTATGTAATTTATACATAATACATATTTTAATTTTCCAAATATTGTTACACGTTACTTATGTAAAATCATAAATAAAAAATAAGATAAAACATGCAGCATTTCTTATTAAAATTTATATTTGTAAAAATAATTTCTGCATTGGAAAAAATAAATTAAAGTACATATTTCTAAAATTAATAATATAAGATTCTATAGTAGTTTAAGATTTTAATTTTATTTAAATTTTGTTGATCTTTAAATTATAATTGACTTACTAAAAAATTTTACCAAACAAATAGTTAGTTAAAAATTAAATATAATATTACTAACTTTTTAAAATTATTCTGTAACTTTTTTTATTCAGGGTAATATAAAGTATCACGGAACGTATGATAGTATTACTAATCTTAATCAAGAAATGATGGATATCTTAGGTAAGATAAAGAAGAAAGAAGATAAAAGTTTAAGCAATGTAAACATCTATGAACCAATAATTTTAATGGATAATGAGATCGAAACAAGTCTCAACAATAATCAATCTTCGATTAAATCTTTTCAAGTAAGTAGGAATATATATTATCTTAATGACAAAAATGTTAATTATATTTAAACAAATGTAAGTATTTAAATTATCTAACATTTAAAAACAATAAATGAAAAAAAGTTGAGGAATATGTAATTATTTATATTATAATAATAATATTTTATATTAATATTAAATTGTTAGATTGATTACATTTTTTTTATAAAATGTTTTAATAGTTTAGATACACATCATTCGCTAAGTTTTTTTGTGTACATTCTATTGTATAACGAATCAATTTCCATTACAATAAAAACTGCTTTTTAAAATATAAATATCAATATTAGAATGTTTGCAACAGAACGTTATTTTGATTATGCATAAATAATTATGCACATATAGGAGAATGATTTAGTAACACAAAACACAGACAGATATTATAAAATGATATAATTCATAATGTGCAAATGAATATAATGTATAATTGTAATCGGGATTGCTATATGATTATACAGCTAGACTACTTAGAAACAACTAACGCAAATAAACAATATAACACAGGCAATAACGTTCAATATATAAAAAGCACAAGGCGTCATTGTGCGATCATTCAGGAGTGCAAAAATACGTAAAAAATGGCTTAAGCCGAAGCAATTAACAATTAAAAAAGAGAAAATAAATTTTAGATTATAAAGTTGATATAAGATTTAACAATAAGAATTTAATATAAACTGTAAAGAATTTTGTAGATGTTTAGAGGAAATTATTTAAAAATTCGCTACTAAATTTACCGATCTTAACTAACCTATCTTTTCAATAAGCAAAAAAATTAACACCATCTATTGGTGCTGCTTGGACTATTCTATTCTACTGTTCATACTATACGCTATGCTGAAATAATTTGAATAGCGACGGGAGGATAAATTATTATTACTATTTTATTACTATTAGTTTTATTAAATAATATAATATATTGTCATAAAAAATTGTATTATTAGTACATATGAAAACAATATTGTGATCACCTACAACTACTTAAATAATTACTTTGCTATAAAGCTACACTCTATGCGTTTTTATTCCTTATAATTTGTTACATTATGATTTAATTCATTAACATATTTATAAACTTTTCACATAACTTCTTTTATTTACATATATTTTTCTACTTATACCTTTATTATTTTTTTTATTCTTACACTACGAGCGTTTATATATTACCTCATATATATTTAGTCTCACAGTATCTTATAGACTATGCTTTTATATCTTTTATTATATTGCATTTTATACATTTATTTCTTTCTCTTATTTTTATTAATTAAATATAAAAACTTATACGTATAAAGTTCTTCGCGATTCATTTACCTAAATTTATTTAATTTATAGTTATAATTTACGTATTAAGCCTTGTATTTACAATTATTTACAATTATTTTTAAATATAAGGCTTTATTTATTATTTTATATTCTCTACTTTCTCCTTCTACACTGTGGTATTGAATTTTGATGTAATACTGTTTTGTAATTTTTTCTTGTCAACGCAATACTTATTTTATCTATTCTCTTCATCCTATTCTTTTTTCTGTCTTTCTCTAATCCAATGATTTTAGCATAACATACCTATATGCTTCTTGTTTACTTTCATGTAATTTGTCCAGTTGTTTGTATTGTATATACATTTTTTATCTTCTACGCAGTCTAATATTATACATTTAAATTCTTTCGTATATTTCGATTTTTTAATATAGCTAATCCATATTTGTATCTGCGGTCCTGCTTTTATTTCTCTTACTTTTTACTATAAAGTATCAGCGTTTTAACTTATCGCCTTCCGTTTACACCAGGACCATTTTAAACTTTGCCAGAAACACAGTCTTCATTCAGCATACTTTTTTGTTTTTTACCTTTTATTCTGTTGTTTTCTATTCTTATTCCTTCTTCTATTCTTGCTTTTACACACTCTTTCACTATGATTATATTACCACTGTTTACTATTTTATTTTCCAATATAATTGCTCTTTTGACATATTTTATTTATATCTTGTACCTTTAGTATCCATTATTAAAGTGCTGTCTGGAGTATTTTTGTCTAGACCTAGACACTACTTCAAAAAAGGCTAAAATGGCTACAGTAAGTCTAGAAAATCTGAAGTAGACGAGATATATAAAAAATAGTTCAAGACGAAATTTTCATATAAATCCATTCATAGGAGAGATATATTTAAAAATGGTTATTCTTTTAATGCTTTTTTTTTAATGTCGTTTTAAATTTTGTATAATAAATAATATATCTTAATAAATCAATAAAAAAAATTTTTATGTAGTTGTTATCAATATTTGACAAAGTAAGCTCCTAGCTTCTTATTTTAAATATTCTATTTGTTATAAGTAATTAATTTTATCGGTTATTTTTCTTGAGATCATGAAAAAACTAGTTTAATATTCTTTTTTATAGCTTATTATATAATTACATGTGCAAATACCTTTTCGATATGTTTATTTAATTTATTTTTTATTCAAACCTTTTTTTGTTCTTCTGATATATTTGTTGCCATAATAACACTATTTTTTTACTTGTTTATAGATTTTTTAATATTTCACAACCCGTATACTTTAATACAAAAAACAATTACGTAACTTATTATCAGTGTCGCCATTATTTGTTATTGTAAACTTGACTGCTACCAAAACCATTCCCAATTGTGCACCTTATATAATGTCATACAGTATATAGTATTTAGGATAAAAAAATAGCAAATTTTTCTCATTGGCTTAATTTTCAACTTTATTTTTGCATTTTTTATTTTTTCAAACACTATAAAGTATTCTAGTTAGTTTGATTGTCGTCAATTAACTATTATTTTCATCTCAGTAAATTCATTACCATTCATGTTCTTTATTTTTTTTTTATATTTTTTTTTTACACAAATATGAGCTTTGCAATAAAAATGGTAAAATGGAAAAATCAATTTGCTTATCTAGCTAACTAGGTACATCTAACCTATTTTAAAATGTGTTTAAAAGTTTTTTTGTCATAATCAATATTCTTAAATAAGAATTTCAATGAAAATTTTTTCAAATTGTATATTAAATATTCTTTTTAAATGTTACTAATCATAATTCGTTGATTTAACGTTATGTTAATCGGATTATATCAATAAAGTATAAATATTATTTACTAAAAAAATAATATATTAAAACAGTAATTTTAAACATAAAAAAAAAAACTATTAAATACATTGATAAAATTAAAAAAAATGATTATGATGATGATTTTCTTATTTTATAATATGATATAAAGTTATATTTTTTACTTAAATTTACTTTTTATCATCATATTTACCATTAAGTAATTATTATTTTTAAAATTTTCAAGATTTCTGAAAATGAATCAACAATCACAGGCAGTGATGGAGAAAACGTTAATAATATCTATAATAACGTAACTCTTTTTAAAAAATATTTAAGAGCTGGTAGTTCGTGGTATTTATTAGCCTTATATATTACTGTGTTAGTACTGACGCAAATTGCCACAAGTGCAACAGACTATTGGCTTAGCTACTGGACTAATATGGAGGATATTCGATCCAGGTTAAAAAATATATCAAATGAGTTAATATTTGATTCTAACAACAATTCAATTTATAATAACTCTGGTCAGTAAAAATATTTTTTCTTATTTAAGTATTTAATTAATAAAAAATATAAAATAGGTAAACTTTTCAATGATTTTAAATCAGAAATTAATATAAATTTTAGGGTATTTTATTAAAATATAAAAAATTTATATTAAAAGTTATAGATTATACATTTGTAAAATATACTAATTAAGTAATAGTCAAAATAGAAAGTATTACAATTATTTTACATACAATTTTTTACGTTATTATATTTATAATTGAATATTTTATTTTAATATTATTGAAAATTATTATAATTAAAGAAAATTAAATTACATCTATTTTAATTGACAGAGAACTTCTCAGAATTAAACATAGATGTTAACAGAAATTATATTATATCGACGAAAAAATCTATTTGCATTTATGCCAGTATTTTGGGAATTTGTACATTTTTATGCATAATCAGGAGTTACCTGATTATTAGAATTTGTATGACAGCTAGTCAACGGCTGCACAAATTGATGTTTTCTAATATTTTACACTCTAAAATGAATTTTTTTGATAAAAATCCATCCGGTAAAGTATTACTAATGATTATTATGAACCATTTAATATTTTTATTGATACCTGTAAAAATAATTATAATTTATTAAAAATTCATAGAATATTTTACAGCAATCATTATACAAGGGTGGATCAATAAATACTCATGTTAGGAATAAAAATGTAAATTTAAAAAAAAATTTTTTTAAGATAATGCATTTTTGTTAACTATTACATATTTGAATTCTAAAACATGCAATTTGTTAAACTCTTTGAAATAAAATTAACTTTTTCAAATAACTTTTAAAATCTTCTGTTTCGACAATGATCTTCTCGAGCTAAACTTTTCTTTCGCAAGCATTTCTTCATGTTGGAAATAAAAAAAAGTCGTAGATAATATAAAAGTTGAGTGTATATGGTAACAATTCGTAGTGTCATTTATAAAATTTGAGTGCATGACTATATATAAATTGTTTATTGTTGCGATAGAATACTACTTTATAATGTGACAAATTGATTACTAATCAAAGAAATTTCAAGAAAATTATCTTTTGTACATCCTAAAAAATCGTATCTAAGACCTTTTTGTATAATATCAGAGTTACCTTTTTCATAGCTATTCTTGAAAAAATTAATTTTCTTTTATTATTGTTTGGTGTCTGATATATTTTTATACAGTCAAAGTACATTGAGCAGTAATGATTCAATGTAAATATTTTTGCGAATATTGTTTAAAAAAATCTAATTGATTTAAATTTCATAGCAGTTTTCGCTTATGATCCTCAGAGAGCAATCTCGGTATCCATCGGATTAACAGGTTTTAGTCCTATTTTGATAGCTCATTTTTATAACATGATCATTCACTCTTCTATTTTGTGCACTTTTATTCAGCGATTAATATATTCTGAAGATACTTAAAGATTTATTCAGTGACTACATCTACTAGACTCACGAGCAACTCTAATTAAAAATAAATTTAAGTTTATATTCATTGAATCAATACCTCGTATTGAATAAATAAAATTTTTCTTAAACAATATCCAATATTGCTTTTATTTTTTCGTTCATTCAAAAATAAAAAGCAAATTATAGATTGATATTTTTCTTTATTCAATGAATCAAAAAATATTTAATATATGCAGTATGAATAATTATCTAATAAAAATTCACCTAAATAAATATGTAATTATATATGGTGTTGTTTGAAAGATGATAGTATATTAAGATATTACTAACTTTTCTAATTAATATTTATGTTTTTTCTATATTTTTTCAAACGTAGATACTTATTAATATACCCTTGTATAAATACATATACTTATATGAAAATATAATACAAAATTAACTTGCACATAAATTACCATTTATAATCAATAAAATTAAATTTATTTGAGAAATTAGAAAAGGAGAATATCAAAAGGAAAGAGAAAGATGAATCTGATAAAAGAAACAATAGAAATATAGAAAGAAATAAAAAATTAATGAATTCCTTACATAGAAACATAGACAGAAATTTAAAAAAAAATTAAAGAAGTCACAATAAAAAAGGAGTAAAGAAAAAATCTAATGAAAGCCAAACATGTTGGAAAAGATCAAATAAAGATGAAAATGGAAAAAGATAATGTAAAAAGAAAAAATAAAGAAATATTGAAAAATAAAAAAAATATATAAATGAAGTAGGAAAAAGAAGGAAATATAAATTAAAAAATCTAAAAGCTCAAAATTAAAAATAGAAAAAAATAAAATCATTAGAATACATAAATGGTATAGTAGTATTGATAAAGATTGAGGAGAAACTTCATTAATTATAAATAATTTTAAATTTCTTAAAAAGAGTCTCGAATGAACTACAGAAAAAGTAAGTATAGTCTAGAAATAAATACAAAAAACATGCTATTTAAAAAAGTAGAAACAAAGAAAATAAAAATGTATTAGTGAAAAGAAAGACAAAATTGAAGAAATTAATATGAAAATAAAACAAAATTAAAGATATTAGTAAGGTATAAAATAAGTAATAAAATAAAAATGAATTAAAAAATTGATGATAAAGAATTAAAGGATTTATAGATTGTGTAAAAGTATCAAAAAACAATGAAACATATATCTGAAGAGCTCAATGTTACCAGGACAATTGCAACGAATAGAAAAAAAATAATAAAAGAAGAAAAATGATTTATAAAATTATATAAGATTTATTGAAAAAAAGAGAAAGAAAAAAACAGAAAAAAGTGATGTTAGGAAAGGCAATATTAGGAAAAGAAGATAAAATAAAAAATAACATTTAAAAATATAATTAAATAAATGTATGAGACCATATCTATATAACGTGGTAATCGTGGAAGGAAAAATTAAATATATTTCAATATAATTAAATAAATGTATGAGACCATATCTATATAACGTGGTATATGGTAATCGTGGAAGGTATAATAAAATATATTTCATAGAATTGAAAATGACAATGTATAAATAATTCATAAATAAATAATAACAGTAATAGTATATATTAATTTATATAAATGAATGATTGAATAAACATAAACTAACACTTATCATACGTTTATTTTGCTATAAATAATACATTTAAATTTTTATATTTTAATATTTTAAATAAATAGTAATAATAAAGTATATAAAATTATATATAAAGGTATACAAAATAAGAGTACTTAACACACGTTAAAATTTAGCATTAAAATTTTGTATAAATTTCAAAATGTTGAGACCTATTGGTACTTATTTCAAGATTTCTAAAATTTAGAGTATTTTAAATATTTATATTTTAATAATAGTATAAGTTAATAAGTATCTATAAATATAAATATGAATAATTATTAACGTATGTTATTATCAAAAACTTCAACTTTTAAAATCTTTTAAGTTTTATAAATCTCAATATATTATACTTATGACATTCAATTATTATTTATTTTATATTTCAATAATATTTATAATAATAACTATAAACTTAGGACAAATTATGAATAGATTTTCCAAAGATATCGGAGCTATGGATGAATTACTTTCAAGAAATTATATGGAAGCCATTCAAATTTTCTCCGTCATGGTTGGAATTATAGGAATAATACTAATTGTCAATTACTATATGATTGTAATTATTGTAATAGTACTAACCTTATTTTGGTTTGCAAAGACAATTTACTTAAATACTATTCAAAAAATTAAAAGATTAGAAATTGCTGGTAAGTGGAAAATTTTGTATACATTTTATTAAAGTTCAACAACAGAAACATTAAGTTTTTCAACAACTATTTAAAGATAAATTCATGCAAACATTTCAATGAATTGGTTGTTTTAAAGTAAAATTTTTTTTGTTTTTGTTAACAACTAGTTGTTCAGACTAAAAGTTAATGATTAGCTGTTTCATAATATATTTTTATTAATGTAATTAATATAATTAATGAGTTATTAATGTGATTAGAAAATGTCTACTCATACTATTTTAAAATTATTTTTAATATATGAATTTATTATCTATTTTAGCATTTTCATCAACTATGCATATTCTTTATTGAATTTAAAAGATAAATGATGTTTAATAGTGAGTTAATGATGTAATGAATTTATATTTTATATAGAAAAAATTAATATAACAAACAAAAAATAAAAATTAAGGAAAAATTTAACACATTATATTTATAACTATTTTTGTAAGAGAGAAGACAATTGATAATACATTTTTTTTATTTACATAACTATTTATCGATATTATAAATGATTTATACTATAAAAAATCTATTATACCTTGTATAATTATACATAATCTAATTAATTACAAAATATCTTATATTAATTTTAAAAAATATTTAAAATTTTAAATTATCAAAATATAGAACTTATTATATTATTTTATTATTTTAATGTATAATTTAATGTTTCATCACTGGGCAAATCGTTAAAATCAAGAATTTCTTGTTTTTAAAAACAAGTTTCATCGATAAATAAAAATTTTCAATAAAAACAATTCTTGATGGAACTGAATTTTTATGTTTGCATAGTTCAATAAATTTATATTAATCAATCCTATTTTAGATAAAATTGTGCAATTAAATATTTTATTTTATTGTATCTTTTGTATACAAAATATTGTTGAGAGTATTATAACCTATACTGTAACTACTATGTATAATTTTTAAGATCAACGTAGATATAAAATTTAAGAAAAAATAGAGAAAAAAACGAAAAAAATATAATTCTTCCTCCAATAAGATAATTTCAACTTTTTCTATGTTAAAGATACCAAGTAATAATTCTCTAACGATAATTTGTGAGTAATTTTTAAATATACAATATTTTGTATATTTTAATCTTTGATCTAGTGTGAAGATTAAAGTATTATTATGAATTAAAATTCGGTTTGAAATATTTTGAATTGTACTGTCATTTTTATCTTTTTGCTTAAGCTTTGTAATCTTTTAAGTAAGTTGTATCAAGAGCCTTAATTTCTCAATTACTACAGGAAAAATATTTAGTGTAAATTTTTTATTATTGATCTGCATATATATAATTAAACTTATCGTTTTTTATAGTTCTTTGATTCATTTATTACATCATTATCATATTTTGGTGCATGAAGAATCATACTATAGGAGATAAATAATAGCTCACGTTAGAATATATAAAGATCCGATTATTAATTTGTTATTCGTTTTCTTAAATAGTTTTCTTGAAGTAATCTTAAATATTATTTGAGCTATAGATATTGTACATCTGTATACCATTACAGATTATCAAAAGCTGTACTATAATTTTTAACGATTCAAAAAAACTTTATATTTAACTGTATATTTATAGATGAATACCAACATATACTTACAATAGTATAAAATATTTTATTTTTATAATATAATAAATATATTATTAGATAATTTTATTCTCAGCTTACTCTTATTATTTGATAATACAGATAATGAAAAATTATTTTTGAAAAAATTATTTTGAAATTAATTTTTTATAATATTTAAATGTTTATATGCGCGTTAATTAAAAAAAATTAAATAAAGTTGTTAGAGATTATTAATATCGTAATGCAAAAATTGATGAAAGATGAAAAATCTATGTTTAATAACATCTTCATTTACGAACACACGCATAATTTTAAATGTACTATATATTGTATTATAAATAAGATTTAATATAAATTATTCATCTACTTAAGCTTCGAATACCACTTAAATAATTTTTTCTTAACTTCTTCAGCTTTATAAAAATTTTATTTATGAGAAGAAATTCACTTTTAGTTATGAAGGAACTGGATAGGAACGGGAATAAATTTTCATCTATTTCGAAAAAGTGTTGTTGGATTATTATTTTTATATTTAATGTAATATAATTAAGATTTATTTATTTATATTATAGTTATATGCTAGCTATTGATTGAAAAAGAAGATGTTTTTATCAAATTATTTCTGACGTTGAAAAATGAATTTACTACTGTAACTTTAAAAGACTGAGATTATGAAGTATACGTAGTGAATACGTCTATTAATACCAAAATAAAAAATCCTCTTTTCAAAGATTATATTGTGCATTCGGTTGAATCAAATAAGTATTCGATGTTATTCAATAATAATTATTGTAATTAATGTAATTATAATTATTATAGTTATATGATATTAAATAGACATAAATAGATAAAATGATTCTCATAGAACACAGTTCCTCGGCTGTAAAACTGATTCAACATTAAGTAAAACGAGTGAAATAGAAAAATAGTTACCTTTGAAGAAAGGTTCACATATTATGAAAATATCGAACAATGATTAAAAATTTAATTGAGTCAATAAATCAGAAATTTTATATAAAGGAATCTATTTGCTACCTGAAGGTAGGAGAAACTCATTACTACCGATTTGTATAACTATTTGAATAAACTCACTTTGTTAGTAATTCGAATTAGCAAATGTTATAATTAAAAAAATAGATTGTAAACTTATTTCCACATATAATAATGTGAATTTTTAATGTTATAATATTGACGTGTTCGTTTCATCGTGGGAGAAGAGGACGTCAAGGATTTTTATGACAGTTAAAATAAAATAACGAATTATTTAATTAATACGAATTCATTAACGAAATGTTAATGAATACGCGTGCGTGGTGGAGGGGTTTCCGCTGCTCGGACATTTTTCGGAGCTGTTCTATATAACCCAATTCGCGATGCTCGTTTTACTGCCGGTTGAAACCTCAATGGTGTTGAGGCTTCCCAAAATCTTAACGGCAACATATTTCTTTAAATTTCAACGTCGCCGAAGTCCCGAAAACCTTCGCAGTCGTTGATGGATTGTTTTATTGAAAATGCGCGTGTGAATATTCTTAAAAAACATGTGCTAGCCCGTTACCGAAGGGAGACGCATGCCAAAATAATTACTTTATGATTTTAATAGCACTAAAATTCCATGAGAAAGTAACTTTTTAAAACAAAATATTAAACTATATTTATTTTACTCTATTAATTTATATTAGTTTACTCATACACATTATTTTAAACTTTAAATAAATTGTATAATAATTCGTTTTAACTTATGGAAATACCAAAAAATGAATTGATAGTATATAAGTAGTCAACATGTTTATTATGAATTGTATAGAGTATTTAGTATGAAAAAACTTAAATTTAATTTATCTTAAATATAGGATATTTTCTTTGGATATTTTTAATTTATTTATTTTACACGTAGTACATTAGAAAAGTTTTGTCCTTTCATTAACAATTAATTGTAAATAAGATTTTAGTGATCATTTCTTATTTAATTCAAGCAAAAAGTCCAGTCTTTTCTCACGTAAATGCATCTTTAAATGGACTAACAACAATAAGAAGTTGCGGTAAAAATATTGAAAAGAGATTGATAATGGAATTTGATAGATATCAAGATGAACACTCTGGTGCTTGGTACTTAACTATTGTCACAGCCGCTACTTTCGGACTGATTCTCGATTTTTTACTAATAATATTCAATGCTGTCATCGCTTATAGTTTTATTTTACTAAATCATGGTAAAAATTCATCTAATATTACCTTACTTTTTATTATTTTTATAGTACGCAAAAGTATAATTTTTTTTTAATTTTTTAAGATTTTTTTACCTATAATGTTATAAATTTTCTTTAAATATAAAAACAGCATTTTTGCTCGAAATGACTATAAATTCTTTTGAATAAATTTTACAGAAATTTTTTTATATATACTTAATGAATAATATAAATTTGTTTGTTCGAATTTTAATTAAATAATATTCAAAATTTAGGAAATATTTCTGGAGGAAATGTTGGACTAGCACTTTCACAGGCATCTATTTTAACTGGTATGGTGCAACATGGTTTTCGACTTTTTGTTGAAGTCATGTCACAATTAACATCCGTTGAAAAAATTATCCAATACATAAATCAACCAAAAGAATATCCACGTACTTCGTCTATTACATTGCCAAAAGATTGGCCTAAATATGGTCGCATTATCATGAAAAATGTATCTATGCGATACGAAACAAATCAACCTTTCATCTTAAAGGTAATTTTTTATAATAAACTATTATTAATATTGTTAAACTTTATCTTAAAATGTTAATTTAATAACACTGTACGTTAAAAATTTTAGACTTATTTTATTTCTTATTACATATTTAATTCGATATACACTACAGTTATAAAAAAAATACAATTTTTTATCTGCATTCACTTTATAAATTATAAATATAATTATATATCATATAATAATTACATAAGAAATCAATATTTTAAAATTTAGATTTGAAATTTTATAATATCAAATTAATATTTCTTAAACTATATATTTTTTAATACAGTCGACTTTTTAAAAATATCGAGTTAGTATAGTTATAGATCTCTTTTGTAAATTATTGATAACATTATATTCTATTACAAACTTAATTATTAATTTCAGGTAACAAAAATTATAATTTTTTAACTGATAAATGAGTATACGAGTTACTTAATAGATATTTTTAGAGAGTTAGAAAAAATAATGAAAGATGAATTGTATCATGTAATAACTTTATGAATAATAATTTTATAGCACAAGTACAGCATAGTAATTTATTAAACAATATTAAATTGTCATGATATATTATATTCATTGAAATTAAATATGTTTATATAATACATACGTAAAAGCATTACTTATAAAAATTACTTATTTATTCGCATCTTAAAATATGCATGTATTTATACTTTTGTCTCAGTTCATTGTAAATTATTTTATTATTGTACGTTATATACAAAACTTAAATCTTAAAATATTTTTTGTTCTTTAAATAAAATAATATTAGAAATAGTAGTATATGAAATATAAATTTATAATATATAATATATATATATATTACCTTGTCATAATTCATTACATTATTTAATTGTACATTTGTCTTATTGACAAAGCATTGCTTATAACACATTACTTATCTGTTCACAGTTTAACATCTAACTCTTACATTTTTGTATGATTTTAATTTTAAATAATAATCATTGTCAGTATAGATGATACGCAAAACTTGAACCTTAAAATCTTTTATTCTTACTTAACATAGCATTATTAGTATTAAAAAATATTACAATTATCATGAATTATTACAATATATATATATAGATATAGAAGTATTACCTATAATCAATATATAACTGTTTGAGTTTTAACATTAAAGTCTCTACATTTTTATATCTTTTATTTATAAAATACTCAATCTTGTTGCTTATATCTTACTTACACTATTGAATCTTAAAATTTTTTTGTTCTTTATCTATATAAATGTTTAACATACGCGTTTATGTGTTCTCCTTATGTTTCTTTTACATATCTTATTAATTAAATATTTCACATTCTAATACTTTATTATTATACAATGCATTACAATAATCTTTGCTCGCTTCTTATTTACCTTATAATTATCTTGTCTTCTATGTGAGTACATTCTTTATCATTCGCTTTACATTGTTTCTTTAACTTATAATTACCATTATTATCTTTAATTATTCCTTACTATCTCTGCACTATTCAAATTTTATCTTGCTTAATTCATTTAATACATCGAGTTTTATTCTACAACTCCTAAAACATATGTTCTTCGTTTTCCCTCTTACTTCTCTCTCTATTCCACTGAATTCTGTATAACATGCTAATGCTTTTATTGTTACATAGCATATTTTCTTTACAGTTTTTTGTTTTTATTTCTAGTTCTATACAATCCTCAAATATACGCTTCGGTGTTTCTGCGTTTTATTTACACAATCTACAGATTCTTTCTAATTTTTTCATCTAACCAATTTCTATTAGCTCTGCTATCGTTCCTCATTTAGAATCTTGCTAAGATTCTTATCCCGTTTCTTTTCCCCTCCCCCTTTTTCTTTCTTATATGTATTCTACGTTCGCTATATCTTTCAATATTATCTGTTTTATAGTTTTACATCTGTACAGTTTTTCAAATCTGTTTTACATCTTGTTTTTTTTCAACCATAGCTGACTTTGTTGGCTTATTTTAATCTCTTGTACTTCTTTCTATATTGTTACTATGTTCTCAGTTTTTGTATTCCAAACACATCATGAGCATCCTAATTCTTGATAGAAAGATATTCTTTCGGTAGTGTAGTTCTTTATCTTACTCTGCTTGCTTCTATTGTTTTATATTTATTCTATCCTCTTCAATTATCCCTTTAACATATTCCTTTCTATTATGCCTTATATTATATGTTATATTTATGCCTTCCCTATTTAAAATTTTGTCCTCAAATGTTGTTGCCCTCTTCATTGACTATATCTTGACTTTTTGTCTTTTTGTTTCCAACATTAGGACACTATTTGTTATGTTTTTATATACCCCTAAGCTTCATTTCAAAAATTTGTTTTGCACTTTTTCTTATCCTCATTTCTTCTCCAACCTCAAACTTCTACCCTGGACAAAAGCATCGAAAAGCTTAAATGTATTCTTAAGGTCCTCCTCGAATAAGCCTTCCAATATGCTCCGGATCTTGCCTAGTAGCAGGTTTGCTCTTCTTGATACTGTTTTTTCGTGCAGACAATATTGCATTCTGAAAATGTATAACCCAAGTACGTGAATTATTTTATCATATCTATATTTTTATTCCCCTACTTAAATTCAATGATTTTCCTTTTATCTCCCGTATACCTCAATTTCATAATTTTTTACTTTTCTGTATTTAATTCTAACATTTTCTTTTTTTAAAAATCCTTGAACACTCTTAACATTATTCTCAGCTAATCTTCATTTTTCCAATTTTTATTCCGGAACTTTTCTCTTTTTTCATCTCTTCCTTCAAATCGGTTACTATTATATTAAATTAAGTAGTGCTCAAAGGAAAACCGATCTTACTCCTTTAGTAGTCGTAATTTCTCCTATTATGTTTTTTATCTTAATTTTACACTTGGTGTTTTTTTATGTTTTTTATGCACTTAATTAGCTGTTTTTTAATCTCTGCTTTTGCCATATTTTCCCATATTTCCTTCCTCTTTATTCTATTGAATACCCCTTTAATGTCCATAAATTTAATAAAAATTTTCCCTTTTCCTTTCTTCAACTGAATATCTATGGCCGCATTTAGATTGCCTCTGTTGTACTTTGTAACTTAATTTTATATATGTGTTAAAAAATATAGATTAATTGAAGATATCACTTTCAATAAAAAAAATAAATTTGATAAAAAAAGTGTAAAAATTCTATTAACGAAAATAGTAAGTATTATTTTCTATGTAATGTCAAAAATATTTTCAGAAATTTATTCAATTACCGCAAAGTGGAAAAGATAAAAATGATGTATTCAAATAAACTATGTTATTAAATACACAAACTGATAACTTGAAAGACTGTACACTAAGTATTTAAGTAGATTAAAACTTCCTATTAAATATTGTAATTGATAAGCTACAATTTCTTTGAATCAAAGTGAATCTTACCACATAATTTACAGATTACTTACTAGAAGAAAAACAACTACACATCCAGTTCAATTGCTCTACATAATTAGTGATTATAACACGTTCTCAAAAATTCTTTTCCATAATTGTTAACTAATTTTTATTAAAACACGATTTTAAATAAGAATAAGAATAATATTATCATTTTACTATTATAAATAAAAATTTCATGCAAGGTCTTTTATCATAACAAAGTGAGCATAAATAGTACTTTTGTTATTTGTTCAACTCTTTATCTAATATAAAATTATTCCAAAACTTTACTACGTCGTGATCCACATAGAATTCATATCATATATTTTTTCATGAAAAATAACAAAACTAAAAAGTGTTTAAAACCTATATTTTACCTTCATTCTTAACTAGTTTAGCGAATAGATTGTTGAGTCAGATCTTGTGTTAATTATTAATATATGAACTAAAAAATATTAATTCAGATCAAATGAATTTTCTAAATTATTATGAATCAGATTACAGCTCATTTTAATGTCTTATCACAAAATTATTTACTTTTTCACACGAGAATCAAAATAAAAAAATATATAATAAAAATTTTAAAGTATCATAGTAATAATAACACTAATAAATTAAAAAATTGTAGAATTAAAAATAAAGAATTTTCTTTATAATCATGCTTTAGTATTAAGAAATACTAATTGTTAATAACGTGAATCGCGATGAGGATGGTTGTCAAAGATACAGAAAAAAGAAAAAATTTTAAACTTCAATCTTGTATTTATTCTCGGTACTTATAATTACAAAATAAGAGAGAAGTAGCTTGCGATCTAGTATAAAAACGAAAACTAAGTAAGTTGGGCCCATGCCTGTCGCGTCCTGTTATACCTTTCCTCTTTTCCCTTTTACATGATGTTTACATCCAGTATGCAATCGAACTAGTTTCACGGTTAAGTCGCGAAAATTTGCTTATTTGTTTTACTTTAAGACAACGTGCACCCATTATTTAGTCGTTACACGAGTACGGGTATTGTTTTCTTTTCGCTGCGGCGTTTCAATGGGATTTTCTTAACTCGACTATTGCGCGAAAAATTGACAATCGAGTTTCTATCGGCAACACTAATTTATATTAGTATTTACTAGTAGTATTTCATATTAATATAAGTCTGAATTAATTTGATTACTATTAGAATTTTTAAAAACGACAGATGTAAATAGTATCTACAGAGAGCTTCAAATTATATCTCTGTACTTGTGATTGCGTTATGCGCTGTGATAATTTATATCAACTGTTATTAGACATAAAATGGCCAACTATTTTCAACTAACTATTGAGCAACGATAAAATTACAGAGGTTAAAATTAGAAAAAAATTTTCATAGAATAGTAGTATAGTATAGTATAGTATTCATAGAACAATATTTACATTGTTGTTCCATTTTACATAATTATTTTATACATTTGTTTATGTCTTTTACATTTTATATCTTACATATATATTTTATAAGTTCTTGTATATATATTAGTTTGCTTTACATTGTTTTTAAAATGATCTATATATAGTTTATTCGCAAATTTTGTCGTTTACTCGCTTACATTTTTAATTTTTAACGGAAGCTTATATTAATATTGCTTTTACATATTGTATATTGAATTAACTCTTACATATTCTTTATAAACCTTTCTATTTTTTAGCCTTTAACTTATCTGAATTTATTTAATTTTTTGTTTTGATTTTTCGTTCATCTTGTCTATTCTCATTATGTTTTTATGTTTTTTATCTTTTAAATATTTATATTATCGACAATCTACTTATCAAATATTACTATATTAACATTTGTCAAATTCTACTATTTATAAAAATATTTTATTATATCTATACTTAACTTGCTTATGATGTTTGGTTACTTTATATTCTACCCTTTTCTTATGTATATTAAATATAAATTATGTTGCTTCTACTATAACTTTTGAATTTTTTAGCTATTTTATTATAAAATTAAATCTTAATGCCTTGTTAAAATTTTTAAACTAACATAATCTATTGTAGCATTTGGGATAAATAACCTCTAAGGTATATATACAATATAAAAAGGAAATAGTTCATCTAATCGTATTTAATCTTTAAAAAATTTCGAGATTATTTATTAGCAGTAAGAAAATGTAATCAAATTTCTTATATCTAAGCCTGAATTTACTTATTTTTAACTAATAGTATCTTCGCGTGAACATTTAAAATTCTGTTTTTATTAATTATTTGTTAACTAGTTTTTTCTTTAAGTAAATGTTACATACAACTAAGGGGTCTATCAGTATTCACCTATTTTATTCATATTTTTAATATTTTAACATCTTATACATCTTATAGAAATTTTTCCTTGCTTTTTTATTACTTCTAATATTAAATCCAATCGAAGAGAAATATTATAAACTTTTATCTATGACTTTTAAGATTTGCTTGTTTTAAAAAGCTAATTATTGTATTATTGTTGAACTACATAAATAATAACCTTTTATTCTACTTCCACTACTGTAAGCATATTCTTACCTATATTTACCTATTTGGTTAAATTTTTATTCTCATGGATTTTCTATATGGTTTAATTTCTTTCTTTCTCTTGCACATTTTATTGTATGTCGAGTGCCCAATACTTTTTTTTCTCCAGTCATAAAACTTTTGCAGCTATTGGCATAAATTTCTAAAGCTTTACATTCTTGGAAAATATGCTTCAATGTTTCTATTTCTACACCGTAAAGTCTGCATATCTTTTCCTCGTCGTCTATACAGTATTTGTTGGCCCTGGTTTCATTACCCATTCAATATCTAGCCATGATTTTCATACCCGGTCTTCTTTTTTCTTATAATTCTTTTTCATATATGCACCTTTTTTCCTGACAAGGCTCGAGCTCTCAGGCATTCGGGGAGGCTCAACGTCAATGCGCACGGGGTAGAAGAAATATTCCTCTAACCCGGATCCCTTCTGTGAGGAAGAGACTGGCACTCACCCGGGGGTGAATACGGCATTTGAAGCTCGCTAGGGTTAGCCCTGATAAGGGCGGTTTGTGTAAGGTTCACTCTGACAAGGGCGGATTGGCGAAATAAAACCAGATGTTTCTTTCTGAGTCTGAAAGCGATTGCGGCGGTGAGGCTCTTCGAGGATCTTCTGCTTCCGACTTCCGGCCGGATCTGCCCTTCTGCTGTGGAAGTTCGGCTTTTTATTTCCGGCGGAAGGGAAGCCGAGCGTAATTGATGTGCTTGTTCGATTTCTCGAACAGCCAATCGGTTTATCAAGCGCGGCCGCTTCAATCCGGGCATCCACGTCACCCCGATTGTTCAACCCGTGTCAAGGTCGTCGATCATTCGTCATTGACCGACGCCACGAACAGGTTGACGCATGTTCAGCCCGTATTCTGGATGAATTACCCGATTTATGGCCCGATAATCTGAACCTTCCCGGTATACGAGCAAACGCGGCCAGTTTACGGGTGAATAATCCGGGCCGAGGGTGTCTGGCTGGTGCCAGACACTGGCGCCCGTCACTACGCATCGTGGCCTGCCCAGATTACAGCTTGACCTTTTTTCAGTCGAGCCGTGTCGGTGCGCGTCATTCCTTTAATCCTTTTAATATTAGTTCTTTAATTACTGAGGTATATTTGCATTTCTCCACGTGAGAAATCTAAATCTGCTTATGTTGTCCTGTCTAATATCTTCTATCTCTTCCCAGAGATTATTTACGTGATCATATTTCTCCCTCTATATGCATGAGATCCAACCTAACCTTTACCAAAACCTGAATCTTACCCTCGTGTAACTTTGAACTTATGTTCTTTCCCTCTGCAATTCTCCAAACTTTTCCTAAATTTTTTGTTTTTACACGTTCTCTACCGTAAACATGTTTTCGTTTTTCATTTTTTTATCTTCAAACTTTATTGCTCTCTTAGTTGCTCTTATTTCTATTTTATCTGTCCTTGTCTCCAACATTGAAATGCTATCTAGAGTATTTTTACAGAATAGCTTATGTAAAATTTATTTAGAAGATTTAATTAGATAGAAGATTAAGAAAAGGGAACGATAAAATAAAAATATAGCACAGAGAAGGTAATGAATAAAAATAATAATTTCAAAGTAATAAATTTAAAAAATAAAAGATATGAGTAAATAGTAAAAGAATCAAATTGAAAGAAGTAGAAGCAGAGCGAGAAACAACAGTAAAAAATTGTGAAAGAGGTGTTAAATCAGGATGGATGTTAAAATAAAAATAAGGAGTAAAAGCAGAATTAAAAAAAATACAGAGAAAAAATACATAGAAATAAAATGTGAGAACGAAGAAGACAGAAAAAATAATGAAATAAAAATATAAATTATAGAAAACAAGGCTATTGTACAAAAAATTTGACTTATTCGAAGGAAAAATATAAGAGAAATAAAAGAAGAAAATGAAGTGAGAATAAAATTCGATAAAATAGTTACAGAAATCAAAATATTAGTTTAAAACGAAAAAAATTAGAAATAATTTTGCACACAGAAGAAAAAAGAATCAGTGAGTACATTAGAAAGATAGCTAAAAATAGAGGAAATGAAGGAAAATAATACAGTATGGAAAGAGTGGAGATAGTGATAGATAACAAGAGAAGAGCATCAAAAATACAAAAAACGAACTTTTAAGAAAAAAATTAAAATGATGTTATAGAATGTGGATAAATTAAAGAGCATGAAGTTTTAAGTCTGAGAGTTTATTCTAGTCCAAGAAGTAATAGAATTGATGGAAGACAAGGAAAAAGGAAAAGCTGCAAAAAAAGAAAGAAGAAAGAACGTATGAGTATGAGTTATTAATATACAAGATAAGAAGAGCATATAAAAGAGGAGTATTGTTAACCATAAAAAATAAAAACCGGAAACCAAAGAAATAAAGATAGAGATGGAAAAATTTATAAGAAAAACGAGAAAATTAGAGACAAGAGAAGAAAAGTGTATATGAATTAACGAAAAGGGAAATGGGGACGGAAATCCGAGGTAAAGAATATAACCAAAGAGAAGTGAAATTGATAAATAAATCAATAAAAAAAGACTGCACTTTTTGTTTTGAAGTAATTAGAAAACGGAATTTACATATTTTAATAAGAATGAATTGGCAATTCACTTTGTAAATCACAAAAATGAGAAAATGGAAAAAAATGGAAGTAGCATGCAGGATTGAATTAAACCATTAAAAAATAAAATTATGAAAGAAAATGAAGGAAAACAAGGACAAAGAGAAGATCAGAAAAAAGTTAAATTTATTAAACGAATAGATAGATATAGGGAAAAAAAGAAAGAATAAAATCTTAGGGTGAAATAAAGAGGATAAAGAATGCTACAAAAAAATATCAAAAGGAGTCTAAATGAAGAAGGTTTGGTTAGATCAGGAGTACTAGCAAAATAAAAAATGCATGAGAAAATACAAACAGTAGAAAGAATCAAATAGGAAATAAAGTAGAGTAACCAACTCCGTGCAAAGAAAAAATTACAAAAAAAGGTTAAAAAATACATAGAAAAACATAAAGGTTAAACAGATAAGAATAATTCTGAAAATGTATTTAAAAAGTTAGTCAAAGAAGGAAAGTACAGAGAAATAATAAATAGTAAGATTAAAACAGAATGTTGGCAAAAATTTGAAGGAATATATGAAAACAGCAATTGAGGATGATCGAAAAAAGAGAGTAAAGGAACAAGGAATAAGGAAGATGGGGGAATAGAGGAAGTAAGAGAGAAAGGGGTGCGAACGATTATACGTAAAATGAACTTGAGAAAATGCCAGAAGAAGATGAAAGAATAAATCAAATATAGAGCTATAAAGGAATATTGGTAGTAAAAGGAATGGACATCGTATTCAAGTAGATTTTAGACGTAGAGGAAATATAAGAAGAATGGAGAATTAGGATATCAATGTTGATGTTTGAAAAAGAGAACAAAGAAAATATGAACAGTTATAAATGATTTATGTTAATAAAAAACTATTATACAGTTTATTTAAGAATTATGAAGAACAGATTAATTGAATACACGAAAGACAATAGCATATAAAATAATACATAATTCTGCTTCACACAAAAAATAATGAGAGTAAATTGACGTATTTACGTGCTGAAAACAATAGTTAACAGTTAAAAAATCTTCAGCTTGAATTATTTAAATACTATATTTTTTTTATAAAAAATTACTTTATGCTGTTTCTTTACAGTGACTTCGAATACTTTATCTATATGTTTATCTATATGATTCTTTCTAAATAGGCAGTACTGAAAGAAAAGTAAAATTAGTAAAAGAAAAATTAAAAATAAAGAAGAACAGAGAAAAGAGTAAATTCGGAAAAATGAAATAAAAGGAAAAAAAGTGTTAAATTAATCACGGGAATGAAGGCGAATAAATATGAAATGTTATAAATACGAAAACAGTGAAATAGTAAAAGGCATAGAAATGTAGTTAGGTAGCCACATGGCAAAAAATTGAGAAGAAGGTTCTGCGCAAGCGTGTAACAAAACAGTTGGAAAAAGGTACGAAAATATTCTAAGAAACAAAATGACTCAAAGTATAAGAAAATAAAAAAAGATACATGATTACCTGGTAGACAACTGAAAATCTACAAAAGGGAATAGAAATAAATTCCACACACAAGAATATAACAAAAACAATTTAAAAAAGGCATTGAGAAAGCAATGGTAAGAATGAGGAAGAGATTAGAGAAATCAAAAGAAGAAGAAAGCCAAGAATTAATAAAAGAAATATGATACATAGTTGAAAATTTTGAGAGAAAAATAAAAGACGGCATGACCAGGAGGTGATTAAAAGAAATGAATGAAAAAATTAATAAGAAAATAAATAATATAATGAATGAAAAAGTAAGAAATTATGAAGAGGAATTAATTAAATATAAAAAAAAAATAGAAAAGGTAGAAGCGGAATTGGAAAAATACTAGAAAAACACGATTATAATGGAGAAAATTAATTTGTTGAATAAAAATAGACACAGAGTTTAATAAGGAAACACGAAGAAATAAAACAAGATCAATTAGATTGGATAGTGAAAGAAAGGGAGATAAAAGAAAAAACAATATTACTATTGTAGGGTTAAAACGAGATGATAAATATACGGAAGAGAGCAAAGGAGAGCATAGCTGGCGGGGGAGGGGGTAGAACTGGACAAGGAAGATGAAAAGAAAAAAATAATAAAAAAAAGCTGAACTTAAGGGTACAAAATTTTTTATAAACAATAATGAGACATTTAAAGAGAGAGAATTGAGAAGAACGGTTAAGAGTAAATGCAAAGAGTTACAAAAGGGAGGGAAAAGTTGATTTTACACAGAAAATAAGATAATATGAGATGAGCTTATATGGGTGTTTAGTGAAAAAAGGAATGGTTTTGCAGAAAAAAAGCAAAGTGAGAGGAGAAAAATATATAAAAATGTAAAAATTATATAACCCTAACTGAAACAAGTCAAGTGCAAAAATAAATAGCATTCAGAGTAAATTGATATTTAAGAATTGAATCTAACACCTAAGGGTATAAATAATTTATAAAATATTTAAAAATATAAGTAAGTAAAATATATTCAATCGTAATATTTAAGATGCGTTAAAATATATTGAAAAGAATATGTTGAAAAAATGTTTGAATATAAATATGATTACCAAAAAATTTGTGAATGTTTTTGTTAAAGTGATTTATACATTGTAAAACTTTATGTTTTTATAATAAAATTGTTACAAAAACGTCAGATGTAAGAATATTTGGCGATACAAGCAAAAGTAGTTCAAAGACTATGTATGTAGAATATGCATAGAATATAAGATGCTAAGAGATAAATTATATTATAACACTGTACTTTATTGTTCAATAGACTACTAATAATAATAATAATTTTAAGAGGGAAGAAAAGTAAAATGAGTTAGTTTTTGTTTGTCTATCCACCCCGGTAATTAATTATAAATAATATGTTCTGTATTTTACTTACGCAACCGTAGTTTTCTTTATTAAAAATTAAAAATTGTGTATTTAAATATTAAAATTAAAACATAATAATTCCACCTAAAATATAAATATAAGACAAAAAAATAAACATGATAGTATATCGACACTCACGTTGAAAATAATTTTTAGCAACTAAACGTTCTAATAGAACCAGGCTGGAAAGTAGGTATAGTTGGTCGAACTGGGGCTGGTAAATCATCAATAATAGCAGCTTTATTCCGTCTGATGGGTGATAATGTCGAAGGCGAAATTATAATTGACGGAATTAATACAAAACATGTTGGATTACAAGACCTACGAACGCGAATTTCAATAATTCCTCAGGTAGGAACGGATTTAAATATATAGTACACTATGATAAGAATTTATTTAAATATTTTTACGTGTAAATGTAAATGTACATATTCGTCTCTTGCTGGGCATAAAGTCGTCCTTGTATCATTGAAAATTCGGAAATCATCAACATTTAAAAAATGGATTTGAATATTGAAGTACTAATAAAATTAATTGTTTTATGTGTAGAAAATATTAAATATGAAAATTTTCAAAGAACTAACAAATCGTTCAACAACTTCAAAAAAGTATGAGTTTCTCTTGTTCTTTTTATTTGTCTCTTCATTAAAAATTAAAAATTGATTAATTATAACTAGACACATTAGTATTTAACATTATGTCAAATATTTATCCGTGCACCGTAAAAATATTTTTTTTATTTAAAATAATTTTACTTGCTTTTTATAATACTTATCTTGACGAATACGGAATATTATAATATGCAAATTTTAGACCATACGAATTACCACGCAACCACTTCACGAGCGTTGGCATATTCGCGAACAAATGGTTCAGTACATGAGTGACGCCGGATTTTTTCTATCACAACGTAAATATTTTTTCTTTCGCACTAGACGTTCCTAACAGTTTCGACTTCTTCCTCGAACTAATTAAGCTATTTTCATAAACTAACTTTTTCATTCTTATAAAATTATATTAAATGGTTATTTACACATTAATTCAATCTTAAATAAATAAATTATGACCTTTAAATGTTTATTTATAGAAGTTGATTCTATTCTAATAAAAAAAACAAGATTTCTATATTTGACTGAATTCCACCTTTATTCATAATCCTTATTTATTAAATACAAATTTATATAATATTATAATAAATTACACAATTTATCAATTTTTTTGCATTAAATATTTCTGTTTAAATTTTTTTTCAGTATATAATAAACAATATAAAATTTTTAGATTTGATATTAACTGAATTTTATAATTGTCTTAATATTTTCTTCAATTTTTAAATAATGAAAGATTTTAAATTTTTATTTGAGTAAAAGTTATTGTAAAAAATATTAAAAATTATAGTAAAATATAACAATCAATTTTAGCAAAAACAAAAAATACATACATTTTATAATTAAAATAATAATTTAAATTTCCATTAAATATATCAAAAACAGTTTTATAAACTTAATTGCATTCGTATTTTTTAAATTTATTCTATTACAACATACTCTTTTGTATAAAATAATATAAGTGTCAATAATTATTTAAAAAAAACCAGAATGTTAGAAGTAATATAAAATAGGATTTAAAATTTTGAAATAGTTAAATACTTGAATTTAAAACTAATAATTAATAATATAATTTAAATTTAAATGCTAATAAATATTTTTAAAATATCATTTTGGTAAAAAAATACTTATTTTTAACATTATTAAAATAAATAATAAAATTGTACCTATAAATTAATTTAATAATTATATATTTATATTATAAACAACACTTTTGTTAAAAATCATTATTATCTTAGTCTCATAAAACAAAATAACTAATATTATAATTTCTTTTCTTGATTTTGAACAAAAAACCTATAGGAGCCAGTCCTATTCTCACAGAGTCTACGTTATAATCTTGATCCAATCGGTCAGTACGAAGATTCTGTATTATGGGATGCGCTGTGTGAGGTCCAGTTGAACGAACTGTCATTGGACCAATATATTTCAGAGAATGGTGGTAACTTGAGTATCGGCCAAAGGCAGCTGATATGCTTGGCACGAGCTATCATACGTCAAAATCTGATTTTAATACTCGATGAGGCTACTGGCAATATTGATGCATAGTGAGTTGAAGCTTCATATTTTTAAAACAGATTTTTGAAATCTAAGGTTGCACCCTTTTCTAATAATATTCAATCGTTGCAACTGATTGAAGGTGTCAATTATAAAAATCCTTATAAGTTTTGATTAAATAAGCGTCCTTGAAAAATGAAATTTCAACTCTTTCTGTTAAAGATGCATATATCTCGAGACTAATTTTTATTTATTATTCCTTGTAAACTTAGAAGAATCTAGAAGATTTTTTAAAATACTTATTATGTCAATCCTTACAATATTTTTCTTAGTGTATATTTTGATTCTATCATATATACTTCAAATTCAGATTGTAATCACGAATATGTCACCATATCATAAAGTATACATCATAAAAATTTTTTTAATACACTTATATTAATTATAAATTCTTATTATATAGTTAATTTTAATTTATAATATGTTATTAATGAAATAATAACTGATAATATGCAGTTTGTAATAATAAATAATTTCTATAAATCGGAATATTAATAAAATATTTATAAAATTGCATTAATTAGTATCATAAATCTGTAATGCTTTATATAAACCTTTATGTTTTTAAATTACGACGTTTATATTAAAAAATATTTTTTTATAAATGAAAATTAAGGTAAATATATCGAATTTTTTAAGTTTTAATTTAATTTATATGAATAGTAAGATATTAACAAGTTGATTTAAATAATTAATATTAAAAAATCAAATACAACCAGCTTTTTAAATACTCAAAGCTAATATATTTTTATAGAAAGTATTTAATTAATTAAAAATAATTTGAATTTAAAATTTTTATTTTTATTTAATTATCCAAGTTTTTTCAAATAAGATCGTTGAAGTTCCTTGATGTTAATTTAAAAATTAATAATCAAAACATTTTTTTGATAGGTTTTGTATTCTTTTCAATAATTATAATTTTGTCTTTGTTAATTTAAAAATTTATTATTTATTGATAAACCTTAATTATATTAAACATTAAGTATATAAATTTATATATGTTATATTTATTTTGTTACAGCACTGATACTATAATACAAAAGACAATACGAAAAAGATTTGCTAGGTGCACGGTGTTAACAATAGCACATCGGCTAAACACTATCATTGATAGCGATCGAATCATAGTAATGAATAATGGTTGCTTAGTGGTATATAAAATTTAATTTTTTATTGAAAAAGTACTATATGAATATAATTTATACACCCATTTTAAATTAATTAAGTATATTTTTTAATTTTTTAATGGAGGTTAAAAATATTTACTTGACTGAATTTTTAAATTCAATAAAAACAATAATAAACAAAGTAATAGATCCATTTTATTGACCATTAAATTTCTTTTTAATCTTCAATTAATTAAAAAAATTATTATTTGTAAATTAAGATTTTATATAATAGATTTAATTTTAAACAAAGTATTTAATTCCATATTTGGTTAAAAAACTCCTAAAATGATTACATGTGAATTATAAATTTGAATTTGTTATTACATTTTCGCTAATTTACCTATTCCAATAAATTTATATATACTCGTTTTAAATATAGAATATGATTTTTTAGAAAAACGTAAAATTTCTTTTCGAGTACATAAATACATAGTGTAAATAAATAAATCGAATTAGTTAAATATCTTTAAACTTCATTTACTCCAAGTATAAAGATCATAGATTCAAAAAATTTTAAATATTTTATTAATTCGTTATTAATAACAATTAATATCGTATAAAAAAATCTTTTTATTTTTATTTTTTAATAAAAAAATTATATTTTACAAATTATATGTAATCAAATATTTTGAATGTTTATAATTATTTAATATAACTTATGTAATTTTATTGATATTTTTATAACTTTTAAATAAGGAATTCGGTTGCCCGTACAACCTGTTAAGTAATAACGTAAATGGATATTTTTTTGACATGGTTAATCAGACAGGAATGTTCAAGAAATTGGAAAAACTTGCCAAAAAATACTGTTTACAAAATATGCAAAAATGCAATTTAAAGATGTCTGAAGATGCAAGAAAAATTATAACCCCAACAATTCGATCAGAAGAGAACTACAATATTCGATTATAAAAATAGGAAATTTTTATTACTTATTATATATACATCATCATGTATTCGCGAATGAGAAAACAAAAACCAAGATAATGCGTGAAACTAAAATCATTTTTAAAAATACATAAAATTGTAGATAATAAACTCACATAATTAAAAATGTAATGTTCTTCTTATATTATATAATCATTAAAAATAAAATAAATTAATAGTTTCTCATGTATAAAAAATATGTTTTACAAGAGTAATTACTGCAGCCATTTTTATTTCCACATCATTCTTCCAATGTATTTGAAAAATGTTCAACACTGCTCTGAGTTACAAATACTTGAGGTTTGGATGATAAATTCGACTATAAAAAATAAAGAATATTGTAATAAATTATTTTATAAATAATTTATACAAAATAAATACGTATTATTAAATTATTAATTAGTGGCTGTTAAAAATATGTTTTCAAGACATTCATTATAAATAATGAAAACAAATTTTTAATCTTTTATAAAAAACATTATTGTAGAAAATAGTAAATATAAAAGGATGATTTAATTTGGTAATTTTATTATATCTAGTAACTTTTTTAGTTTTAATAAACTTTGTACTAGAAATATTTCATTAAACTTTATTATATAATAACTCATTTGATTCTAAAGAATATGATGAAATACATCGGCACGATTCATCCCAGTTCATTTTTTATGATCACATCGTATATCAAGAGAAAAAAAGAGAAAGGTGAGGAAAGGTGGATAACAGATTTCTGAGCTTATTTTATTGATGCTCTATGCTCTAATTAAGTAGCGTCACTGTAACGAATTTTCTTCACCCTTCATGTTTTTCCGTCATAAAAATAAACATTTAAAAGTAGATATAAATACTTTTCAAAAGTGAGACTTTTAAGACTCTATTTTAATAATTAATGGCAGTAATTTAAAATTTTAGAATCTTAGAATATGTTTTGAATTTGCAAACAGAGTATTTTTCCAACAAGCTACTTCTTACTCAAATTATACAGAAGTTTTAATAATCTGAACAACATTATGGATGATTTTCCGTTGTAATGAAAGTAATACAATATAATAATAATATAATATTGTCAATCCAATGACATAAACCAAACATATAATATTAGATTTTTATAGATAATAAACTACTACGTACTCGTAAGGATATTTATAAATAATTATGCTTCAAAGAATTTATACAACGTGTTAGGTATACATTTTTGAAACTGAAAAAGGAATCTCAGATAATATAATATTTAAATTTAAATAATTGACCAATATCTTAATATCTCGTTAAGTTGCAAGTACCTCTTATTCAATAATAATAATTGCCGACCAGATGTTCTGAGAAAAGTACTGCACACACCACCAAGTTTAACTTTGGCTTCACAAATATGAATGAATATATCTAAGATTTTCAGAAAAATAGATCACCTAAAATTATTAACATTATTCAGGTACTAAATAAATAAAATAAAACAGGATAAAATGAAAATAAGGATAGAAAAAATCATTATTTAAACACAATAGAGCTTGCTACTTTAGTTAATTTCAAAAGAATTAATAAAAGCTAAATCCAATCAACAAAAGATATTTGTGAAAAACTAGAGTAAGAACTAAAATTGTTTCACATTACCTATTTCGATATAGATGAAGCAGACGACATTAGTATTGGTTTTTTTTACCTTCAGAATAAAAAGAAGTAAAAAACAGCAATAAAAGAAATTTTAAAGTGATAATATGGTACTCAAAGATAGATTATCACCAATTTAAGTTAAAAAAACACAGTCAAGCAGATTGCAGATTATATGAATTGGAATAGACATTAATAGGCTTTTGTTTTAATTCAATTTTTAAGAAATTAAAACAGTGTAAATTATAGAAACTAAAATAGTGTAGATTTGACTTCAAATATATTTCAAAATTCAGTTTAAGTTTCATTAAATATATAAATATTATATTTATATATTATAATATAAATAAAATATTAGACAGCGGGAATAACCACAATAGACACAAATATGAGTATTTGAATAATAACTTCTTAAAACTTCTAATTTAGTAAAGATTGAAAAATTTATCACCAAATTAATTTCTACTATTTAAAAAAGTTTATTATCACATCTATCATATGTAAAAATATATAACATATTTGATTACTTATAAGCATATTTGTCTATTATTAATATAACATGTTCATACAAAGGTGTACACATTTATATATTGATATTTCCTTATAAGGTTTATATATTTACAAATAATATAGTAAATGAAAGGGTTGAAAAAAACTGTTTTCATTAAGAATAATTATTCTTTTAATTTATATTGCGATTATTTAATTTATACTGTATTTTTTATTTTAGTTCAAAAATTAATATTATAAGAAAATTTATACTTGTGTGACAGTTGATTGTGTATGACTAGCATTTGGCATACACACAACAACAAGTTTTGTAGTTTGAGTTGGTTTTTGCTGTACTTGAACTTGCTGCTGTTGCAGATGCTGTTGAGTGGTTGGAGTTTGTGATCTTGATTGTAATATTACAAATTTTTGTCCACCACTAGTTGTTGCAGCACCTGTGCCTCTACTCGCTCCTAATACAACTATAAAAAATACATTAATTCATTTTTACCAAAAATTATTTTATTTCATTTTCTTATTTTGTCATAGTACAAATATTATATTTTTATTAATTTGTTCAAACATCACGAGTCATTCGAATATTAAAATTTACAAATGTTACGTAATAATATTATTATTAATACGAATTAAAATTTTATATAAAAAATTTAATGTGTTACAATTAATTATTTTACTAAACTTTTTACAAGAAAAGTTATTAGATATAATTTATAAAAACAGAATAAATTGTAAAAATGAATATATCAAAATTAAAATATCAAAAAAACTTTAAATATAAAATATTTAGTTTTAAATATAAAGTTTATTTATAGATAACTTTTTATTAAGAAAAAAAGAATTCTTACAGATTTTGAAACTTTTCAATAATCAAAATAATTTCGTACCTGCTTGTGATATTGTCTTGTTAGTGTTAACTGGAGTTTGTTGCTGATTGGCATTATTAGTGATTGACATAGTAGTAGCTGGCGTTACGGTAGTAGGCTGAGTACGAGCTTTAGCAACTGCTGTGCATAATGGTGGACCTATGTAACCGTATTCTAGTTTATATTCTTCTATGAAATCTGGTAATGATCTAAGTGTCTTTAAAACTGGGGCAATTGACTTCTAAAGTTAAAATGAACAAAATATAATTCAATTTTATTCAAAGTAATTGTATACTAATAGTAAATAAGTAAAACTAATAGTAAGTAAATTTTAAATTATCAAATCTAATGTATATTTTTATGATGGATGTGTATACATAGGTGCTTGTATCTATAAGATCAATCAGTTCAAATTTTTCCCCGACCACAATCGACTTTACTAATGATGTTCCCAAAAGTTCATTGCTATGTACCCTTGAAATGAGATGTGTAACGTTTGTAATAATGTTTTATCTGTGATGTTTTAGAGAAAAGTCTAAAGATTCACTGAAGAGTCTATCCAAATGTCTCAAGTATCCATCTCCTGATTAAACCTGTCTATACCATCATATTAATAATGCGTTTACGTGTTCTCTTTTCAAATGTCATAAATATAATTACTTGATTCTAAATATGATTTAAGAATGTTATATTACAGCTTAGGCCTGGAATTCACAACTATATTTATCCCGAGCTTTTAATATTAATATTTAACATTAATTCATTGTCTAAGATTGTCACACGATTTATAGTGTTAAAAAATTCGTGATGTGTTGTATGGTGAAAAAGTTTAGGACTGTACATGTAGTTTCATACTTGTAAATATAAAATAGAATTATATATGAATAAATATTAATTTGGTATTTTTAATTATATACATGATAAAATAATACTTCAAATTTATAAAAAACAAAAGGAATAGAATATTATTTCATAGATTCTAATGAATATTAAGTGAAGCAGTATAATTTACTCTACAACTAGTTGTTGACTTGCCCGTTTCTGTTTCATAAATATTCATGATATCCAATTGATAATAGTTTATCAATAGTTTAAAAATACAAGCAATTGATACTAAATTTTCAGATTATAATTATAGTGCTTATTTAATTATAAAATTAAAAATAAATTTATCAACAAAAATTTTCACTTTGAACTCTGTAATAAATAAAAAATAAAATCATTAATTTTTTTCCAATCACTTTAAACTAAAAAATAAATTAATATATAATGCTCTAATAGAATATTATATTCATACTTTTATTAGTACTTCAGTTAAAATAAATGTTATATACGTTTTTATATAGCATTTTTATATAAAATTTTACATATTAATTATATGAATTTATTATATTGAAAATGAAATGGTTTTTAATTTATATTGATTATATACTATAGTATTAATTTGTTTACTACTATAACACTTTACTCGTGTTAATGATTAAATAATTTTTTTTACGCTTCATTTTATAAAAATATTAAAAAATACAGATTCATTAATATAAATAATATTTGTAAATCACTTACTATTAACAAAGTTTTTATATGTCCAGCTGCATTTTTATCAACATTAGAAGAATTTGAACCTTCAAAACATGTTTCAATGCGTTCAGATATTGTTTTAATTTTAGGAATAACTAATGCTTTTATTACTTCTGGCCCTAGTTCACAAAGTCCATGAATTGCACCATATAAAGAAGCAAGTGGAGTCTAAAAATAAATATATAATTATTAATACCCACATACTTTTGCACTTCAAGTATAATATATTTTTAAATAATTACTTGACTATTTTTAACTAATGCTTGACTAAATATTCTCGTGACTCTTGTTTGAATATTATTTGTAGAAGTATTAAAATTTTTGCAAATTTGTGCCATAAGACGTGAAGCAAAATCTCTTAAAGCCCAATGATTATCCATTTCTGGTCGAGTACACAATTGCTTTGATACAATACAAGTTACAACAGATGGTATGAGTTCATGAAGCTAAAATATAAAATATAATCTAATATTATTTATAATTTATACTGATATAATTTTCATTATTAAAATCAATTAATATAAAATTTTAAAAATCATAAATTTCAAAATTAATTTATATCAATTAATTTGTATCATTTAATAATAAATGTTAAAATTAAAAAAATTATTTTTAGATTTTTAAAAAATAAATATAAATAGATCTACTAAAAAAATACTTACATATTTTTCCAAATAAAGACTTGGATTATCAAGAAGAGCTTTGACCATTCGCATTAGATAAATAAGAATTGCAAGATTATTTTGAACAACATTAATTCGAACACCCTCAGCAATAAATGTGCACATGCGAGCTAGCATTTCATGAAGACCTGGATCAGCTGAAAGAGACTGAAAAGCTTCGACTCTTCGAGCTTCATCAGATCCAACACAAGCTTCTGTAATTTCCTTATAATATAATTGTTGTTCAACGCTTAATTCATGAGTTGCTAATTGTTTAACATGTACTGTCTCAACATTACGCAATTTATGACTTTTACCACCTGGTTTTCCAATGTTAGAATTGCTGTTTCTATTACTTATTGGGTCAACACTTTCCAACTTTTGTATTTCTGTAATAAATAATTATTTAAGTTAAATCAAGTAGTTTGAAAATTGTTTTATAACATAGATTCTTCTTTAATATAGTTTTATAAAATACAAATTTTGTGATTATATATAATAATTATTAGTTATGTGAATTATTAAAAATAATTTTGATAATTACCTTTAGATACAGGTGGAGGATTTTCTGGAATAGTTGGCTGAATACCATCGATGCATAACCAATGAGCACGTAAATTAGTTTCTAAAGGTAGTTTGGGCCAATTTGGACCACCAACCATTGAAATTATTTCGTTTAAGTCAATTTCTTTTTCTTCTATAAAATGTAATTCTCTACCACCACCAGATGCAAAACGAAATGGAATGTGATCTTTTGCAAAAAAACCATATGTAGGTTCAATATTTTTAGTTTTTAAAACATGATCAATATCATGTGTTGTAAGTTTCTGTCGTCTGCCTTGTCTCATAAATTTTGTTGCATCCTATGATTGTAATATAGATGTAGATAATTTAATTATAATTTAACTAATTTTTATTTTAAGGATATACTAAGAGTGTATATATAAGTATATACTTAGTAAATTACCTGAATAATTTCCTTCAATCTATAACTAACATCTTCTGCTAAATCTTTTGCAGCTTCATCAGGTAAATTTCCAACACCGATACTTTCTGCAATAACTTTCATCGACTCCGTAGACAATGTTGTCCCATACATAGATTCTACATCACTCATCTTTATTGTTGAGAGAATCTCATTGTAAAATATAATGTATCTCCTTTAATATGTACATACTTAAACCTATAAAAAGATGTAATTTAAAATTATTTATAAATAATTGAAAGAAAAATTTATATACTCAATATTTGTTAAAATAGATTTCATGAATAATAAATTGACTCATTTTAACTATCTACTTAACCTCTTACTTAATTCTGCAATTAACTTTGACAATAGTATAATTTAAATTATTAAAATGAATGTTATAATTTTTACAAAAAAATAAGATAAATATACTTTTATATTTTCAAACATTTCATCAAATAATTATATAAAAAGTGATTTTTTAAATTAGAACTACTATAAATGAAATGATAAATGATCACAACAATCCCGCGCTAGATTTCTATGAACAGAACTGCCATCATGAAACCTATGCTGTGTCGAAGCATTGAGTAAGGCAAACGATGCATTCTACACATTTAATGATTATTGCGAATTATTATAAGTTTGTATATTTAATTAATGTATAATTAGTTATATTGAGAAATTATTTTTACAAATTTCAAATTTTTAAATGTTGATAGAAATATTTTTTAGTTAAAAAATGGTATAAATGTAAATATATTAATAGAAAGTAAAAAAAAATTTTTCTTTTAATAATTATTCTTTTTTATTCATTTTAAATTTTGTTTTGAATATTATATATTACATTGAAAACTATATCTTATGACATGTACATCACATCTACTAAATCTTATAATATTAGAATAGATTATTAGAATTCTTTAAATATTTACTTTTTTGTACATTTAGTTAAAATATTATTAAATGTAACTTTAATGAGTTTTATAGTAATATTTCTATTTCTATTAGACAATCATACATAAATTTATTGTCTTTTATATTTTATTTATGTATCGTTCATGCATAGTTGATTATTGTAATGCGGCAAAAAATTCTTAATATTAACACGAAAAGTTATAAATTTTGTTATGTATATTTTATTCAAATAATTTTATGTATATATATTTTAGTGAAATAAAATTTTACTAGAACAAAGTTTAACACAATAGAAAAAATATACAGATATCATAGATTAACGAAAATTGAGAAGTTGCGATACAGAATTTGTAAAATCAGACTAAACCTTCCCTTAGAACGGCATCTTATTTAAAATAAATGAAAATATTTATCTTTGCAGAAGCATCGTATTTTCAGGAAATTAAGAAACATTTTCTTCTGTAGAGATATTTATATATTATATATTTAGAGGTTAACAAATAAATGTACATATATAAGTGCATTAAGGATAAAGCAAAATAAATAGAACAAAAATTAATAAGCAAGGCATATAAATATGTTTCTAAATAGATGTTTGAGAAATATTAACAGTAAAATAACAAAATAACTTAAATCAGGAAAATATAGAAAAATATTTTGAGATATTTAAGATAAGGATAATAAAAATGATAGTATGATTCAGATTCATAAAAAATTCAGAGAAAAAAGCTACAAAATTTATGGTTGAATTCAATAACATACTAGATTTTTTTTATTCTAGCACAAATTTGATGTACATTTATTTTTTCTTTTGGTTGAAATTCGCTGACTTTTATATGATATATAGATTACTACTTGATACATTATATTTTGTATGAACAGCTTCTGCTTTCACTATCACACAGGCTTTATTTATTTTTATTACAAACATTTTAAGTGAAACAATTTTCAATGATTATATTATAATGATTGTTATATCGATTAAAATTCTTAATGTATTTAAGAATTTTAATAATAAAACATAAAATTATTATCAATACAGAGGCATATAATGAATAAAAATGATAAATTAAATTTTTTTTTTTCCTATTTTCTATAATTTAATTACTGATTCAGACAACTATTTAAATTATAACTGAAATTTGAAATTTTTTTATATTTATATTACGTATTAAGTTTCATTTTAATGTTGTTATTAATCATTTTTAAAAATTGTACAGTTTCAATATTTGTTACTAATTAATATCTTGAAAATACATAGTTTGAAATATATGGAATGTAATTAAATTTTTTTGTAATTAAAATGAAATATGATGTTTTACGATATTATGGTTTATAATTTGCTTGAATTTAAAAATATCTGAATTTTTTAATAATCTACGATTTAAAATTTTATTTCTACAATTAAGAATAAACTTAATCATTTAAAAATTTTAATTACAGAGTATTTTTTAATATAATTCTTTTTTTTCTATTAATATATATATATGAAACAAACTATAAAAAAATATTAATCAAATGATACATAAATAGCGAATTAAATCGTAAAGTTTTAGTTTCCTTCTTAAATCATTAATATTATTCATCATATTAATCATACACATTATACTGTTACCTTTAATCCCCCTTTTTTCTTCTACAATTAGTATTTTAATTAAATGATAAAATATGGTAAAAATTATATTAATTCATAAATTTTAAAAACATAAAAAGTAAAATTATTACTGAATAATTTTAGCTTTTCTTAAATTTAATTTTTTGAGTAGAAACATAATTCAATTGATGTTATAAATACATAGTTGCATTTTATTGTTATTTATAATATTTTCTTTGCCATATTTGTACAAAGAAATCTCCCTGTATATTTTTAATATAGTTTACTTTAATTTAATATTTTAATTATGAAGAAAATTAAAAAAAACTTTATAAAAGTCTCTAGACTTTTAAAATTATATTCTGAACATGAATATTGTTACCCAAAATATAAAAATGTCTTTTCAATATAAAACTACAAAAATCAACAAAATGATATGTACAAAACTTTTTTATTCAAATATTTTTATTTATCTAATTATTAAACTTTGAATGAGAATTTATATATTGTGAGTAATTGTATATACTATAATTTTTTCATTAACACACATTTTTACTGATAAATTTTTATATTAATTGAACATTATTCTTTATTTTTTTCATTGAGCCAGGTTTCTTTTTTATATTATGATAATAATACAAATTATATCATTTGATATAGTAAATTGTATTGAAGTGAAATATAATTTTAAAAAATTAGTATAAATGGATTGAATTAATTTGATAAGTATGTATGTAATGAAGTTTCAACTGAGCAATTTATTTTCTTTTAGTAAAGACATTTATTAAACAAATTATACAAATATGTTAATTAATATAATTTATAACTCAAATCTAATATTAAAATAGTAAAATTTAATGTTTATTTTAATAATAAAAAAAAACAATGAAAAATAAATGATAACTTTAAAAAAAAAGTATTATCATGTATAATCCATCTATTCTGGTTGGTGCGCTTTCTAATTGTTGATAAGATGGTGTGTTTCTAGGTATTTTTACGATAACATTATTATTATATTCTTCTATAAATTGTTTTATTTATATTCTTTTACTACTTCAATATATTTAACTTCTATATAAAACTTGTATAAATTCAAAGTACTTTTAGACGGAACAAGTGTACTACTGTTTATAATTAGATGTGACAGTAAGACTAAAAAATTGACGATAACATGGCGTCGCCCAAGAAACGCCACGCCACACAGATAACTCTGTACGTACGAGTGGCATCGCAACTGCAAGCAGAGGGAGCAGCATAAGAGGCTTCGATAATGCTCGTTGTATCAAGGGAGGTCATCAAGAGTCATTCATCTATTAGTTTTCTTTATCTAAAACAGAAAAACAATATATTAATTTTTATTGAACGAGCGATCGCAGGACTTGGTTGTCATTCGAATAAAAAATATATAGACGGTTATAATTATATAATATTCAGTATTTAATATTAATTTTATAGTGAAAAATTACAATTGCTTATTACAAGGTTTTTTTATAGTTGAGTATAGAAAGATATTTGTAATAAGACTGAAAGTGCAGTATAATATTATTGAACCGTATTGCTAGTAATGGTTCAATTGTCAACCCAAACCCGTATTATGCACATTTCCCTTTAAATAGCACAATAGGATAATTTTCCGCTGCATTGTAGATAATGTGACAAGTACACAGTATATCGGCTTACGCCAAAACAATTAGTATACTCTCAATAATTTTATAATCAGTTTTAAAATTTGTCTTTCAAGATGGATCGTGTCCATGGAGATCAAAAGGATGAGGTTTACTCATGATGTCCACCAGATTTTCTTTGGGCGATAACTAGCGGACAACTTTCCTCTGCCCAACGCATTTTTTAATACAGTCTCCATATGTAACTGTCATATGCCTTTGAGATTCAGTCTTTTCTGTAATTTTATATTTTTCTCAATTGGATCAAGTGGACCATCAGCTTGTGGTGCTCAGCTATCTATATACAATCCCCAGCTGATTTATTGTCACACCAGATGGTTGTAGATAGACATGTTCTCCCAAGGATATATCTGGTGGCCTTGTCCAGTGATATGATTTCTTGTCACAATTCACTCATGGCCAACTACTCTGCTTGACATCTGGAGACGTATGTTTACTTGTCCAGGATATAATATTTCCAAAGAGTTTTACTACGGATTCAGTTGTTGAGGTTGATTGTCACAGGCTCTGAAGCTTGCATCACAGAAAGCTGCGAGACTTTCTCATTTGAATTTGTACCTCAAGCCTATTGACGTATATCCTTGCAGGTATCGAAATATCTATTTCACATTCTTCCAGTTTTACTTTGTTGGCAGAAGTTGTTTTCAGGCGAGAAAGTTTACTACGAATGCGATAAAAAATATTTTTGCTTTCGCCAGGTATATTAAGTTGACTAGTTTTCTGATATTTTCTGGTACATATTGCTGTTGTGATTTTTGACAATTGGGAATCTATCTTGTTATCATCCGAGTATCCTGGGATTTGTAATTTTCCATATTGAACTTGAACAGGTTCATGTTCAGGTGTATGATCCCATTGTACTTATCAAGATGATTGTAATTTCTACGAAACATTTTGGTTTTCCTAAGTTCTTTATCTCGTAGATATTGTGTAGTTTATTTTTAATCTCTTCGAGATGAGAAAGACCATTGTCTACAAGGAATATGTCGTCTAGCTAAAATTGAAGATGAGTCATTAACCCTCCCTCCTGCAAGTATAAAGACATGGTTTGTGAAGGTCGTTGTCAAGATCTAGTATTTGGGCCTCTATACTAAATAGTCAAATAGAACTTTTTGGACTTATTTTTAGTCTATAGAAAGCGTATTCCAGCTTGAATATATAAGACTTATTGTCTTCACGGTTTTCGATCAGTTCGGATACGTTCATGAAGATCATAACTTTCAAGATACCGTTAAGGAAGACCATATTCACCTCTAGCTTGTACATGTGTAAATAGTACTTATTAGCAATAGATATTAGTCTCTCAATAGTGAAAATCTCGACATAGTGGTATGTCTTTTTGAGATTATATGCTGTCCTATCTTTTAGTCTGATATATTACTTGGTTAATATGTTGGCATCTGTAATTTTTTTTGAAAACCCATTTAGAGTCACGATCTTCAGCTTCAATATCCCTGTGTTTTCATTAGATCTTAGCACGATGATCCACACCTTGTTTTGGATCACATTTACAATACCCGTGGTTTTACAATAACAACATTATTATACTTTTCTATAAATTATTTTATTTATATTCTTCTACTACTTCAATATATTTAACTTCTTATATCTAATTAGTCGTCTAAACAACGCCAGGTTTCAGATACGCGCAGATAATTTTGTGCATATGTGTGGTGTCACAGGTATGAGCAAAGGAAGTAGCATTTTATCTGATATTCAAATATACGTTTACATGCAATACATAGTTTCACTTAATATTCAACTATCTGTTTTATTTATATTCAAATATCTCCTCTCACTTTCTATTCAGTTGTATTTTTTATTTTAAATTTATGTCTTTTCTATCTCTATCTCTTTTCAAATTATTCGTGATAGACTAACTCGGGAGTGCCCAGTGTGTTCCCGAACACATCCGAGCGGTCAGAACGACCATGATAAAGTAAGCCGAGCAGTTCTCGGTAATAACATTTCCTTTTCTTTATTCATGAAATACTCTTTAGATATTTTTCTTGTCTTTTAGCATTTGCCAACCTTTCCGCCTGGTTCATGTTACATTCATAAAATCCCCTCCTATTAAAATATCACTTCCCTTATTTTCTTCCTATATTACATCCAATTTCCAAATTTTCTCTTATTTCGCACCTCATGTATACCACTATGATATTTAAATCTTTCCCTTCTATCTTAATATTTTTAGTTATCAATTTTTTAAGCCTTATAATCATTTCTTTTAAAATGATTTTTTTACAATATTTTTTTAACGCTAATACCATACCTTTTTTGGTCTACCTTTCTTTCATTTTTTGTTCGCATTACTTACTGTCAAATTATAACTTTTCTTTTAAGAAGTTTATTTTATCTTCTTTTATCCACGTCTCTATTAACTTTTTTAAATATTTATTTTCATAAACAAAAATAGTATTTAAAAAGTAATTAAAAAAGTAAAAATAAATAATGTTTATATTTATACGAAGTTTTTTTGTAAGTAGTAGATGTTAAAGTTATTTTTATAATATCATCGATATACATCTTCTTATATTTTATTTTTTGTTGTATTATCTTATATTATCTTATAATAATTACAATAATATATTTTATATATATTATTCAATTTTATCATAAACAATATTATAAATATTTAATAATGTGAGTACTGTTGTGTTACAAAACAGACTAGTAGTAAAAATATGATAAAGAAAATTTTTTTAAACAAGAATATAAGTAACTTTTTTTCATTATTTTTAAATAGAATAATAAACATATAAAAAATATGGTTAAAAGTAATCCATTACTATCTAGAACTTACATATCACGGACTCTTTAATTTTAATGAATAAAAATAATTTTGTAAAATGAAGATAAGAAGTGGCGTAAAAAGTATGTAAAAGTTTTAAAAATTTTATTAAGTTACCTGTTGCACATTATGGAATACACGAAAAATGCAAATAAAAAAGAAACATTGAAATTAAAAAACAAATTAAACAAGATTGATACTAATAAATTAGGATTTTATATTATATTATCAAAAGAAGAATACACAATTTAACAAAAATGAATTTATTTGAAAAAAACTATAAACATACTCTACATGTCTGAAAAATTCTACAAGATGCTTTATATGATTTGCTGAAAAGAAAAGTTAATATACAAATATTTTTATAAATGTCACATGAATAAATACAATGATTACATTAAAAAATTTACTTTTTTTACAGAATCCTCAGGTTGTTTATTTTCGGTTTATGAAGCAATAAAATTGCATGGAAATTTGTCATACGCAGTAGATCTCATGAAATCATTATAAATCTCCTGGACATAGTTTATCGGGACGTCCTCGACTGGCTTCTCACTAGGAGTCTCTTCATTTTTTGCCTCTCTTGTATCTTCAATGTTGGAAGAGTGTGGCTCTAGTATCACTTTCACCTTTCTAGTATTAGTCGCGCTTTGTCAAGGATGGGTTATCCCAAGAACACGTCCTAGGTTTCCGCGCCTTCTAGTGCGACCACGTATTCGAGGTCGTAATTTATCCCATTGATATTTGTTGAGATTCTTACAATCCCTTTTGTGTGGACAAGAGCTTCTTCAAAGCCTTTCGCTTACCTCAGTGAAGATCCAGTCTGTATTTGTGCATCCCCAGCTCCCAGATTTGTTTCCACACGTTCGACCGGATGATATCCGTAGTGGTTCCGGTATCCAGCAGGACCGTGGCTGTTATTCTGTTTACTCCGATGTTCTTATATGTTCTTTTTGTGCTGGTAAATTCTTGATACCCTACTTGGTTCACTGCTTCCATTAGGCACTCCTTGGTCTTATGTTTCATCTCCTTGCATTTATAACATTGGGGTCCGTTCTTGTTAAACGGGTATTTGCGCTTTCTGTAGCCTTTTTTCTCCCAGTAATAACACTTATTGTTTTCCAGGAGGTCAGTTTTAATTCTTTGCGTTGGTTTGCAGTGGTTGCTACTTGTTGTTTGTTGGATATGCTTCATCTTTGGCCACTTCCCATTTGCTTTCTCTAGGAATTCTCGTAAATTTATGCCTTAATACGCAATATGCGAAAGTTCTTACAGTGGGAGAATTTTGTTTTGAGCAAGGGTTCCCTGGCAGTCCATCAATGGTGCACTTGAAAACGGACACTTCCCTCATCCTAGCCTGCAGACCTAGGATTCACATTTTCCATGAGTATTCTCCCCAGGTTTCGTTCCATTCTGGGTGTGCCTCTCTCATTTTTTATATTATATATTTTTCCTCCAGTTCCGTGTGGAATTCGTCAAACATTGATTCCTGGGACTGTGTCCATATTTTTATATTTTCCACTCTAGTTCCTGGCTGCATCTGTGAATGCGTTCTGCACTTCCAGCAAAGTGCGGAAATCGTCCCATGCCGCAAGTATTGCTGTCTGCTCTATCCTTTCGATCCATTTCTTGAAGGGTTTTGTTGGATCTAGCCCCAAGAATTTCGGCACAGTTTTTAGTTCCTCACAGAATGATATTTTTCCTCCTCCTACATTTTGTGTCTTGGTCGGTGGAGATACTAAAGGTGATATGGTATCAGAAGCAGGATCTGCCCGTTTTGTAGTTTATATTTTTAGGAGAGAGAGTTTCAAAACCGGCCTTTTGCAATTGCTAGGCCATTGCCTCTGGCTAAGCCATCATCTCTTTCATCTGAAACTTTGCGCGCGTCTTTTTCCAGAGCTCTTCTTAGATCCTGGCTCTCTGTCCTTTTGTGCAAATTTTTTTTTCGCTTCGTCCGATGCTTTTCTCCAACTGCTCTTTCAGCTTGTTTTCTGAGCACGGACGCTTTCGCTTCCCGGTAGGGTTGTTGTCGAAATTCCGATACGTGAAGTTGTCGACGGGGTTCCAAAGAACTTTCCTTGACTTTACTCGGCCTCCCTGACCAGCAATCCTTCCCATTTTCCTCAACCAATGCCTCTAGGCTTTGTACCCTGGTTTCTGTTACTTCTCCCGCTTCCCGGCTCTCCTCCAGCTTAGCATAGTTTTTCTTCTCTACGATGCTTTCCTGCCTTCGTACCTGTACACTTTTCTGTGTAGTCGGGTCGTTTCTTCTGCAATCTATTCTTCTTGAGAACCAAGTACTACATACCCTTGCACTTTTTTTACCATATAGTTTCCGTTAATCTTGTTGTTGTTCACTCGTACCGTATCTATGTTTCCCTTTTCTATTACGTCTTACCTTATTACTGCACTTTTTTCTTCTTCGAAGCGCACACAAAAAATTTTTCGCGCCATTTTTTCTTACAAAAGAAAAAAAAATTCACTCCACTTATTTATTTATTCGTATCCCGGTTGAGGCCGCACTTGTAGAGAAGAAGATCTTCAAATACGAAATATAAATGAATAAGAATTAGCCACACTACCATTACGCGTCGCTTCGTTGCAACGGAGTGTCGCCTCACCACTTGGTTATTATTAGCTACCTTTATCCTTCTACATAATTATTATTATAATTTAAATAAGAGATTATAAGAAAAACATTTAAAGAAACGTAATCAAAATTCTTATAAAAAATGAAATATTAAATTATTAAAAATTATAAGAAACATTTTGCAATTGAATTAAAATGAAACACAAATTGTAGAATATTGTTGTAATGGAAAAACTTTACAAAAGTGTCATAAAATAAAGCTACTTTCATGTAATCAGAAACGCGACAAGATATTTCAGTTCAATAAGACCGTCAACAAGTTAGCTTAAAAGAATTAAATAAGAAACATCTAAATCCTAGTATTTCTACAATTTATTTAAAGCATAGTCTATATTAATAATTCGCTCAAAACTTTACAAAAAAATACTAGCAAACTTCAAATTTCAAAATTCCAAAAGGTAAAAAGTATGATTTTTATATAACAAATAAAAGCCACTGAACTGCCTTTAAGGACAGAATACCAGTAGATAAAATAAAATATAAGTATCGGAGAAGAAAAATTTAACATAAATGAAAAATAAAAATAATTTAAATTTATAAACAAACTAAATAAATAATTCATAAAATTATTATTTACATGAAATCTATTGTATATAATTATAACATTTAAATAGTAATATAATTATAATTAATTCACAGAAACATTACAATCTGAAATAGTTAAAAAACTATCACGTGAGACATTACAATAATAATGTTTGTTTAACTTTTAATGCAATACCTTTTACTTATAAACAAATTATGCAATAAAAAAAATTGAACATTTATTTAAAAATCAATATAAAATTATTTATTAGTATATCATGTTGTATACATGAAGAATTAACGATCTAACTTTTTTTAAATAAATACGAAATACAATGGATTTATTAAAAACTAGTAAAACTTTGTAAATATATAAATAATTCCATATTAGAATTTTATTATCAAAACTACTATAGACATAAAATATTTAATAATCTCAATTAATTCAAACTTTTAATTCTGATTTGAATATTATGAAATATAAATATTTATTCAATACACTCAAAATATAACAGATTTCAAAAATAAAGAAATTAAAAAATTAAATAAGAAATATTGGACTTATATTCAACCCAAATTTACTAAATGCTTCATGCATTAAAATGTTCATAATAAAATAACTCAATAATTATTATACCCCAGATTTATTATTATTATTAATAATTTATTATTATTATTAAATAATAATGGATAAATATATTAATTATTTATCCAACGTTTACAAATATTTTCTTAAAAATATATTTTACAAGAATATTTAAAAAATGTTGGATTTAGTTGCATTACTAAATGTAAGGCTTATTTTAAAACATTAATAAAATAATTAATAACATGAATCGTGGTGAAAATGATTGTCAGAGTGCAGTAAAAGAACAAATTTTAATCTTTGATTTAATATTTATTTTCGGCACTTATAACTTGCGATATAGGAGAGGAGAAGTAGCTTATAATTTTGTATCAAAACGAAAGCTAAGTGAAGTGGAACCGTGCCCGTCGCATTTTTTTATAACTTCCTTCTTCTCCCTTTTACATGATGTTTTCGTACGTTACGCGATCAAACGAGCTACGTGGCTAAATTGCGAACATTTACTATTACATTTATTTATTTTTAATTTAAGACGCCGTTCAGTCGTTATTTAGTCGTCGCGCGTCTACGGCTATTGTTCCCTTTTCGCTACGGCATTTCAATGAGATTTGCCCAACTCGACTCTCACGCGAAAACTGACAATAGAGTTCCTATAAACAAAAAATTATTTTTAAAATTTTAGTTCGTAAAAATAAAGTTTACATAAAACTTTGTAAGACATTAATATGAACATAAAGATATAAAGAATTTGGATTTAAAAATATATCCATGAAAAACGATCTTCTAAAACATAAATAAACTCTGATTATAGCTATTTATTAGCTACAGAAAGGCGACAAAAAAGTATTCTGATGTAGAATATAAAAAACAGAATATTTTCAGCTGATAGATTGTGCAAACATAAATATTTAATGATTAAGAAAATTAAAATTCTTATTCAATTAACCTATGCCATTTCAAAATTTAAACATTGTTTGGAAAATAATTATATAAACTTAACAGTAAATGATTATTATAAAAAAAGTTCTGTAATAAGTATATAATACAGCTATAATATGAACAATGAAAAGGTAAATTATATTATCAAAAAAATTAAATTGTGATAAAGATAAGTGGTTCAAGTATTATCAGAAACAAAAATACTAGAGGGGAAAAATATGGAATGTAGTAGAGATAAATAATAATCAATAGTAATAAATATGAATTGGAAAAATAAAAATATGTACTTATAGAAAGAATGCAAATAAATGCTTATATGTAAAATAAAAAAGAGAGTAAGAGAATGATGAGAATAAAATATGAATATACAGAAATAAAAAAATGCAATGAACGATGTTAAAAGAATATAATAAAACATACAATGAAATTAAAAAAAGAGAAATATATATAGTTAAAAGGAAATATTAGTAAAGAAGAAAAATAAAAATAAATATTTAAAAAAATTTATGAGACTATATAAAATACTCTGACAAATGAACTCTAATGTGATACTATCATATAAAACACTATAATTTAGAAATAATACATAAATTTTTACGTAACAATGTAGAAATTGTTTATGAATAATAATAATAATAATAATAATAATAATAATAATAATAATAATAATAATAATAATAATAATAATAATAATAATAATAATAATAATAATAATAATAATAATAATAATAATAATAATAATAATAATAATAATAATGTGGGAGGTTAGAGTCGGTACCTGATTTACTAACCGAGAGAAGCCGTTACACTAAGCGGCGTGGTGACGTACCGTTGCAGTATGGTGACGCGCCACCATAGTATGGGTAGCGCACCATCGTAGCATACGCTGCTACAACTTGGTGCACAAGTATATATATTTTTATTTACTGACAGAGGTCTAATTTTTTATTTTTATTCCGTACGTTACCATTCGTTCTCTACATTAAAGATAACAATTTAAGCATTTCTTGTAGCATTTGAATTATATATACATATTGATTTTTAAGCATGATACGTACACACTATCGTATTCATAGCAATTATATATAGGTCTATAATGATACTTAACTCCATTAAACTATTTTAATAAATTTAGTATTAAATTAAAATATATGTTTATTATAGGGTTTGATAAGACTTTTGCTATTAACAGAAATAGAATAAAGCATTAAAACATTATAAAGCAGCAAACATATGTATAAAAAATTGAAATTAGTTTTTTATTATGTATGCAATATAATAAAATTTAAGTTAATGTTCATTAAATTCGAAAATTACAAATAAATTGAAACTAAGATATGAAAGGTAATGTACAGGAATTTTACAAGTAAATATTTTACACAGTGACATTATTTTTAAACTTGTAATCAAGATTCATAAGTAATTTACTATGATGAGCCTACATCTATAAATAATTTGTTTCTTTACAGAAAATATAATTTCATAAATATTCAATTATAAATACAGGTAGAAAATTGAGAAAGGAATTAATATAACTAAATTAAAAAATGTAATCATGATTTTATTGGATAATAAGTCAAACTGCTCTTAAAGTTTTGAAAGTATCGGATGGTGAATAATGAGGGGTTATTGAAAGATGACAAAGTTGTTAGATTAAATGCACTTTATTTACATATATGAATATTTATACTATTTTATATTGCACTGTGGAATTTGTGGCATTATTTATTCTTATTCATTATATTATGTTTGATTTGTTGTGAGTAGCTTGGAGAAATTTATGTAGACTAAAACTGTAATATCCTAATGATATATAACATATTAACGGTGCATAATACATTAATGAGTTATAATACACTAATTTCTTGTCGAGTCTTAATTGTTTAAGTTAATGGGTCGCAAAAACATTTTGATGTTCTGATTCTCATTAAGAGTATAGTTGAGTACTTAAACCAATGTATTGTAAATCTATTGGCTTCTTGGCAATGTTTGCTTAGGAGTTGTTGAGAGTGTGCTACAAATTTATGAGTTTTTCAAGCTTATATATTATGATTTTGGTAATTTCACTGAGTTAACACTATTCTAATGATTTCTTGATTAAAAAGGAGTTGCAATTTAGATTAATTGTATGTAAATGATATAATTAAAGCAAAGTGTACTTTTTAAAAAAATGTCTGAGTGAACTGGAGTGGTGAATTCAATTTCGTAATACAGAGACCGTTATTGCGCATAAAAATTCACACGAGTAACCAGTCATGTCTGCTTTTATCAATCAATGGTCGATAGATACGTCACTACAGTAAGATAATGATTATCACTAGATAAGTCAAAACTATTCGTAATTGAGTCTAGGCCACAGATAGCAATTATGGTCTAAATTATCACACAATTTATTACAAATTCGCTTATCATCCTCCTCCTTCATTATTAAAACAAAGATATGTAATAAAAATTTTCATAATGTACTTGTTATTTATTTTAATTAAAAATTAATAATTAATAATTTTTGATCGGAGAAAAAAATAATATAGGATCAGAAAGATATTGTATGTAAATCACTATATAAATCATAAAGGATTATTGGTCAAAAAATTACACCGTCTTATTACTTGTGTTTTCTGATAGTTAATCTAAAATCTTATTATCGTTAAACATTGAAACTTTTTTGTTGCGTTAAAAATTAGTTTTATATTAAAGAAAAATTTTAATTTATGATAGATAAAGAGTTCAAATCTTAAATAAAGTTACTTTTGAACATAAGGTGTATATTTTACAAAATTAGTTTTAAAATTAGCAAAATCATCTTTTAAAAATAATTTCTAAGAATAATAAAACATTAAACTATTTTTTAAATCGTCTTCACACTTACCTAACTGGAAAAAAGATTATTATCATGAAAATAGATTTTTTGGTCAAAAACTTGGAATATAAGGAAAATATAATTATAATACATTAAAATTAAAATTATATTTTTCAAATTTATATTTATATTTTCTGAAAGGCTTAAAATACACAAACAACGTAAGAAAAAAATTTATAAAAGAACAGTTTATTAGCCCAAATAATAAAAACTAACGTTTTTAAGAAAAAAAAATTTTAAAAACAAATAAATAAAAAATAATGTACATTAATATGCAAATAGCAAAGCATTAAGTAAATGTGTGTAGTGCTTGTGTGTGATCAAATATAATAAATTTGCTTGAATTTAAAGTAAATTATTAGAAAAGTTTTTCAGTAAATATTTGATTTAAGAAATGATCGAATTGAAATAATATTACAGCTACATTTTATGTATAGTATTTATATATTATATATTGTATTTACATTAGTATTATTTATAATAAATAAATAATTAGATCATTCAAGACATGGTAGTCATTTAATAAAATAGTAAATTAACGAATGTTTATTTTTTCAAAAAGTTTATTGTTTAAATTAAGGGCTTTTTCTTGCATATTTTCTTAACATCTTGATATTTAATTTAAAATCAAGTTTAATGATTACATAGAAAAATATAATAATATATATATATATATAATCATATTAATTTTGACAAATTTAATATTTTTATTTTGGAACTCTTGAAATTTGTTGTTACATATTGTCTTTGTGTCTTTATGAGAATGTATATAACTGATTTTTACTTTAGCAAAATATATCTAGCTTGATTTAATGTCTGAATTTAAATTTATTTTTTATCCTAGATTTTTTAATTAATTAAATTTTATAAGAAGAAATATTTTCACATTCGATGTCTAATTATAAAATTTTATATAGGTACAAATAATTTTTTTAATCCGCTTGAAATTATTAAAACTTGTTTTTAACGCATGCGCCTTACATCTCTTATTTCTAGTTATTAGTTGCGATTCGTATTTTTTTGTTTTATTTGTAAACTTATCTAATAATTGACTGTTTTTTTCAACTTATTTAAATTATTGCAGATAAATTTATTCGTTAAACGTTTAAAAAAGATGCAAATTTATTGAATTATTAATGGAGGAAATTTGTCACTAGAACGCTTCAAATTTTATTTTATGTAAAACTAACAAAAATAAAATTAAAAAACGTAGAAAATATAGTCTAACCATAATACATTTATTCTTTTTTTTTATTATTGTAGATAAATATTTGAAGGTTATTCACTAGTAGGGTGAAATAATATGAATTATTATTTCATAAATAAAAAATTGAAAATGAAATTATTATCGATTAAAAAAATAACTATTATACATATTTAACTTAAAAATTAAATTGTTTGCTTAAAATAATAAAATAAATATATGAATATATAAATGCATATGTATACTCTTAAAAACTATAACGGTAAGTATATAAAATAAAATATATATTGAGACATTCAGGTAAACTTCACAAAAACACGTAGGTTTTTCTATGTATGTGGTATTTTTCGGTTTTTTTTTAAATGATCTCAGGTGAGCTGTGAAAGTGAGTTAAACATCAGTAAGTTTACTTGACTTCTAACTTTCTTCTAAGATAACTAATATCGATAATAGCCCATACATTAATTGCCCATACAATTAATTATCTAAATCTAAATTTTCATTCTTGTTCCTTTCTCTCGATTTGCGCAATAAGACAATTGTAAAAACCAGTATACAAATATGATACGAACATTTTGTATGATATATTACATAAAAAACAATTTTTATTATTTATTCGTAAAATTAAAAAAAAATTTGAAATATATATCCGTATAATTAGAAATTACAAAATTATTTAGTTGGTAATAAATACATTATATAACATATCTTATAAATATGATTTGCGTGATTACAAAATACAAGTCAAACCTATTCAAATTTGGCTAAGAATTTTTGAGTATTCATCCTTTTAATTAGACAGGTATTATAATTTGATAATATGACAATTGTATAATTTTGAGTACATCTTTTAAATACATGATGATTGATATTTCATAATAGACATCATCTTTGTCTATACTTTCATTATCTTGACTCTATATAAGTTATGAATTTCCATAGTTCTAGTTCTAATTTCTATTAGACGATGTAGTATACTAATTTAAATTATAGAATAATCAACATCGAAGTCATTGCTCATGCGTATTCCTACATAACAAACAGAACTGCATGTATTATATGGAAATGTGGTGTTTGATTATCAACTAGGGTGTTAAGCCGGTGTGAAATTTATAGCCGGTATATACCTAAACAAAAAATTATGAGAACTTTTTCACTGAGAAAATTTTTCATTAGAAATAATTAATCTTAATCTCTTTTGCTTTTTTCCCAAAATTATTTAGGAGGAAAAAATTATTCTTATCGTAAATAATCTGTAAATGTTAAAAATCAGATATATAAATATAAATAGTTTCAGAATCTACAGTTATTACATTCTTTCTGTTTCAAGAATTTGCAAAAGTATTTCTCTCAAAATTTTAAATAAGTTTTATATTCTATTAAGTTTATGTACTTATACATTTAGTGCTTTTGTTTTTATTTTAATTGTGTTTCTTTATTATACAAATTATAAGTTTATTAAAAATAAGCTATATTTTATTTATAATAGTGTGTTGAAATTCTTTAAGGTGTTCAAAAGGATAAAAAAAATAAAGAAATATTAAGATCAAGATTTTTTTGTTACATACATAACTAATTTTATATCAAACATGAGTGATGAAGAATTACCTTCTGGTTGGGAAAAAAGATTAAGCCGTTCTACAGGTTTGTATTTTCATATAAAATCCATGCTTCAATAATTTTATAAAATTCTATATGTATTAATGAAATTCTGAGAGATAATATTTGATTTAGGACAACATTATTACTTAAATATTTACACTAAGGAAAGTCAGTGGGATAGGCCAGATAAACCAGCTGATCCAATATCAACTGGTAATGGTAAAACTGAAAGACCAGGACCAGATGAAGTACAATGTTCTCATATACTTGTTAAACATTCTGGCTCTCGTCGTCCTGCATCTTGGCGTGAACAAAACATTACCAGATCCAAAGCAGAAGCATTAGAATTAATAAAATGTGAGATTTATTAAAAATAAGGAAAATACTTATAATCATTTAAGCATTTAAATATTAAAATGAATATTTAAAGCATTGAAAAAATTTATAAATAATTAAAAAAGTACTTACTTTTTTTTTCTAAATAATCCAATATGCTAATGAAAGTAAAATCAATTTTAAATACTTTTTTCAAATTGATTAAATTTTAATATAACTGTATGTTTCAATTATTATTTTCTATTTTATTACTAAAAATCATTAAGATTTTTTTTTATTAGCATACAGAGAACAAATTATTTCTGGAGATACAACATTTGGTTCTCTAGCTTCTAAATACAGCGATTGCAGTTCTGCCAAGCGTAATGGGGATTTGGGTCCATTTAGTCGTGGTACAATGCAAAAGCCGTTTGAAGAGGCTGCCTTTGCCCTTAAACTAGGTGAAATATCACAACCAATTGATACTGATAGTGGAGTTCACATTATTCATCGGATTGCTTGAAATTCAAATTAAATTATTGTTTCATAATAAGTACTTCAAAATGAAATAGTTGTGTAAAATCAAATTATTATCACTTGCAGTTGAGTAACAATTTATAAAAAAATGAACTTTCGTTCATTTAATTGTCCATTAATTATTGTCATTCCATAATTAATTTTATTAAAAAAATAATAAAATTATAATTAAATTTACAATATACACATTAATAAAATAAAGAATTTTGCACTTTGAATTTTTTAAATAATCATAATGCATCGTATTTCTTATAACTTAAAAAATATGTTTATCATGTAAAAATTGAATTCTTTTGTAAGATGTCTTATATTTCTAGAATTTGTGCTTTAAAAGTTACATATTTAGGTTTTGTAAAAATTAATATGAAACATTATATAATTTTATCATTTTTATTTCTCAATTAATGATAGTTAATGTATTTTCTATTTTTTATTGCTTATATATTATTGATGTCAATTCTAATTAAAACAAATGATTAGAATAATATATTTCACATATATCAGCTTCAAGTTTATTAAAAAATACATAACAAATATTTTCCAAAAATCTTTATTTACTAATTATTAAGGAAATATATAAAATTTTAATATTTTCAAAATTATTTTTAAAAAACAAAGAAAAATTATATATTACCATTTTCTTAACACGATTATTAGATTACTTAAATGTTAATATGAAAATTATTTAAAAATAATTTAAATATTTTAAGTTTTAATTTTGCATTATATTAATATTTTATATTAGATTTACAATTAGTTTGACTAGAATTATTATTAAAAATAGTTTTTAAAGTGGATACAATTCACATGTGATACTTGATAAAAAGTTGAAACGTATAAATATAATAATATTTCAAATACATATACATACTTTTTCTCTATTTGTAATAGTACATATATAATTATTAACTCAAACCTTTAAATTTAGATTATTATTTAAAAAAATTTTTTTGACACAATACAAGTATTTTTAAGCAAATTAAATGTAACGAGTTGTTCATTTCTTATCTAAAATATAACTTATAAGAATACTAATTCATTGCTTTAAGTTTCGACGTTGATGAATATGACTTATATTTGACGGTGCGTTACAGTTAAAAGTATAAATTATATTATAGACACGTGGATACCATGTTAAGTATATTCTTTAATCGGTAATAGCCACATACCGTAGGTCATTATTTTTTCAGAGAAAGATATATAGTGAAGACAAATTGTACGTAGAACTATCTGTGCTTGCAAAGAAATTAATTCAACGCGCATTAGTTAGGTGTCATAAAACTGATCAGCAAGTCTAACATATTCATTCATTTGTTACCATGATGAGCTGTTATGCATTTATACGCGAGTTACCAAAATTACATCTACGAGACATCGACACTGTGCTAACAATTGCAAGTATGTCATAGATTTAGGGATCAGCGACAATCATGAGCTCAGTATTTTGATGGCGTGTGTTCAAGCGTGCGCACAATTGATATATTTACAAAATACACGCTGAAATATTAAAAAGACTTTTACGGATTTTTAAACTGACTATTACTTTTGCTTTAGTATTCTGAAATTCAGTTCATTGTTATATTATATAACTTATAAAAATTTTCTGATGTAACTGAACTTACAGTATATGAAAAGAATAAAGAGGAGGAACGAAAACATGGAATGTGTTTAATATTCATCGAAAAATTAGAACCTATGACGCCGTCTATGATACAGGCAATCAATCGTGTAATTTAACTTGAACTAGTTCTTTATCGCGGCAGATCGATCTATTGTGAATCTATGGCATTCAACATGATTGATTGTCTATGCGCATAATTCTGCGCATATATATATATAATAACTTCACTTCACTTATTCAATCTACATTAATCACAGTAAGCACGTGTTGAGAATATCAAATTAAAATATAGATTTTTCTCAAGAATCAAAAATCAGTGTAAAGTTAAATCATAATCTCATTCGAGCTTCAGGTCTCCTCCAACCACTTTTTGATAAAAATACAAAGATTCTAGTTGACTTCCACGACGGCTTGTTAAGATGAGAATATGGGATAGTTTTCCCCACATTCTTATCCTTAAAAGATATATATTTAATATATTTATTTTAGTATTTATTCTTTATTTGGATAGATATTTTTATATCCATATTCACTCATAATAAAATCAGTATTATTATACCAGCTTATTGTCCACATACTAGTCTTGTAGTTGGAAATACTCTTTGTATAAGTGAAGAGAGAGAGAGAAAGAGAGAGAGAGAGAGAAAGGTAGAGAACGATATGGGATCACTCGGTCAGAAGAGTTGTAACTAGACTAAATTAATGTACTTTTCCTGTACTTCCTACACGATTTCCTATATTCATTTTTAATACAGCTACATGATTGGAACAAATATTTAGAGAAGGGAAGAGAGAAAAGCAATTATATATTTTTCTTTATTTGTATGAATGTGTGTATGTGTATATATGCAGATATGTGCATGTTTGCATTACAAACTCTTCCTGTCTCTGTACTCATCTCCCTCCCTATTTAATACATTAAGTGATGTTGTTCTGAAAGGATATTTGCATGACAGGCCAGCTTAAGAGATTTTTTATTAAACTTTAGACCTCTGTCAAGTATACTCGTAATTAAGCGTGACAAGTTTTTTTTAACATACTTTTATGTATATATATATATATACAAATTTAGTTATTTTGTCAAAAGTTTTGATTATTCAATTATATTAATCCTCAACATTTTGGATGTAGAGTTATTTGCTAAATATATAAACCCAAAATTCTTGTGAGTTTTGTTCTTATTTTTGAAACAACTTTCATTTATTTATTTATATATATATATATATTATATAATTTTTTTATTGATTCTCAGGATACTAAAATGCTTACATTTATTCAGTGTATTACCGAAAAATCATCCGTTATACAGTTTTTCCCTTTTTCTTTTATAACTATATATACTATATCAGTTAAGCTAGGAGCTTGACTTATCAAGAACCACGCAAATGTAGTGCGATTTCTACGAGTCACTGAAGAATTCGGGATTATGATTTTAATTGTAAATATATTTTATGTTCCATGTTATTTCTACTTAAAAAAATCTATACAAAGTCCATTTTAATTCTATGTACTAAATATTTTAATTGAATTCTCTCTTCTGTCTATTGAATAGTTTGTTTTATTTATTAATTTGTTATAAAAAAAACCCGTATGAATCGGCGAATAGTCTTCAAAGCGCGTGTAGTGTAAAAAATATGATATGGCAATGAATATTATTGGAAACTCTTCTAAATTTGGTGAGCTGTTTGGTCCACTTGATTTTGCCCAAGCATACTGTATATTTTCTCGATTAAGGTAACGTATCTTCGTGCTCTACTTTTCTAAAATAATTACATTCTAAAATATTACGTTTTTATAACTTTCATAAAAATTTGTATCTGAATATTTTTTTCATAACGTGGATTTACTCTATGGCAAAATGTTTGTCTGTGTTTATAGTTAAAATTTTTCAGCTTCTCTTTTTGATGACCAATTTATGAAACATAAAATTTCTTTATTTTTATTGGAGAAAAAGAGAAAACGAGTAATTTTTATTAGGATTTAAATAACAAGTTATAATTACGTAATAATAAAAACTCTTTATTTGCATAATAATGTATATATAATATAAATCTCCTATTGCTGATAGCAAAAGCGTTCATTTGTATAAATATTGATATAGGTATGATTCGTGTTTCTCGAAATAGCCGTTTCGAGATAATCTTTTTAAGCGTAATAGAAATACGCACTATTATAACTCGACGTTAATAGTCTACAGCTAATATGATTTAATATCGATAAAAAAGTCTTAAGATTCGTGAATACTGTTGCGGCGACGCCTATGCATGTATATTGAGGCAATATTTAAATGAAAACACTTAATTTGAGCATGGGTTTACTTTTAATTTTTCTTGATTAGTTCCAATATGCTGCTCAATATTTTGTATCTTAAAAAATTTATTGAAATAGTGAAAATTATATTCATCTATTTGTAAAGAATTTTCTTGACACAAGGATTAATCGAACATTTTTCACTGGTTTTAGTTGTCGTTTATTTTAATATGTTAAATTTTACAATTATCAAAATATTACAAGTTAAATGTTCGACGACGAAAGTACAGACGAAGCTCAAAAAACCCAAAATGTTGTTTAAACGCTGAATGGCTGTGACCGACTGACTTTCCTGGGTGCTGAATGCTGGTGCAGAATAGGAGTCAGAGGTTTTTATAATTTTAATTACAAAGGAAAATTAAGAAATTCAGTATTGCGTAGTTAAATATTCTTTCCTGGAATGATAATAAAATAAATGTAAAAGTTACAGAAGTTCAAAAAAGATTTTCGTGCATAACTTTCTTGGTACATAATGTTTTGAAAAGAGTTTTTTATATGCAGCTTGTCTCAGTGTATAAAAAATGTAGACGGATCTTTAGCGAAAATGAGTATAATGGTTAACGGATTTAGCTGCATGCGGAAATAATACGCTTGTACACTGGCCCGGTGGGTCACTTAATAACGGGTGAAGGTTCTAACTGAGCAGAAGAAATGTACATTAGAATTGCATTCTTTCTAGCAAAAGATAGTTTTCGGTTTTGTTGTCTTTCTTGTGACTTAAAAAGTCGAAATGCATAAAAATAGAAAGGTTCAATTTTTATTACGGTAAGGGCTTCGGAGTTGGCGCGACAATGCACTGACCCAAAGTACCTGCAGTTGCACGTAGAGCATAGGCGTACAAGACCGCCTGTGGTGCGTAAGTTGCGCTGTGCCTTAGCGCGTAGCTTACAGTGTATGTATGAGCGGTGTAGAGGTGCATGTGTGAGTAGCGTAAAGGTGTATGTGTGTGGCGTGAAGGTACTTTACATATTTTATCCTTTAACCAAAATACTGTTTACTTATGATTGCATTATTTACTTTGTAGGTACCAACGAAAGGCTGTAATTCGTAGCTATATTTGGGATTACTAATAGGACGAATTTTGAAGAAAAAGCTTTAAGAAATTTAGCTACACAGTTATTGCAAAAAAATAAACCTACTTAGTATTAGCATTGTGAGCGGAAGAGAGAGAGAGGCATATGTAGATAGCAGTATGTATAGTTTATGTTCTGTTCTGTACGTTTCCACTCCTGGAAGTTGTAGAAATTTCTTTTAATAGGTTGGTTATTAAATATCACGTTTGATCGACGAGCGATAGATTACTCGACATCCTGTTATAGCGCGGCTGATTGTTAAACAGTTTAATATTATTAATTTAAAATGTATTAGTACAATTACAGATATAAATAATAATTAATATTAATAAATGATCGAGATTTTTCAATGTTGTATTTTTTGTAATAAATATTAAATGTTTTTTTTTTTTATAATATTTAATATTATCACAGACCTGCAAAAAAGAAATATGTGACATTTGTAATGCCCGAATATTGTAACTAATCAAGTCTTAAGGTTTCATCATCGTATCACAAATCCTAAAGCCGCGTAATGTCAACATGCACTCCTACAATGATTTTTTCTCATAAAATGGCCAACATATTAACGAATCAAAATAAATAAACTTATTAGACGAAAAACTGCAATTCTGTTATCAGTAATTGCATGTTAACTTTATTGTATACTTTTTCACACTAATAAAGAATTGTATAACTGCACAATTGTAAATATTATTTTAATGTAGCGCAGTAGCCCCTATTTACTATCTTCAATGTACTGGTATCAAATATTTTCATAGTATTTTATGTCACAATTTATTTTAAAGTATATAAATACAAAGTAGGCAAACAGAAACTAAAAAAATTTATTGGATTATTGCTGAATTTAATTGAATGCAGTTAATATATGTTAAATAATCTAATATTTAATAAGTTCATTTGAAAAAATTAAATATTTATAAGAATAATAATTCTATAATAATGATAAGTCATTATATATTTAGCAAAATAATTTTTAAATAATTTTACTTTGATACTAAATTTTTACTGAATATTTGTATACATTAATTGTAAGTAATGTTCAATTAAGCAGTGTAAAATATTTTATGTTGTAGATAAATACAATTTTTTTAAATCATTAACTTTTATAGTTTTGAATATTACTATTTATAATATATATATATTTAACTTTACTTGTTTTCCATTAAAATTATTTTTTATAAAATAAGTCTTTTTAATTATATATTAATATTAAATTCATAAATTTTACCAAATAACTACTTCTAATTGTAACTATACAATTAAGCTTTTTACCGTTAGAATATTTTTTGTATTAAACTAATGACCAATCATTTTTATTTTTTATAAATTATTTAAGAATAAATAAATAAAAAATAATTTCATTTACAAAATACATTTTTTTTATTAATAAATATTTTAATTAAATTGTAACAAATTGACCATTTAATTAAAAATAGATTATTTCATCATAATTCAGAAAATTGTTCAACAAGGTATAGTTTTTTGCAACTATGAAACAGAAAATAGTTTATTATTTTATAAAATATCAAAAAATTTTAATTAAAAATACATATTTTTAATGATAAAAAATAAAAATATTAAAAATATTGAAAATGAATTCATAGTCCATTTTAATTCCATGTATTGAATATTTAAATTTAATTCTTTCTTGTGTCTATTAAATAGTTTGTTTTATCTATTAATTTGTTATAAAAAAAACATTAAATTCAAGTGCTATTTATAATGGCAAAAGAATGTCCACATGAATTTTTTTTGTTTAAATTTTAAAGTCTGTGAATAGTGATCAGTCTTAGATTATTTATTAAACAAGCTGTTCAGTACTAGTAGCACCCATTTCAAGCAGTCGCCATGCAGATTTTGGATTGATTTCCATTGGATCTCGACAGAGAACCCAAACATAAGTAACTCGCATGATTTTTTCCGGATCACCTTCAATTATATTGCCTTTGGCATCTCGAATACACATTATTTGTTGGGATGTAAAGCTAATAGCTAGTACTGGTCCCTGATCCATCACTTTACCCATCAATAGATCTATATTATCAATATCTAAGAATAATGAAAGATTAATTTATATTTAAATAACACAATTATATATAATTTTATTTATTTATTGTATACTTTAAAGTTCATTTATTTATTTAATAAATAATAAATAAAATTTCGTATTTTTTGAAATATATTTAATATATATTCATTCATGTAAATTGCAAGTATTATCAGAATTTTATAATAAAACAAGAATTGTGAAGGTTTTTAAAAAATATGGAAATATATTTATTAACAAATATAGCTATTATAATAAATTTTTAAAAGCTGTTAAAATATTAAAATATAAAATAAATAATGTAATATTATAGTATGATACAGTGTAATGTGTATACATAAATTTATGAATTGGAATAATTTAAGACTATTCATAAATAATTATAACACAAAAATTGTGAGATACAAAATAATGTCTAAATTTATCCTTATTTTTTTATTATTTATGACATTATTCGTTTACTAAAAATTTCCAAAAATTTTATATAATTTCAAATAAATTTCTTTATAATTGGATCTAAACAATTATTTTAGTTCTTATAACAATTACTTTATGATCTTCTGTATAATTAACTTGTAATATAATTGTAAAAAATGAAGAATTATAATCATTCTTAAATTAATGCAATAATAATTTGATATTTGTTAATATTTAATTTAATAGAACAAGACTTTAAAATATTTCAACATAAAAACAATAATAAAATACTTGCAATTTATTTCAAATAAGTATAAATCAATAGCAAGATTTATTAATAGAAAATATTTTACCTAAGACTTTGCTATCCATATGATAGCCAAGTTTCATTGCCTGTGTTAAAGGTTGAGAGATAACATTATAAGGAGCTTCATGACACCAGTCTTTTAAAATTTCTAGATCACCTCGAATCATTGCTTCAAGCACATTAGGAATAATATCAGTTTCACAATCTCTGAGGAATTTGGCCTTTTCAAAGTTTGGGTCAAGTTTACAGATCTCTGTAAGAGTTTCTGATAATTCTGTTTTTTGGAAAAGACCACCAAAAATATTAGCGACTTTATCTGTAAGTAATCTTGATGCTTGAACTACAGGATTTTCAGATTCCTCATATTTAAGTTTCCATCTAATTACTTTGTTAATATATGGATTCTTATCCTTTGTTAAAAATAAATCATATTCATTAATAATGAATATTAATTAATTTTTCAATTTAAATAACTAATAAATTTATAAATAAGTTATATTTAATAAAAAATAAACTGAAATATACGTTAAAATATTTCATATTAAATTTAAATTAAAGAATTTTGATATAAGATTTTATTAAACATACTTTAAAATTTTGCCATGATTCATAAAATTTCGAATCTTTATGTAATTCCACTCCTCTTTCCTCAAAGTTGGCTTCTAATGGTTTTTCATTACTTAAATCAATAATTTCTTTTCTTTTTCTCAATACTTTTGGAGCACTATAAACTCTACCTAAATACAAAATAATTTAAATACCATTTTTTATTCTTATAGTTTATTATACAGTTATTTTAGAACCTTGCATTCCATTCTGATCTAATTCTTCTCGAACAGCTTCAGCAGTTTGAGATATGGTTTGAAAAGCTCCTGTTTTGCTGAGTGCTTGACTTTTCTCTGAAATACTTTCTGCTGCTTCTTTTGCAGATTTACTTATTTCTTCACCTAGTTGACCTGCCTTTTTTCCTAGTTCAGTTTTACTTGCTTCTTCTAAAACTTCTTGAACCTTATATTAAATTAAAGCACATATATTTTTAACCTCTTAATATTAAATTTCTACTTAAAAGAAATTAAATCAATTGAAAGTATTTTACATAAAATTAAAAAAAATTAAAACATGAGATTATAAATATTAGTTATATATGTATACCTTATCTTTAAAACCTTCAATTTTTTCTTTCAGAACTTCAGAACCTTTACTTGCTTCTGATTCAACAGAATGAAATTTTTGTCTTGCTGATTTCAATGCTTCAGATTGTTCAAGCTTCTCAGCTTCTTCTCTAAATTTTTTTAAGGATTCTTTCATTTCTTTATTTTTTTGCATATCCTGTTTCACATTTTCTATGAATTTTGAAATAAAGCCAGGATTTCGATGGTGTGAATAAAATCGATACATTTGATATCCAAGTATGCGGGATAAAGAACCTTTTATTGAAATAGTTTGATAATAAATGATGAATTTTGTTTCAATATTAAACAGTTTACCTACTTTTAATGATAATACTTTAGATATTGATAAATTCTGAAACACATAAATAATTACATTAAAATATTTGAGTTTTGTAAATTATGGAATGGTATTTTGTAAAAAATAAATGGTATTTTATCACTTATTTATTATAATTTTTATAGTTTTTTAATAACTATAATATTATACAATATTGAATTATATACACTATTTTTCAGTTTTAATTTAAAATGACTATAACATAAAAGTCAGTATTTATAAAAATTATTCAATTTTAATTAATTTTTATTCAAACACAAAGAATTTGGTATAAAATGATAAGATAGCATAGTTTGAAAAATTATTAAATATTATATATTTGAATGTATATAGTATAAATTATAAATTTATTTGAATTTTTACGTTTAATGCATATACTTGAATTACATAATAAATTTTATTGAACAATATTAATTTAAAAATATGCATTGTTAATTCTTTTATTGAATTATAATTTTCCAACAGTTAATAAAAATAAATAGTGTATATTTACAAACTAATTAATACTATTTTAATCGATTAAACATATTATCTAAAAAAGGAATACAAGTTTACATAAAAATTAATCGAAAATATTTTTTTTTATCCATATTCTTTTAAAAAAACTCAAATCAAATAAAAATTACAATCATTTAACTTAACCTCATAAGAAATTTTAAAAAGAGGATTTATCTTTTTAAATTCATTTATAATACACAATTAATTAAAACTTTTATTGAAACTAATTTAAAATTTATATCTGAATACTAGTATGAGTATTATTTCTTATTTTAAAATATATATATTTACCATTTTACTGATTACGATAAAATCTTAACAAAGAAAAGAAGAAAAAGTAGAAAAAAGAGAATCTAACGAAATTTTGTCTAAATTAAAATTCAATTGTTAGAGGCGCTACTCGTAAATTTTCTTTTCCTGTGGATTAGCATTTGTAATAATTGAGAAAAAAATTTTATAAAGTAATTTTGTTTATATCAACAAAATTTGTTAAAAGCAAAACATATTTAAAACTAATGATAATATAAACTAACAATTTAAAAAATAAATCTATTATTTTTTGTTTAATTACAATTTAATTATGAGAAATTAAAAGTTTTATTATCTAATTAAAGTTTAAAGAAATCAATGAAATACACACACACATAGTTTATATACAAATAAATATTATATTTGAATTAATAAATATTTATATAGTTTTTAATTTTAATTATTGAAAATAATTTGAGTATGTAGCTTAATATGAATAAATATGTAGATACATATACATTTTAAAGAAAAATGTTATGTATAATTATTTATAAAAATAATTGTGTATAAATAATTTTTATTTGCATGTAATTTTATAAAATAAAATTTATTATTATCCTAATTCTTTTTTTACACAATAGTTAAAAATTTTAATCTATTTAAACAATTTGAAATCAATAAAAATCAATTATTTTGATCATATAATATTTTTAAAGTAAAAAAGTGATTGAAATATTTGTTGTAATCGCTAAATTAATCAGATCTTTTTTTATTCCATCATTTTTTAATTTAGTAAGTTTTATGAGTAAATTTTCTTCCAAAGGTAAATTTTGTAGCACGTATTTATATTTTATATTATAATTATATAATTTTTTGAAAAGTCACTTTTTATCATTTTTTGCATAAGGGCATTTCAGATTATTATATTATTGTTTTATATAGTTATTACGTCGATATGTTTGACATCTTATCATTTTGTCCATCAGTTCACCAATATTGAAAGTGACAATTTGTATCGACTTGTAGTGTTGCAAGTGCGACGAAGAGGGCTGCACTAAAATTGAATCAATAACATTGTATAAAATTTAATTATGTTCGATTTTTGGTGCAAAATATTTTATTGCATATTATTATATATTTTTTAAGATTATAACTATACAGAAATAGTTATTTATATTAAATACATAAGGTGCAACGAAATAATTGTACTTGAATATAAGACATTAAGAACGTTTTAGAGGAAGTGGACAAATGAAGCTAAGAACTGATTGGTCAGTAAGTTCATGACATTACAAACAAAACGCTGTATAATATTCTTGAAATTCCTATATTCCATATAAGTATAACTATTTTTCATTAGCCTATTGTAACATATAAAATTTTTTTGTTCCCCTCAAATATGAGGCAAATTACTATTTCATTTTGTTATATATATATAAGTAAATATTAATATAATGTAGTAAATTTTGCCCAATAATTTTTCATTTTAAAATCTTTTGTTGGAAAAATAGATGGTTCAGCATTTACTATGATAGTTGGTAACCCTCGAAAATACAACTAATCTATTCAATTATATAGTATTATGGTGCTTATAGATACATCACTTTTTTTATTTTATTGTTAAATTATAGAAACTTCGTATCTGGTAATAGCTTAATTAATATATTAAGTGTTGGATTGTCTAAGGAATAACTTCGAGTTTTATTTTTTTCTTTTGTAGTAAATTCAGTCATTAATATAAATAATGGCTAAGCTAATTATTATTTATAGTAATAATTAAAAATTGAATTGAAAATTGAAATTATTATTCAATTTTTTTTATTAGTTTTATTACAACTATATTTATACATTTTATTAAAGGTGTAAAAAAAACCACTTGTTGTATTTAGTTTGTGTTCACGAAGCTGATACTATTACGTAACTCACTTTCGTGGATTTTAATTTATTTATATAACTTAAATTACCACTCTTTCAGTTCGAACTAATATTTCTGATAAAAAATTGATGTATTCATCTTTTTGATAAATTCTACTTTTTAGATATCTAAAATTCTTTTTGAATTATCCCTTAACTGTATTTTCATCTTTTTTTTATTTGTATAACTACTGATCTAATAATACTGATTGGTCTAAAGATACTGATTGATACATAATTGTATATAATATAATACTGATTAATTATTGTATACATTAAATAATCAATTAATTATAGAGCACATAATATTTTTGTAATTCCACAGTTAAATTTGATTTAATGAATTAGATTGTAGTAAATTTTTTTTATATTTTATGATTCCTTAATATCTTTAAAATAAATAGGGTTAATACATTTTATTACAAATACATTTTTTTTCATTTAAGATATAAATAGAGAGCGCACTACTGAGCGCATCGCATAAAAATTTTGGCACAATTTGTAAATAATTTTAGTCTTAAACCTAAGTAATAATAAATATTATCATTAGTTAACTGTTTTTATTATTAAAGCATTTTTTAAAAATTACTAATGAACAAATCATTTATTATGGTTTGTTAATAAATAGAGTCATAAATCAGTGGAAAATATGGATCATCAGAAAAATGTTAATCCGATCGTGGTGTATGTGGCTACAGATTAGTACAAATCGGTTCAATAATTTTTGTATAAAAAAATCTTTTGTTTAAAATTATTAATAATGTATGTTAATAATGTGTTTAAATATTTAATAGACGAATAATTGATTAATCGTTGTTTTCAAGGTTAAACATATGATGAACTGAAATGGTGGTAATTCAAATTACACAAATAGCACTAAAATATTTATTAATATTAAATATGTACGAGGTTGAAACTAACGAAAGTGAGTTATCATAATATAAATGAAATTTCTATAGTAACAAAATGTATTATATGAAAATGTTTTTTAAGTGAAAAAACTGTACTCAATAGGATACTAATATTGCAGTTTGCATTATTTATGAAATTTTCATTTTTATGAGAATTATCAATCTAATGTGAGTAAATAAGTAGTGATTACGGTTATAGCAGATCATACTCAATATGTAATTCATCATTAAAATTTCAAATGAAAATATTAGCATTAATTAATACAATTATAGTCGTAATACTGTAAACTATAAAAAAATAAAAAACTGAGAAATTTCATTTAAAAACGTTATCAATTTCGTTTTGAAAAATTTAAACATGTTTCCTTAAAACTTTGTATTTCAAATCAACTGCACAAATTTCTCAAACCATTTTTATTATTTTAAAATTTGAATTTGACATTTTAGCCTTCACATAAAAAAACGCCATGTTTTTTTTAATGATTGTAAACTTTATAAATTATAAAAAATGTTATTATTAATCTTCATTATCAAATTTTCTACGATTTTCATTAGACAATCTTATTTAAATAAATAGTTTTTTTGTTTTAGATTAATTAACAATTAAAATTGTACTGCCGTCTACAAATTTGAAAATCTGTAATATTTTATCACCTTATGCATCACGATTTCGAAAAATATTAAAAAATGTTAATTTTTAAATTTATAATATATACTACTTTACTATATATTATACATTTTTATTTTTCAATGCAATTTTTAATTAAAAAAATATATTTATCTTCTAATATATGTACACCTATGTAATTATTACATAAATGTAATAAAATAAAATGTACATGAATTTTATGTTAAATTTAATGTTTAAAATGTACATGAATGAGTTAACCAATAAGTTTTGAAATCCAAGTTAGATAAGTGATTTTTCAAATACTTTAAATTAGTTTCATGCTCCTTGTTTAAGCCTATAAAAACTGTAAATTAATTTATACTTAATAGTTATTGTAGATTATAGCTTCAAAAATTTGTATGTACATTTCGACTTTTAATAAACCATTCAAAATTCAGTTGTTACAATGTTAGTTATTACATGCATATTATTTGAGGAGACTTTAAAATAACTTATTTGCAATGAAAAATTGAAATTCTTTTAAACCTGTTTGGTTATAATTTTCTGAATATTTTTTCATTAAAACCTCAACTAATAAGTTCTGTATTCTATTTTATCATTAAAAAAAAATAATAATACCCTTTACAATTAATATTTTTTCAATTTTTCCAAACTTTCACGTTTCATTTAACAACAGTGAATTATTTCATTATTGCCTGCTTTCATTTAACTCTTTCATATTTTTTAAGATACGAGCTCGGTATTTTTTTAACAAGAGCTTGAAATCTTATAAAGAATAGATTACGTACCTTTAAGTCAATTAGCGGATTCATCTAATGATATTATAAGTAAGTTATTACGTTTTACATGCTGTTTCTCATAAGCTGATAGTACTCTGATATAAATAATTTCAAATTTTCTGAATTTAGTAATTAATCTGATTTTGTTTATTATCAAATAGATTTAATAAAATTAAAAAATTTTCGGCTACATATTCTTTTTTTGGCCATACATTAGGTTCATTGTAGTTATGAATGACCTTAAAATTATATAATTCATTTTATCTACAATCGCATCAGTAACTTTTTGAAATTCTCCCAATATTTGATAACATTAGCTTAAAATAATTGTCTACAGTATTACATATACCTACTCTATTAATACAATTTAATTAAATTATTATTAAATCAATTTGAGTTCTGGGTACTGTATTACATTTTTTAGTCTATCTGGGATTTTTAGATTTCTAATAACGCCTACTGTTTCTTTTTTTATATGCATGATGAAGTTCGTATGTTTAATTATATATTTTTTATGACTAATTGTTGCATTATATAAATTTTTAATGAAATTCTCTTTTTTTAATTTAATTTTTACTTTTTTTTAAATGTATATGTTTGCAATATATTTATTTTTACTACAATATTACCTGTTAATTCTTTTGAATTTATTTCTGCATGGTAAGAACTTTTTTCTTTTTTTATGACAGCTTCGTTTTTTATGGTAAAAATTATTTTGAATATTTTATACTCGCAATATTTTTCTTACTACACTTCATTTCTATTTTTTAATTTGATTTTGTAGTCTAACAAATCTGTCTTTACAATCGCAGAATACTACCAAAAGAGTAGAGTTAGTAACAAATGTGTAATATTATTCTTTTTTTTTTATTTGATAAGTGAACTTTTATTGTTAAATAATAAACTCTTGAAAAGTATATAATAACTAGCATATTTATTTGTACTTTAACAGAGAAAAGTCTTTCGTAATAATGATTGCATCACTAGGCTAATTAATTATAAATGATTCCTATATTTTTTGTAATAATTTTAGATTTTATAAATCCATACGAGAATCATTAAATATTCTAAAATAATGTTTTTTATATTTTATCAAGTATATTTATAACATATATATTACAAGAACATCTAATTCGCTTAATAATACATAATTCGTATTTTCCAATGTCAAAATATTCACCATTAAAACGTTCAATATATTTTTTGTTCTATTTTATTATTCTGTATTTGTCCAAAGATGAACTTTTTTAGATCAACAAATAATTGAGAATTAAAAATGACTATATATTAAAACTACTTTCTTTATTATATAAGACGTTATAACATTTTGAAATATTATATTTTATATTTAATGTCTATGTTACGTTATTATAATTTAGTTGTGCATAAATTTATATTAATATGTATACTTAATCGCTATTACACATAAAAACTATATTTATTTCACTAAAATATTATTAACTTTTTTTCAAAAACTATGTTTTTACAAACTAATTTTTTTTAATATTTATTAAAATATATGCATTTGATATAAACAAACACGAGTCTGGGTTCATAATCTATTAGAAGTGGAAAATTATATTTTATAATTAACTAAATTAATATTGGATTAATTTCATTTTATTAAAAAAATTGAATAGAGGAAATGAAATCATCAAAAATATTTTTATGTAGAATAAAAAATTTATATAAATTAACTTTTTTATTTACGAAGAATCATCGAAGATTTTTCATTTTTTAATTATTTCTAATAAACAGTTGGATTCATTGGTTTAAGCCTAAGTACGTAGTAAAAAGTGAGTAAATTATAGAACTTAAAACATTATTATAATTATACATAAGTACTTTTAAATATATATTAAAATCTAGAGCATCACAAACGTTGATATTTTATTTTTATCTCCCATATAAAAGTCACTGTTTTATTTACTAACAATATTAATTAATAGTTATAATGTATTTGTACATTAAAAAAATATAATCTTGTGATAATATGAAAAAATATTCTTATATTTATATTTTGTTATTTAAAAAATTAAATTTCACACAACTTTTGTCGTATATTTTAGATATTATTTAATTGGCAGATATGTTAGTGTTTCAATTATTTTAAAAAATAAGGTATCAACTTTTAGTTTTTTTTTAAACTTGCTTCTAATTTTCTTTAAATTTTTTTAAATTTAATATTTCTAACCTATACATTACTTTATGAAACTAGAGATTAATGTATATTACTAGAAAATATTCTAGACTGCGCAGGCCACTCTGTTCAATGAGTCGCGTGGCTAACCGCCAAAGTTGGATTTATATAGTAATAGTAAACCTAATAATATATAATAGACAAGTGTGCTTATGTGTAAAGAACATTCTATATTTTAATCTTTATAGTTATTCTAATGCCTTCTTTTGATTTTATCCAGTTGGCGAGTTACGCATTATTTTGCCGAGATATATGTCGAATTCAAGTATACATAATTTACGCGGTTTTTGAGGTTATAGAGACTCATAGAAAGTGAAATAATATAGGTAAGATATAACGTATTTTACTTAATAAGTGTTGTAAATAAAAAAAGAGAAAAAACACGTCTTGGACATTGCAATTGTGATATACGAAAAATTAAGAGACAATAACGACTCATTCAAGAAAAACAAATACCTTGCTAACACGAGGAGGAGAATGCACAAACTTGAAAAGCTTAACTCTTCAATCGATATAATACCTCTTCAGAGTTCCAGCATGGATAACAGTAATAACGCTGTTACGAGGAGAATAATAAAACCATCTGAGAAGGTCCGCATGGATGAAGTAACCGGACGAATATTTCGTGATCATATGATTATTTCAAGAGTCAGAACGGTACAATGCTTCTGTTTCATGTAATTTTTTTATTACCAGATATAATACTAGCAAGTATTAAAAAATAATTCATACATTTTTGTTTAATTTTTAACCCTTATTTTTAGATAAAATATAATGTATTTTACAAATAGTTTATCAATTACAAGATTAATAGTAATAGATTAATTCTTATAGCATATTAAAAAGAAATTTATTTCTTTATATTATCAAGGCAATAATTTGTAAAGTTTAAGTAAGACTTTTATAAAATTGCTAATGTTTCTGCAGTAAGCAGTAAAAATTAATTTAGAAAAATTTGTTAGTATACTATTATTGGTTAAATAATAATTCAGTCATTAGCATCTTGTCATAAAAATAATCTTATTACCCATAACACAAATAAATTAATTTTTATTCATTAATGTATTAAACTAAAATCAAACATTATTGATATATAAAAGTTTAAAATTTCAATATAAAAAAATTTGAAAAAATATAAATACATGGCAAGATTGATTTAAAAATAGATTGAATTTAATATTAACAAATGAAATGATTATAATTAATTTATATAAACTATCAATACTGATATTTAATGTAAAGTTTGTACCTTTAATAATAAATTATAAGATTCAAATTTAAAGCTTTTCTTTTAATAATAACAAATTAGTTATACGTATATTTTTATTTGTTAATAATATTCTTAATTATTAATGATTTAACATATATATGTTATACTTATTAAGTCATATTTCATTTCATTATAAAAAAAGTTTGAGATACTTTTAATTAATAACAGCTTGTAGAAATTTTGATTTTCAAAATTAAATTTATTATTTAAATCTCAATTTTTATAAAATATAATAGTTTTAACAATGTAAGAAATTTTACATTTTGTAATTTAAATGTAAAAATTTTTGTTGGTTATAATTTTTATTTAATTGTATGTGTTTGTAAGAAATGTATATCCACTTTATACAGTTAATTTTTTAATTCTTTAAAACTTATTATATTGAAATGTTTTCTTAGTACAATGTTAATTTAGAATTTGAGGCATATAAAATTTATACAAATATATCAATTTTTTAATTTTATTATAATAGTATGTTTTTATTGAAAACAATATTTTTTAAATATATTTTTTAGGGTTATGCCTGAAATATTAAATCAATAAAATTTATCAAAATATACAAGATTAGAAAGAACAAGGTTGATATTAAGTTATCTATAATTTAAAAATATAATATAGTAACATTATAATAAAAGTCTTTGTAACTTTTTAATTTTATTTTTATATTAATTAAACAACTGATATAAAATAAACATTATAAATCGTTTTTGCTTATTTTATATATTTTATAATAAATAAATTGACTTTTATTCCAATTAAATAAAATTTTCTGTTATATGATTCAAATTATTGAATCTTAATAATTTTTATATAAGCTATGATCTAGTATTATGATGTATGAATAATATTGAATCCAGATAAACTACAAGCTGCTATAAATATCAGTTAACAAAATTTTTAGAAAAGATTTTGTTAAACTTTTTCTTCTTTTTAAATTTGATAGTACACCTGAAATAATAACAATAGTTAAATTGTATGAAATTAAAAAATAGAAACAAGTAAAAAATTTTAGAAATATAACAAAATGAAAAAAACAACATTAAGATTTTTTAACTATTTCATTCTGAATGATAAAGATAAATTATTTTATTTATCAAAGAAAATTTATTATATTATGGGAATTGATCAAATAATTATTTATATTACTCTTTTTTATTGACAATACTCTGAGAAAATAAATAAATTAAAATAAATTCAATCATTATTTACTCGTTTAAATTTTCTATATTTGTTAATTATTTTTCAATACTTTACTTTTATAGTTTTTTTATACATTAACTTTGAACATATTTATATAATATGCGCGTGCGTGCGTAAACATGCATGTGTGTATGTATATAAGCAAATATATGTATTCATACTAAAAAGTTTCATTTTGTATAAGCATTTTTAACTAAAATTTTCATGTTATATAAAATTTATATTAACTTATAAGTAAATATTTTTTTATTTTTCTGATAATTATTATTTAACCTAACTTGTATCTTCTAATTCTAATCCTCTAATTAAAAAAATAAGTGATACTTTACATTTAATATAGTATATGCAAAATAATGACGCTGTTTATTACTAGGTTTAATAACTATCATTTAACATAAGGAATTAATTTTCATTATGTGGCCTACTATACTCTGCACGAATAAACTGATTTAATTGAAAAATAAATTTAATTTGCATAAACTCTAAACTTATATTAAAAAAACAATATCTATTCAAATGTTTAATTATAAAAATGACGAGATCTTTTTTACATTGACATAAAATATATAAATATAATTCAAATAAAAATGTTCAAATATTATTTATTTTAGACAAATTTGTATTATTAATATTATTGTACAAAATTTTAAACAATTTATCTGTTGCGACTGAATAATTGTTATAGAAAATATTAAAAGGAAATTTAAGATTGCTAATTATCTTGGAATTATCTTAAAAGTTTTTAACTAAAATGTTTAAAAAAGGTTTTAATATAAAATATACTAGTAATTTATAAAAATAATGAATTTAATTTCAATTTTAATTTCAATTCATTTTAATTTTTTAATTTAATTTTATTTTACTTATTTTCAATAGTTATGATTATTAGTTAAAAAATTTCAACGAAAGAATAAATTACATGTATTACTATATATCGGTGATGAAAAGATTTTTTAAACGTATAAATTTCGTTATTATAAATCTTTAAATCTTTAGTATTAATGAATTGTAATAACTATAATATGAAACAATTCGCGTTAATAAAAAATTATATAAATTTGTTATCACTTTGATCACATATGCGGTTATAATTTCATTAAATTATTAAACTTTCCAAAATTATCAACTCAAGTTTATAAAAAAAGATTTTATAAGAAGGCAATTAAAATTAAATTATTAATTTATATAATATATATATATATATATATCGATAAAAAATGTTTGCAAGTATTGAAAACTAAAAATTATATTAGTATAAAAAATATTTGAAATTGCTACCATTTTGTAATATTGCGATAAACTTTACTCAGCTCGATAATATTTAATGAATCAATTATTTATTTAAAAATTTTAATAAAAGAATTTTATTATTTTTATACGTTTTACAAAGTATTGTTTAAATTAGTTTTAAAATAACCAAAATAAAATCTGCTGCTTCGGGTACTAATAAAAATGAATGAATAAAAAAATTAAATCCGTGTATGCATTTATACAGCATAACTGTATTCGTGGATATGTTTTGCATCTCTGAACGTGTAAAATTTTTTTACTGTGTTAATTTTTATAACATAAATAAATATATATTTGTAAATATTTATATTTTTTAGATTTAATTTTTAGTGTTTAATAGTTAATGAATGTAGACCAGGCATTAATGTTCAAAGTTCTATGTATAGAAAGTGTGTTTTTATTCGTTAAAAACTCCGAGGTACTTTTAAATTAATAAAGATAATTCAAAATAAAAAAATATTGGAATTTTATGATTATATAATTTCATAGTATATACCATTTTGTTATAAAATTAAAGAAGCAGTGAGTCATTGAAGACTAACAAGAATTTACAAGGAAAATTTGAATTTTCTTAAATAAGAAATACAATAAAATGGAAAAAAATTACTTTCCAAAAATAAATAGAACATCTTACTGTAACATTGTTAATTATATTAAACAAAAATAAAAATTATATTATAGATTGGAAGAAAATAAAATGATCAATTTTATTTCTTCAATGATTAATTGTTCGTCGATATATTAAGTTTTTAAATAAAAAATTAACCTAAAATTGAATGTATTTAATTAGCAAACAAAAAAGTAACATTTTAATCATTAAAAAAAAAGAATTTCTGCGCATATAACATATGTTAAAGATATTGTACGGAAAAATTAAACAGTATACATTTATACATAAAAAATAAAATTTTCATAAATTAAATGATAAAATTAAATTAAACAGAATAATTTATCCAAACGATAGCAAGAAATGTTTTTTTTGTAAATAAACTAAACGGTCTACCGTTACACATTAGATTGACGGGGAATGAACACACGATGAAATGAAGATTCAATGAATGCTGAGAAAATTATAGAAATTAAGCCAATTAAACGAAGACCAGCAACAATACAAGCAGTGAAAACAAGATGAGGGAAAAATTCAGTGAATGAAGGTAAAAATAGAGGGAGGTTTTACTGGAGTGGAAAACCAGATGATCGAACCGAAGATGAAATAAGTTTTATCCCACTAATAGAGACAATATCAAAGATCAATTCAGCCAATGAAAATGAAATCTTAGAAAATTCAATTAGTAAAATTTTATAAATGTATTAATTTTTAAAAATAAATAAAAATATTTATGTGAACAAAAATAATATCTATATTAAAAATATTATAATAAATAGTTAGTATAATGATAATATTTATATCCTTACATATTTTAAAAATTTATCCTTTTAGATATTCAAAAAACTTTTATTTTAAAGTTCGGACATCCCTGAAAATATATTGAAATTTTTTATATAAATATTTTTAGAAAATAATAATTGGTACAATAAAGTATTTTTTAAATTTTAGTGTTTAAGTGGAAGCAATAAAATGAACTTCTTTATCAATATCGATGGTATTTTAGATTCTTAATAATTTCATTCATTAATCTAGATTTTTTTTAATTTGAATATTTTAGAGTGTAATAATTGTTGAAAGAATCGTAAAAAATCACGCACATATTGATTTAGGTGAAATTAGAATGACTTTTTTTTAATTATAACATATTAATAGCGATTGATCATATTTGTTCGTTTTTAATATTTACTTTAGAAAAATATTTTCGGTACATTTTATATAAAGAATTATAGATGCATGCATGCATACATACATATAAAGTAAAAATGTTCTGTGTCGATAAAAAATTTAATATAAAAAGTTTTAGAATATCCTTGTATTATTAATGGCGATTAAAATTTTTAAAATTTCTATAAGCAATTTCTTTTTTTAAGATCTATTATTAATTTGATAATTTCTATTAAAAATAACCATGAAGATATCAATTTCATTTCGCACGTGGAATTTAATTTTATTTATAAATATTATGAAAAACTTAGAATTTTCTAGCTGCAATATTAAATTACTTTTAATTGAAGTCTTATATTAATGATAAATATTTATTGATAAGTCTAGTAGATTAATTTATGTAATCGTTAATCTAAATCATAATTTTATTATTAAATCAATAATTAATATATTAAATATTAATTAGGGAGATAAAGTTTTAATTAATGAATGGCAGTATAATATTTTTAACTTTAACTTTAACGTAAAAATTAATAATTATTTCTTTTTTTGTTTGCAGTTTTAGTTTTTAGAGTTAAATTTAATAATTAAATTTATGTTACATTAACCATATTCATATTTTTAATATTTTTAATATATCTTAAAAATCCTATTTTTAACAAAAATTACAAAAAATAACTATTGAAATTAGATTGTTTAAAAAAAAATATTTATAATTATTTTTATAAGTTTATGAAAAATGAAGAAAAAGTTATATTTTTCTATTTAAATAAAATAAAATAAAATAAAATTCTAAATTCATATTATAACTTAACATAAATAATTATAAATTAGTTAGGAAAGTGGTTTATAAATTATAATATGTGTCAATTGAAAAAAAATATATATACACGCATAAATAGACATATGGACATACATAAATATTAAATTTATAACATTAAATACAATTATAATATAATTAAATAAGAAAAAAATCAACAGTATAATTATGTTTATATTGTAGTATTTATATGAAAACGAAGATAAGGTGTATATTGATGTAACCGAGATGGCTGACTATCTTCAAAGGAAATATCGTGACTATCGCGGCAAGAAGCGTGGTCCGTTCAGGGCAATGGTTCGTCGAGCATACGACGAAATAACCGAGAATCTTACTAGACAGGCTGATACACACTGGGATGACGAAGAAGAAATAGATATTGAGGTAGTATTTAATTTTTAAACAATTAAATAATAATTTTTATCTTATTAAAATCTAAAAAGTTTTCTAAAATTAGTTATTTTATAATTTGAGAAATTGCAAATTATTTAGTTTTAGTGATACATTTTAATAAGATGTAGTTATTCATTTATTATTTGCACATATAATATTTTCATATTAAAAATTAATTTCTTAATAAAAAAACAGATTATACATTATTTAGATTGTAAATAAATATTTAACACATTAATTTTGTACAAAACTTCAATTGAAAATAGAGTATCTATTTTAATGATTATTATTATAATGAAAAAAACTTTTGCAATGGTTAACTATACTATTTATAAATTTAATAATATTCATGATATGAATTGGTAGTTATAATGATAGAATATATAATTTAAGCATTACACCTCAAAACTAAAAAATTAAGGAAATTTTTGTGATTTTTATCACAAATAAATACATACTATTAATTGGAATAATAGTTTTTAATTAACCGTAAGTTCATTAAAATAAAACCTAAATAAAATATTTATTTATTTAATCTATTAATTAAAAAAGTATTGAAATGAATTATAATAGTAGTATTTAAAATTTTTGAAATATTTAATATATACATATATGTAATAATGAAAAGAACATTGAATTTTTATAGAAATCATCGTTTTTTACAGTTTGTGTAAATTAATGATGTAAATTATTTTTTATTGAGAAAAAATTTCACATAAACTTGCGATTTAAATCATTGTAAGATACTTCATATTATTATTGCATACTTTGAATACTTCTTAATTTATTACTTTTAAATGATTTCAAATTTATTTAAACCTTGGAATAATAATAAATTCTGATAATCTTATCTATAAAATATTTGGTTTTAAAAGTAAATTTGAGACTCCAATTTTTTTGGTAAAAAGGTAAACTAAAACCAAAATTTAATGATTACCTATCAACAAATTAAGAGCTTTTTTTAACTTTCTTTGATTTTAATTAAAAAAAAACGTGGTTTCAAATTATATTTGAGCCTATCGTATATATAAAGTCAACGAAGATAATAAATAAAAAATTATACATATATGATATGATATATATATATGTATATATATATATAATTTTTTATTTATATATATATATATATATCTTGTATAATATTTTTTTTCATTTTAGTCTGATTCGCAGGTCGATGCATCGCATGACTATCTTCAGAATTATAAACGGCAAATATCAGGAAGACAGAATGGTAATTCAAGCGACAAAGAGCTTATTGACATAAGCAGCGATGATGAACAAACTAAGCCTTTTACAACAGCATTCAATAAACCTGAAAAGGAAAGCATGGATGTTCAAACCACTCACGTAAACAAAAGGTTAAGCTTTTGTCCAAGTAATATTGAGTCTACTAAAATTATTACTCACCAGGTAATATTCCTTATTCGTTTATTTGTTTACATGACTTAAAAAACTAATTTTTTCAAAATTAAGTAATAATTAAATAGTTTTAATCTATATATGTAGTTAAAGAAATTCCATTCAAATATTTTTGTAAATTGCCTACAGGGAATTAACAGTTAAAATAATTAAAGTGATAAAAAAACAGAATACAAGCATTTTGGCTATAAAAATAGAATATATAAAAAATTCTATTATGTAGGTACCAAAATAGTATAAATATAATATAACACTTTGTTACAAAAATTTTTTACACACATTAGTTATTTATCATCAAAGGATCGTCATACACAAATAAACAATATTAAAATTTCGGCCTGGATTACTATTTCTGTCAATGAAGAATATGTATAAGATATATATCTATGAAAAGAAGTACATTGAGAAACTTTTATTATACAACTACCTATCGAAAGTTAACTTTCTTACTATACTCTATGTTTTTATATAGAGCAATTATTAATATCTAATACTATTTTTTTATTGCTAGTTAAGGTACCTTACAGCCTGCGTTATCGAGTTTGTTGTATTTAGAAAAACAAGGTAATTTAACCGTTCTAACTAGATATATTTCTTTACGGATATTTTTTACTTCTTTACCCTATTTTACTTCTTCGTCTGTAAACACGATAAGTAAATAATTAATTGATTTGATATTTTTAATCTATCTATCATTAAAAATCTAATTATGTTATATGCAGGTTTTAGTGAGTATGTATGCTCTATGAGATACCTGTATCAATGATGGATTATATCTTCGAAAATATTTAAGGATGATAATTTTTCAAATATTCCTAGAAATCGTACAGTGATTCTTAATAGTTTTCAAGTACTATTGAGTACCACAATTCATATTATAGTCCATAAGGCTCTAATATAATGTCTAACATACATTATATCCATCTAATTTACTTGAAAACTTTTACCCTGAATTATCAAATAAATGATTGATCTTTTTTAAATTTTCCTAAAATAATCTTTCAATCTAATAACTTAAACTATTAGAAAGAGGGGTTGTCTTGTGGGAATGCGTTCATTAAATATAATTATTGTTTAAAATTTTATTCTGTGTGATGGTAGGTTTTATTTCAAAAACGTGGCACTACTACTTTTACATATTTAATAAAATATGTAAAATATTTAGTTTTAAAATAAAGTTAATTTTTTATTGGTAAAAAGGTAAAAAAAGTAAGATTTAAAATTTAGAAACTTGATGAAGTAAGAATGTATTCTGGCACGAATATATTCTTTAGAAGAAAAATTAATTTGTAAATTTTCACTATTCAATTTGATATTTACATTATTATTTGGTGGTTTCACTAATTTAAAAATTTTTTCCCATTAAATCATATTTTTTCTTAGAGAATAAAAATTCTTCATATCATTTATTTTTGCTCTCCTGACTGTATGAGAGATATATATAGACAATCAATCTCATTGGACACTAAAATAATAAATATTAATTCAACTACGAAAAAAACGCAATGTAGTTCTATTATGCATTTTTATTATTTATTTATTATGTATTTATTTTTATTATTATAGATATATACATATATATGTATATGTATATAGACTTTTTATTATCAAATTTTTCTATATATTTTTTGACAAGTAAATTAATGTTTTTGTCCTAGGATGTTCGGTTAAATTAGTATTGGATTTATTTATATCTTACTTTTGTGAATCTTTAAAATTTTAAACAAATTTTAGAAAACTGAAATTTTTTTATAGATGTTTACAGTAGATACTATAAAGATTTCTTTTAAAATAGTTAATTGATGGTCATGAATATGATAAATTTACAGTATCTCATTTTAAGAAGAATTTATTAACAGTTAAACTACATTTATTTATTATTAAAAATTTTTTTTGTATTAATAAATAAACTTATAAATGTTACAAGTTAAATATTATTAATAATGATTAGAAGAACCATACATAATGTACAATAATTATATAAAATTTATAAAAAAATTTATAAATGAAAAAGATTCGATTTCTACTGTAACACAATTTTTATGTTATCTGGCTACTGTTTAGTTGTTTTTATTGCAATCTTCTCTAAGATAAATAAAAAAAAATTAATTAAAGATACATCATAGTTTAACTATCTGTATATATTAACTTTTATCATAGTTTTGTAATTATGTTTAAATTCTGATATGATTTCTGTTTTTTTTTTTTACTTTTTCTTACAATGTCAGTAAATTTAATCAAATTTTTTATTTATTATGATGTTTATGTAGTATTAAAATTTATGTTATTTTATAATAATTTTATCTTAATATTTTAATAATGGATTAATATTAATACTAGTACATTACAAATATAGCCTTTTTTAATCAGTCAGATGTTTGACATCTATTGGCAATTGTATTTTCGCTAATCTGTACTTCGATTTTACTTGTAAAATTCGCACATTCTAATTTTTTGGAAAATAGAATTTTTAAGTTTTTTTTTCCTTAGAGAATTTTGTGTAATTCAAAATTTTCTTCTCTTTCCTTTATTACAGTATTTAATGAATCATGATAAATTTTCAACAAAATTATTTACTTTCAACTTTTATTTCAAATAAACAAATAACACAATTAATTATTACATATATAAAGAAAATTTAATGATAATTATAATTAATTTTAAATAAATACTATTGTTTCAGACTGCAGACACACTAATGGACTTTCATCTAAAAAGTAATCGTTCGGAAAAATCAAGAAAAAGACCTAGAGAAATAGAGAACGATAATCTTTTTGATGTAACAAATAAAAAGAAATCCAGAGATTTATCAGTTATCAATCCGACAGTGAAGTTTTCGGATATTGGAGGCAACACCATAGTCTTGGAGACAGTTGCTAATTTGTTGGTTCATATGAAACATCCAGAAATATACACAAAACTCGGAATATCACCACCTAGAGGTTTTCTACTTCATGGTCCACCTGGATGTGGAAAAACATTACTCGCATATGCAATTGCAGGAGTATGTATTATTTTTAAATATTTATAAATTTTGTATTAATTATAAGTGTAACTAGTAAATATGCATATATTAAAAAATATCGTATTATTGTTTAATTCATTGTAATTGCCTTTGTATGCAAATATGTATATAAGATGTATATGTATATTTTAAACAGCATTTAGTTTTAAATGAAATTTAGATGTAATAATTTTTTATAAAAAACATATTATCTGTATTATTAATTTCTTATATACAACTGCATTATCAAGAAAATTAGGATAGAATAATATTTCAAATGTTTATAAATAATAGAAAATAATACGTTTAAAAATAATTTTAAGAATGATATTCATCTATAGAATATATAAAAGACATTTTATATTTATTATATTATATTATTTGTAACATTAAGCTATTATATCATCAATTTTATTTTATTTTTTCTTTTCGTTTTAAGGAACTAAAAATTCCACTACTCAAAGTAGCAGCTCCTGAGCTTGTTGCAGGTGTTTCTGGAGAAAGTGAACAGAGAATAAGAGAGCTATTTGAACAAGCTGTTGCTATAGCACCTTGTATCTTATTTCTGGATGAAATTGATGCTGTTGCTCCACAAAGAGCTACTGCTCAAAAAGAAATGGAAAGAAGAATAGTTTCACAGTTGCTTTTGTGTTTGGATGGTAAGGATCTAAATAGTTTATTTGTTATTTTGTAGAAATGCAATAAAGTTTTAAATTAAACAATTTCTTAATAATGGATTTTTTTATTTATTAAAAATTTAAGTACTAATTAAATTAAAATATATATAAATAAATTAATATTTAAAATTAAAAAAGTAATTTAAATTACATAATGACTACTTTGTTAAGCTGAAATTATATGAATTCAATTTTTGAATGTGTTGATTATATATTTAGTAATGCATAAGATACATAGTTTCAGTAATTTAAAATTTTAATTATACATATAAAAGTTATTTATTTATAGAGACAAATTTTATTATCATATTAAATCGTTTTCTAATGATTGATTCATTTTATTTAAATCATACTTTAAATATATTGCACAATAAAAATAATATTACGAGAAGAATCTATACAAATAAAATAATTTATAGAATAATATTTTTTATACGAGTTTACATAAATATTTTTATTTCTAGAATTGGGAATGATAGATAATGGAAATAAAGTCTTAGTACTAGGTGCAACAAACAGACTAGAGTCTCTGGATCCAGCTTTACGTAGAGCAGGTCGTTTTGACAGGGAAATTTCCTTAGGAATTCCTGACAAAGAAGCAAGAGCAGCCATACTTAAAATTCATACAACAAATGTAATTTTGTCTCCTGAAGTTAGTTTACTAATGATTGCTTCACTTACTCCTGGTTTTGTTGGAGCAGATTTGGTTGCTCTTATTAGAGAAGCTGCAATGGCAGCTGTAAATAGGTAATATTTTATTACAATATTTTTTATTCGAGAAAGATTATTTTTAGATTTAAGTTTGATATGTTTGAATATAATTTCTTTAAGCAAATTTTTTGTTTACATTTTACAATTAATATTATTTATTTTTGTAAAATTTAGAACATTTGACAGTTTAAAACAGAATGCTACTAGTAATATAACTACAAGGGAATCATTTTTAAAAGAAAATAGTGTGAATGATAAAAATGAAAAATTACTGTCAATTCCTGTGTCAGAAATTAAACAATTAATTAGGGAAGAATCTCCTGTAAAATCTGAAACTATGAAAGTAGAAAATCAAATAACAGGTAAGAGAATCATAATTTTTTTAAAGCATCAAAACTAAATTTTTTTTAAAATCTTTATAAAAAAGGTTTAGATTCGTATATTTTTAATGAAATATTAATATAATTATTTATACATCAGTAACATAATAATAGTATATTTTTTTATTATTTTAATAAATATTTATTCACAAATTATAAGTAGCATGCATTGAATATATTGTATATATTTAAGTTTTCATAAAAACATAAAATTATGAAAGTTTAATAAACAATTAAACAACAGTTTAATATATGGAATATTCACAAATTTATTATAATTATAGTGTAATTGTTATATTAAATAAAATTAATATTTCATATGATATAATATTGATTTTTATACAAATAAATTATATTTTCTTAATTTTTTTTATATGTATACCTATAAAAAGCAGAAACAGAAAAATGTGAAGGACTTATTTTATTGAATTTACAACTTAAATAAATCCATCCACTATTTTTTAATTATTAGTATATATATGTATTAATAGTGGTTATTAATAAAGAATCTAAATATTATTATTATTAGTTTATTGAACAATATATTACATTTTCATGATACATCTTACAATTAAATTTTAACATATTAAATCAATAATACAATTAAATTCACTCATTTAAATATTTATTGCTTTATAACATAATTTTATCTTAACTATAATACTTTTGTATACAAAATTTCTTTTATTCATACTTATTTTTCTAGCTGTACAAATATTAATTTTAAATTTATACTACGCTCGATTACAAATTAAATCATACTTATGTACTCTTACCATATTTTAATCTTATATAAGAATCTGAATATTAAAAAATTTTTTTAAATATTACGTGTTTACATCTCGTATTTTTATTTATTAATACAAAAGTTTATAACTGCATATATTTGAATCTATAATTATTTGGAATTATATTTTTTCAATGCTAAGTTGTAAAAATGACGATAATTTGTAATTCCTTTATTATTAATATCTATAGATGATGCATCAATTACTATTAGTAAAGAACAAAAACTAAATGAATTAAATAAGTCAGAAGATCAGGCAGAAAGATTACAGCTTTCGGATTCCACTCCACCGCGACCGTCGGTACCACAAACTCCAGCTCCATCAGGAGCAATTAAAGAGAAAAATTCTGAGACACTGATCGAAACTAACTCGATGGATAAATCTTTAGTTTCAATTAAAAATGTTTCTTCTTCGAATCAGATCCTTCTTTCAAAAAATATTCAGGAACCTGCGATAGTAGAAATACAGAAAGTAGAGAGCAGCAAAAAGTTAACAAATATTTTAACCTGGCTTCATAATGAACCGCCATTAACTTCTGAGCAGTTAACGCAACTTTGTGTTGAAGAGCAGGATTTTGTAATAGCACTCAAAAATGTTCAGCCATCAGCCAAGAGGGAAGGATTCGTTACCGTGCCTGATGTAACTTGGGATGATATTGGATCATTGCAGGATATTCGTCAGGAATTACAAATGTCTATTTTGGTATTTTCTTAATAGTATTTTTTCTAAAAATTAAAGTTTAAATAGTTATGTATTATACTAAATAATTATACAAATCATTCTTACATATAAATACTTTACAAGTTTTTATTTCAAATAATTTGGAATTATTTATCTCTAATAATTTAGAATTTATATAAAATTATTAACGTATGGAATCTTTTTAATATTTTAATTCTTATTGTTTCATTTTTTATTAAAGTGTTTAATATTTATTATAAGTAAAGTTCACTGGTATCATATACAGTCAATATGAATAGTCTGAGAAAGTAAAGGAATATCACTAGGAATGCCTTTGCTTGAGAGCAGAAAATTAAAAATTAAATTAAATTAAATACATATCTTAATTGATAAAGAAATTTAAAATAATTTATCACAGATAAACATTATAGTATATTTCGAAGTAAATAAAATAATAAAAAAAATTCTACACCAATGAAAAGAAATTTTTTGTTTATAACAAAATATTATTTGTTATTGTTGTATAACTTAGTTTATAAAATAATTAAATTATTTTAATTACTGTATAGATGTAAAGTAAATATTAGGTGTTAAAAACATAAGTTTTTAAAAAAATTCTAGGAAAGAATCGGTCAAAAAATATGAAAAATATAGAAATTACATAATTATAAAGTAATGGATTCAATATATGATTTAATATTAATTTTGTAATTAAACCAAAATGAGCTGGGTATGTATTTAGAATGAGTTATAAAAGTGTAAAATAATAAGTAAAATGTAATTTTTTTATTCTAATATTTATAAAAACATCTTAAATTATGTAAAATTTTCAGGCGCCTATTAGACACTCTGAGCACTTTGTTAAACTCGGATTAACTATTCCAACTGGTGTATTATTATGTGGACCACCAGGTTGTGGAAAAACTTTATTAGCTAAAGCAATAGCTAATGAAGCTGGTATAAATTTCATATCTGTTAAAGGGCCTGAATTGTTAAATATGGTAAAAAATTTTATTTATTTAAATTAATTTTATTATATAATTATTTTTTTGTTTTATTTTTATATTAATTAATTTATTTTGTAACATCTTATGTTTATGATAAAAATATCGAAATATGTTAAATAGTATATGTATATATTTTTATTATTGCATTTCTTTAGCTTTTAAAGTTATAAATTTCTTGCAGCGTGCTTTCTGCTTATTATGTTTAAAAAAATTTTTTGATATAAAGCAAAAGTTTCTAATTTATAAATGTTTGATACCACCTGGTACAAAGAAAAAGCTTTTTCATGTGAAACGAAATTGTCTATAATTAACGAAAAAAAAACTTGAATTTAATGATTTACATAGGATCAATCTATGTACTATCCTAAGTATAAAAATATCTTTAGAATAAAATAATTCCGAGAAAACAGTGATTTGTTTTATAAATACAGTTTATATCTTTCTTTAAATATTTAAAAATTTTACACAATAGAACGAATGAAAATTATTATTGCAAAATTAACTTTTCTTATTAGAATAATACTGGAATTTTAACAAGAATATTAAATTCATTTAATAATCTTAAATTTGACTTATCTTTCTGGTACTTGGCCTAGAAACATTTCTTAAATTTGTTTTGAAATCCTTTTATTTTTATTAAATTTGAATTTAATTTGCAAACAATATTACATATTTCAAATTTATATATTTTATAATACGCGAATAAGTGATTTATTATTATTATAAAAGTATTGTATTCAATAAATTAAAAAAATTTAGTTTATGTAATAAATTGACTAGTATGTTGGCGAGAGCGAGAAGGCCGTGCGCCAATGCTTCATGCGTGCCCGCAACTCAGCACCTTGTGTCATTTTCTTTGACGAAGTAGATGCCCTGTGTCCAAAGCGATCTGAAGGCGACAGCACAGCAACGTCACGCGTCGTCAATCAAATGCTTACCGAAATGGATGGTGTTGAGGATAGGAAAGAAGTTTTTCTTATGACGGCAAGCAATCGTCCAGATATCATTGATCCGGCCGTACTTAGACCTGGTAGACTGGATAAAATTTTATACGTAGGATTTCCAAGTGCATCTGATCGGGTAGATATTTTACGAGCACTAACAAAGGTAAATTCATAATGAATAAATAATATGACTAAAGTAACACGATTCATTATTTATATATTTTGTTAATCTTAATTTTTCAACCATTTAAGTATTAAATTGAATTATACTATATCACATATAATTCACTTAATAATGCTTTGAGTTTATATTAGAATAAAGCTTTTATTATTTCATAATAAAAGTAATACCAATTTTTGTTTCAAATAATGTTTAATATACATACCACAGTAATATAGTAATTTAACTAGAAAACAGCACACAATAATTTAAATACATCAATCATTAGAAGTAATTGTAGAATCATTTTATATAATAATATCCAATTATTACTTTATTTAATGTAATTTAAATTTATCTTAATTGAAGATAAATTTAAAAGTTCTAGAATTTTTAAGAAATTTATAATTGACAGATACAAATTATTTTTAAATAATAAATTGAAAATATTGTGTAAAGTACGTTAGAATATTTATATTAAAAGATGTAAAAATCTAACAACAGAATTATGAAAAAATATTTTTGTAAGATAACTGGACATTAATTTATGGAAATATTGAATTTCTTGAAGTATGATAATTTTTGCACAGTTTTTGATGAAATTATTTACCATTAGAAGTTATATTTTAAGATCATATAGAAATAAATCATAAAAATATGTCAAGTATAAAATATTTGTATAGATTGAATAATATAAATTAACTTGTATATAAAATAAATTATGAAGTACTACTTCAATTACAACTAATTATTCAGTATTTCATTATTAAATTCGAACTGTACTAAAAGTAGAAATTTTGCAATTATTCAAAATAAAACATACAAATTAGTAAATATATAAAATGAATGAATAAATATTTAAAAAATATAAAGATCGCAAAAACATAATACTCTTATCAAATTTATTAATATTAATAGAATGGAACTAAGCCAAAGTTAGCTGAAGATGTTAACCTTCAGGCGATAGGAAGTAGTATCCGATGTGACGGTTATACAGGAGCAGATCTTGCAGCTTTGATAAGAGAAGCTGGAGTTGAGGCTTTACGCGAGATTATAAATGGCATGCCGAGTCCAGTGGAAATTTGCGCTCGACACTTGAATGCAGCATTTGATAAAATTCGACCGTCTGTTCAAGAAAAGGTAAGATTTTTGTTAACTTATACAAGATAATTATATTATATAATTAAATTCTATAAAGAGATAGATAAAGAAAATTATAGTATAGGGTTATTTAAAAAACCTAAATTAGTGTATATCGTTTATAATGTAATATATGTTTTATATGGCATAAATTTGAAATTTTATAGTATTTTCTGTTAAAGTACACATATCTAAAACAAGTATTTTACTTAAAAATTAAGTATTTATTATTCAAAATTGTTAATTATATATGTATGTATGCATTGTATATATACACATAAGTAAAGCTCGATATACATATTATTTTATTTTACATGAAAATAAATATGTACGCATTACAAATAAATAATATAATATAAATTTATACATTACGTACATGAATATATATTCATAAAAATGTATAGAATAATTCTTACTAATAATAATAATAATATAATAATAATAATAATAATAATAATAATAATAATAATAATAATATAAAATTATTGAATTTAAGAAATATTTTATTTTAAACATGTGATAAAATAAAGAATGACTTTTTATTTTAAAAACTAAATAATATAATTATCTGTAAATATAAATATTTATTTAATTAATATTTTGTAATTAGATACAATTTAGTCAATAATTTTTTTTCTAAGCAACTTAATAAAAATTATTTTGACTAAAAATAACTACAATTCAACTATTAAAAATAAAATTTATTTATAAAGAATAAAAATAGAAAAATAAGTTTTAATGAACTAATCGAGGAAATAAATTTTTTTATATTTTAACAATTAAAAAAAATATAATATATTTTAAAAGGAAAAAAACAAATAAAGATTAAAGATACTTTAAAAATTATTTTTATTTCTTATTATTGAATATCATGTTAATGGAATAAAATTTAATATGAAATGACAATATGTTTTATAAAATGTTATTAAGATAAGACAGAAAAAACAAATAAGTTATATAATTTAGTTAAATATATAGTTTATATGTAATCTTTATATTTTATTTTATATTACGATTCAAAATTTAATTATGTTATGTGTTGACTAATATATTATTTTAAAATAGTACAATATTCTTTTTCAAATATATGTATATATGCATATATATATAAAAGAAATAATTTGTTGAACCAAATAAAATTTTTAATATCATATTAATTTTTATTTTATTTTTATTTTTTTTTAAATAACAACAGAACTTTTTACTTTATAATTTATAATTTTTTTAAAGTTTTTTCTTATATATTGTTGGAATCTGTTGTATTATGCTTTGGCGTAATCTATATTGCGCAGTAACAGGTACGGACGTTACACGTCGCGCAGACTGGCTGTGTGCAACGCTTGGGTCTCCTGGACGGGCACCATGACACCTAGTTCTACTTCGTATATATCTATATAACGATGCTGAGTTTGACAGCTCTGCGTTTAAACACACTTATCCAAAACTAAAAGTTGGTAAACGACGAATTACAAATACAATCTTAAATACTCTACAGATTATTGTGAAGTTAACTATTTGTCTCTCCTTCTCCAAACATAGAAGCCGCCGAAATTACTCTACAAAAGATCGCCACCGAACCCGGTATGAGCCCAGGCAACGCTTCCTATGGCACTATTTTCACGGAGGGCCCCGGCCTCCGGATTTCTAAAAATTACTAAATGAAAAGTTGAAGTGGGCGTATTTATATCTATATCAAAGATTGGTAAGGCTAAATCACAAACACTTTGTTTGTTTTTTTCTTTTTACCTGAGTATTGAATGAGTGTAACGAACATGTAAGTAGATTATTCACTTCAAATACAATCTAAAGTATATAATGGAGAAGGGAAGGCTAATACCTGTATGTAGGAAGTAAGCCTAAGAAGTTAACAAACTTCTCTCCATGTATAAATATATTTTTGGGTAATGCGAGTCAAAAATGTTCTCTTGTCCAAAGGAAGATTAGATATTTTCGTATTCAATTCATATTGAGCTGGGTGAGTGCTAGTATATTGTAAACTCAGTTCACTATGGATATCTTCAATCTCCGTGAGGAGTGCACAGCCTACTCAATAAGAAGTTTTTATAAATAGTCGAAGAAAGGCTGTGTATATAAAACAAGGTAATTTTCAACATGAGATGTATACGATCGAACATACTCATGCTGAAACAAAATCCCAAAAATAGAATGGAACTTTTATTGAAAAGAAGCATTTGCCAATAATGAAAAAATTGGTGAATGTGTTTAAGTAAATAAAAGTGACATGTGGCTTTAATAAATTGATATATAATAATATTGAAATATAAATTAACATGTAAAAATCAACTAATGTTGATTAAGTAATTGTTAGATAAACATTTTACTTTTTATTAATATACATATGTTTTCTTTTGGGAGGGCTTATATGTGCTGTTGAGACGTCAACATACATGTGAGTTCTCTCATTTTAAGGATAATTAAATTAATAATCAATAATTAAATTTAAATTTAAATAAGCATTGTTGTGAGGAGCTTATGTGTGCTGTTGAGATGTCAACACGCATATGGGTTTGCTCATTCTACAGATACTTTACACCATGAATTTTTTTTAATCAAATATATATAAGCGTTTTTATGAGGAACTTGTGTGTGTTGTTGAGACGTCAACTTACATATGGGTTCTCTCAGTTCACAGGTGCTTTATATTTGTATCATGTTTTATATAGTAAGTGTTCTTATTTAAAATGAAATGTTTTAAATCGCATGTGCTATAAGATTGGACGCACGTGTGATTTATGTTTTTGTTTGAAAAATATATTAACATTTGAAAACATTTGTTAATTGTAAAGCGAAGTTGGATAGTACATGCAATATTAAGATGTAAAATGCATGCACATTTTATTTCGGTTGTTATATGAACATATATATGTATATTTTTACTTTCTCTTTTAAATATTGAAAGGTGCATCTATTTTGTAAAGTAAATATTTTTTTTAACGATGGAAACATGATCGTGTATTCAAGAAGCATGAAGTTTTTATATATAGAGACTATGAAAGTATCTTATATATAAATGTGTGACGATGATACTTATGATGTTTATTTTATATATGATGGTTATTTTACACATTACACACATATGAAATTTTTGTTATTGTAAAGTAATTAAAGTGAGTGGAATTAAAAATATTCTCTCACTGAATTAATTCTTTTTTTCTATGCCACGCGTCCCCATTCAAAATGTAAACTGTGTGTACTTACTGTTTAGTCTACATAGTCTACATAAAAAGTCTTACTTTAGGTTTGCATTGGGAGATCAGATTTACTCTTGGTCTGATTTTTCATATGCGGGCCTACATTCTCTCATCTAGGTATTACATGTGGAAATGCCTGGTCTAATCTTGACTTTGCATATACCACGTACTATGGAATTCTTTGGTCGCGAAGGAACTGAGAAGGACTATAAGATGTGAAGTCCTTCAACAGTAACAATAGTAGTTTTTCCTTTCTTCTTTTTTTTTTCGAGACTAGTATGTCCATAACAAACTAAGAAATGAAGATCTCAACATTGGAGGTGACGGATATAGTTAACAACGTATAAGTCAATAAAATCTTGACCTTAAAGAAATTTACAGAAACACGAGACCGAGAACAGCCGTGCCATCAAGAAGATGTCGAAGAAGAACTCAGACTTCTTCAAGTCCCAAGCCAAGGCAAGTACACAGCAGAACGCGATATTGAAGGCGATGATAGACATCGTGAATGCTGTGTTGTCTCAAGGGGCTGGGCCAACGTCCTCCAACAAATCCCCAAGATTTAATCGAGGAAGACACGACAGGATAGGGGTGAACTTCGATCTGCCCCCACTTGCTGATGGTGGAAGAATTAGAGAATCAGTCCATTCCTGGCTTGGACCAAGTTTGAGATCTGAGCCGGGAAATGACCGCTCGCGTATTCCATTGTATGATGGACGCCGCCATCACTCCACAAGACGCTATGGAAAACCTCCAATTGTGAGATGGCGCTCGGAATACCGACTAACAAAGGAGGCGGATATAAATGTATTCCGAGCTAACATATACGACGAGCTATGTCGAGAAGGACTTCGTTATGTTCTTGATAACGTAACTTACCCCCGTCCAAGAAGTCTGATGCAAAGCGAAGAGGAAGAGGACATCGAAGAGGTCCGGTCCATCATCGGCTCTAGACTTTATGACCGGTATAGAAAAATGACACTCCACATAAAAGACCCGAAGGAGATACTTCAGTAGGTCACAGAACTGAAGAGGACTGAGAAGAACCAGTCTCACCAATCAGTACGGAACCGAATTAACGAGTTGAGGATTGGTTCAAATCAGTTCGTGGCCCAATTCTGCGAAGTATTTGAGGGACTCATCCACGAATACGAAGCCTGTCCAGATACTATCCCAATATCGGAGATGGAGAAAAAGACAGCATTTAAAGGGGGAATTATCAGCCGTTTCCCCGAAATCACAAAGCTCGAAATCTTTGCTAAATGAATCAATCCAACCATGGATATAAACAACTATCCATATATCAAGAGTTTGGCGTTGGAGTTTGATTCGCAAGAAAACGAAGAGAAGCAGAAAGAGGCACAGGCTAAAACAACAATCAAGAAGAACCAGAGACCTTGTCATCGCTACAACAAGAGGAGGCACTTCATCAAGGACTGCTATAATTGCAGCAAGGTCTCCAATCACAGGGTGGAACACTGCCGAAATTGGCAGAGCCAACCCTCAACATCGCAGGCACCGCTCCGACTCTATGGTCAGGTAAGACGTAACGATAGAGAGTCCTACCGTAACGACGATCGCTGCTCCAATAGGCAAGACGGAAGGAATCAGCGTTACGATGATCGCTGATCCAGGAACGTTGGGAGCCAGAAGAAAAAGTGGACTGGTTTTAAGATGAAACCATCATGGAAAAGGTCTGGCTCTAAACCTAACAAAAAGAACAACGAAAAGAAAGGTAAGACGACCCTTTATTGTAACAAAAATCATTCTTTCCATAGTCCCTCAAAAACGTGTGTAGAATTTATCGCCGATTCAGGCGCTTACCACCATATTATAGAGAAAAACATCTTACTGGAAAATTTCCAGAGGTGCTCCAACGAGTTATAGTATATCAAGTCCGCAAATAAGAATGTATTTGCGGACGTCAAGATAGACGATAAAGGGGATTTAACCCTTTACCAAAACGAGGACAAATATATCAAATTTACGAACGTAATGATCGCCGGGAAGATCAGTAGTAATTTGACGGACGATGAAGAAAATCCAGTAAATGTAGAGCAAGCTCTGTATTTCTGCAAAGCACAGCTGGTAACCAGCCAAACTGATATCGAAAATCAATCGTCATCTGATTCGTAGGAAGAAGATGAGAACGAAGAGAATCCGATGCGCTTGATTAATGAAGAGTTGAGTGACGGACTGCTCTGGCACAAGAGGTTGGGGCACACCCCACTCAACTACCTTAAGAACCTTGGTTTCAAGGATCAACCTCTAGATGGTGAGACATTTGAGGACAGCATCAAAGACTATCAAATATTCATAAGATCAAAAATGAACAAACTGCCTTTCAAGGAAACGAGGAGCAGATCAGTAAGATACACCATCCACACTAAAATCATGGGATGGGACTCATATCAACATTGTCTCATTCAGAACGGAACAAGTCCATAGTCACATTCCTGGATGACTTCTCAAGATGGGCTGGTATATATGGGCTGAAGGTTAAAGACGAAGTCACAGAAGCCTTCAAGAACTTCATTGTCTCAGTGAGGAATCTTTTAGACAAAGAAGAGAAGATTCCTTATGTCCAGTCAGACCAGGCCACAGAGTACGTGGGAGGAGAGTTCAGAAAGTATCTACAAGAAGAAAAAATAGAACTCTGAACTTCTCCACCTTATACCCCGGAGCAAAATGGTTTGGCAGGACGATTTAACCAGATCATCCAAATGAAGACCAGTTCACTGATGTTGGACTCGAGACCGCCGGCAAGTATGTGGCTCCTAGCTGCGAAAGCAGTAGTCTACATATACAACATCACGCTGCACAAGAGCATTGAATATGACATTCCTCTCAGGAAATTTGCGGGTCTTGCAGTTCCAAAAGACAGGATTAAAAATCTCAGGAGGTTTGGGTGCGTTGCGTATTCCAAAGTGCACTCAATTAAGAATAAGTTCACCCCTCGAGCTACTAGGTTTCAGAATTCACATTACCTGGGATAAGAAGAAAAACATTATGAAGCATGTAGAGTATCCTGAGGAGGTTTAACATGAAAGACTGCAAACCTCATGATACTCACGTGGTGATGAGACAGGTACATAACAAGTCAACCCAGAATAAAGGCCAACTCAATGAAGAAGATATCGCACAAAACATCTCTTTTAGAGAGGCGATAGGAAGTCTCGTGTACCTTGTAAATGCAACTAGGTCAGATATTGCATTTGCAGTGAACTTCCTTGTCCGAAAACAACACCTGCCAACATCAGACAATTGGATGCAAGTCAAGAGGATCTTGAAATACTTGCAAGGCACGACATCTATAGGCCTTATATACAAGTCTAACTCTAACAGTCTGCAAGCATTTTCCGATGTCAGCTTTAGAGATTGTGATGACTTCACTTTAACAGCAGAATACATGGGCAAACTCTTCGGAACACGGTATCGTGGAAGAGTCATAAGCAGATGAATATATCCATATCAACCTGCCAGGCGGAATACACAACGATGAACGACGCATGCAACAAAGTCGTTGGTTTGGACAGGGCCACTAGATACATTCTTGGCCGATCACTTCTGCCTAACAGAATATGGCATATAATAATAATATTATCTATATATATATATATATATATATATGTATATATAAGTATAAGTTAAATATATATATATATATATATATATATATATTACTATACTTATAAGCAAATAACAAGTTCGCAGCTGATTGTGTGCAGATGGTAGGATATCATAAATTAAAAATGATCGATGACCCAATGGAGATAATCAGAGAAGAGTTGGATAGACGAGAAAAGACCAGTGTACGAAGTCATATGACCGAGAAACACGGGAACTATGTGAAAGAATGTGTACGACGACGTAAAGTGAATATCAGTTGGTTGCCCTCTAGACTCAACATAGCTGATATGACGAAGCCTCTACCTCTTGCTCTTCACAAGGACTTGAGGCGACAAATTCAAACGACGTTGAACGATGTAGAATTTGCTTTATTTTGTTTGTTTTTATATATACGAAGTGTAGTATTAGTTTTCTTTTCCAGATAAAGAAAATTAATCAGTAAACTGGGCTGGTTTTTGTTTTGGGCTTTTCCCAGCTCCGTAGCAACAAATATTGGGTTGCCAACGAATATCCCCAAAACGAAGAGGATCTGGCAAGCAGACTAATAACGACAATAGCTGACACCAAAGAAAGAGAGTGTTGAAATTTGTGTATTGTGTTTTGGCGTAAGTTATTGCGCAATACACAGGTACGATGCCACACATACAAGCAGTTACGTGTGTGTGTGTGCACGTGTAGCGTCTCTTGGACGGCGCCATGACACCTAGTTCTACTTCAATATCTATATATGTGACGCCGAGTTTGACAGCTCTGCTGTTTAAACACACTTATACAAAACTAAAAGTGTAACGACGGATTACAAATAAAATATTAAATACTCTACAAAATTATCTGTGAAGTTAACTTATTTGTCCCTCCTTCTCCATACATAAAGCCGTCGAATTAACTCTATAAAAGATCTGCCATCCCAATATATATTATATGTCTAATTATTATTTAATTTTATTTATTTTAATTTTTTTTTATTCATTAGAAAATGATTTAAATTTCTATACATTATTACAGTTTTTTGTTAAATTATAATAATTTTTTATGAAATTTTTATATTTTTCACTGGGAAATCAATTAAATTTATTATTTATTATTTTTAAAACAATTATAATGAATATAATAGTAAATACAGTTTATTAATATAGAATTTTTATTTAATTTTTATTATTCATTTTTAGGACATCAAACATTACGAAAAGTTACAGAAGCTTTATGCTATAAAAAAATGTCACAATGTAGACGTACCAATGACGTTAGAACCATCACTAGATACTACAATGGAGGCAATGGAGACCTGAATTCAATAATGTCTTTGAAGTTTATAAATATATTTATGCAACAACAACCTAATTTTATGTTTCGTTAAAAAATTTATAAATCAGTAATTTAGGTTTAGAAAATAAAAGTATTTTTTTATTCAAATACACTGCATATTAATATCATGTAAGCGGTAGATAAAAACAGATAATGTACTTAGTTTTTAAAAATGAATTATATTTGATTACACAAAAACTATTTTTGATTTGTTATGATGATTATTAGTGTGATATGGACACTTTACATTAAAAAAATCCAATAAAATCCTTTAAAACAAATAAAATTTTAACGAATATTTTTTAGTTAATACGTTTATGAATGTTATCTACCAAACTAATAAATATTGCATAAGTTTAGCAAATAATCGGTTTAATCTTTTCCTGTGGCAAGATAAAGAACTCGTGATGGTATTTTGGTAGCTCCATTGTATAAACTGCTGCTTATAACTCCTGCTTTCTTCATTGCTCAATCATGACTACCTTCAGAAGCTTTATCTATTTAAAAAAAATTAATTATATTAAAATAAAAAACTTTAAATTTTGTATATGTAATATTTATATTCATTCGCGTGTGCATATTTATTATACATATATTAATATTGTATTTATGTTACATATATAGATAAGTAAGCTTACTTCGTACTATGTATATATGCGTACAAATTCATAGTTAATAGTTCTTTTTCCATAAACAATCGCATCCATGCACGGATTGCTTAAAACTGCTAAATTCACATTACTATTAAATTCTGGTATTCCAGAATTTTCTTATTTGTACGTGTATGTAATTTATATTAATTACTTTTAGTGTTATTTTGTAATTTTAATGGTTATTAAATTTTTTGTTATAACTATAATTTTTAATTCATTAAAATAATTAAAAATTATCCGCATCTTTTATATTTTATTAATGTTGTTACTGAGTTACGATTATATAAAACATTACAGGATCTTCTTTAAAAAAAAAAATGAAAATGGTGATAACATATTTTACTCATAACGTTCATAAAAAATCTTATATTTAATTTTTTAGATATAGTATAAATTTACATACAGCTTCTACAGCAGTGCCTATGATGTAATTAGTTCCACTTCTTATCTTAGTAGTTTCAGTAGCTGCTAGAGCCATATGATGCTTAAAAGATTTAATTATTTTTTAAAAAATTATTGACTATTTATTTAGTTCTTATTGAAGTGAATTACATACTAAAGTTTGCCAATTTGGTGGAAGTTCATTTTTGAAGCCCCATGAATACAACAAAAGCTTACACAAAAAAGTTATTTTGTAATAAACTTAAATTATTTGTAATATTTATTCAAAAGTAGTATTTATAATTTTAAAATAAATAAATATTTAAATAAACAAAATTAATAAATAATAATTAGTATAATCATTCCGTATTTATAAATATTAAATCATTGCACAAAATACAAAATTTATTAATGTTTATATCCCAACGTATATGTAATACTCCACAAATTACCATTTAAAACAAGTTGTATTCTTTAATTTGATTTATGAAATGACCATAGTGATATGGATTTTAGATTTATTTTGAAATAAATTCTATTTAAATATTTAATCAATGATTTGTTATGCAAAATTTTAATTATAAGGAATAATTACATTATAAAAAAATTATTTTATAACTAATTATAATATTGTATTAGGATATTTTGAATAAAAAAATAGAGCGTAATGAATTAAACATTATTTTGTAAAAATACGAAATTTTTGCAAAGTATGAGGATTATTATAATAAAATTATATCACGAAGTACTACAGTTTCTGACTTGCTAAAAGATTTTCGTCGTGCATAAGTTTCAGCACATACGTTTCCCTTATTTTTGAATTCTTGAAACAAAATAGCTATGGTTAATAACTGTTAGAAAAAATTTGAAGATTGAAATAATATATTTGATTTTTTATTAAAATTAATTTAATTTCTGTGCCTTAGAATATTTATAGATCACAGGTGTATTTTTATATATAAATAAGTAAAGCTCAATATATTCATTGTTAAATTTTACATCAAATTAAGCACACATGCATATACAAATAAATAATAATAATATATAAATTTATACACATGCATGCATTTATACATATCCATAAAAATACATACATATATTAAATTAGTTTTATTTTAAACATATTTTTAGAATTAAATAGAATCAGATTTAAATTTGTATAATAAAATTTAATTTATCAAAAAAAATTGAGAATTTTTTTATTAAGAAGAAAAAATTAATAATAATTAATACAAAAAATGAATTTATATAAACATAATAATAAATGTATATATTTTAGATTAGTATTATATTTATATATTAATGTACACGTAGTTAAACACGCTAATTCATACATAATAGTAAAAATGTGTATTATATGTATATCAGCATTACATTAAAAGTATTTTAAAACTACAGACTTTATATAATATTTATTAATGATTCTTTAATGTTGCAGATAAGTAATTACGAATTTTAAATATAGTTGAATTAAAAGAAAATAAAAAAGTATTGCGAGGATGAGGAATTTTTGGATACAAGTGAAATAAACAAACTAGCAATTAAAGTGTAAGATAACCGATTTATTCACAATATATACATATATACACGTACAAGCAATGCACGTGTATACCTACATAGAATGCCGGTGGGTTGCCCGCACGAGACTAAGTGCAGCAGCGCGTCACCCACCCCGCTTGACAGAAGTGCGGTTCCTATGCTGTTTGCAGTCAGCGGGGGTGAATGGTTTGTCAGGATACGGTTCATTTTGTCCCCCAAATCCGGCCGTTCTGCAGTTCGTCCTCGGACGATTGGGCATCTTCGGGCAAGTTGCCTGTCTTTTTCTGCCTTGTTGCTTTGGTGTCAGGCGTACGATACTTCTTCGATGCCCTTCTTCCGGTTAATCGTACGGTGGATGGGTGCTTCGGGAAGGGTGCTCAGTGGGTCTCCGATGATGGACGTCGTGGTCGCTTCCTTGGCCATTCACGCACTCGTTTTTCCGTACTTTGCGCACCTGGATCTTGGGTGGGCTTCTCTTTTCTTTGTCTGTGGCCATTCCATGAGTTGAGTGCGGTATTGCTCCTTGACGTACTCAATGCTAGGAAAGTAGGGTTCCAGCTCAAATTTTTCCTTGTACAACGTCACTTTCGCGTGCTCTACAATGGATTCACCTAATAGAACGTCTTCCATTTTGGCACTCTCTGGGAGCGATAACGTAATATAGGTTGTAGCGCTTGCCGTCCATATTGGTGAAAATCTTCACGACCCCTTCTGTGTGAATTTGAGCTCCTCTAGGCCCTTTTAGCTTCTTTGGATACGGTTCCGGTTTATACTGGTGCATCTTCAGCTTCTAGACCCGTTTCCACACGATGACGCTCATGATGCACATGGTGGTCCCCATATCCAACAGGGCATTTGCAGCGACTCCGTCGACGATAATGCTTTTAAGTATTCTCGGGGCTTATTCATGTTGCTCGTGCCAATCCCTTGCACCATTTTGATCAGCGTTGACTCACAGTACTCGTCAGTATCTTCTTTTATCCGGTAGACTGATCTCAATTTGCAGACTTTGGCGATGTGACTCTGTTCTTTGCCTTCATAGCCTTTCGGTTCTCCCTTGTTAAGTGGGAATTCTTGCACTTTGTGGCCTTTCACCCGCTCTCTTTTCTCGAACTCGCGCTCCTTGGCGGTGATTCTTTGCCGCTCTATCCTTAGCTCGTGGCTTTCTGCCATATTGCGAGAGTTTTCGAAATCGTTTACTTCTTTCGCTGTTTTCTTTTAAGGCTGTTCTTTGTACCTGTTTTTTCAGTACCATTTCCTTCGCCGCTCTATATGATTGCTGTCAGGCCCCCGCAAAATTTATCTTCTCTTTGCTCGGCCTCCCTGACCAGCTTTTCTCTGACGCTTATTCTCAACTCGGTATTTCACCGCTGATTCACCAGCGACGTCTTAGCTTGAATCTCGTTTCCTTTCCTCGATGCTGCTCGATCTTCCTTATATCTCGTTCTTTGTCAGATACTCAGATACCAACTTTTTCATCAGGTGCTGAATGGATTGTATGCTACTTCTATTAGTGCTTCTCTCGTTTGAGTCTCGCGTCTAGCTTTTCAAACACTACCACGTACATTTCTCATTTTACTACGCGTACCGATTTTATCTTTAGGTGTGTATTTTTTTCGCTTTATTTACTTGTCATTTTATTAGATCCCACTTCTGGCTCCAATTATGGGGATGAGGGTTCTTTGGATACAGGTGGAATAAACAAACTAGCAACTAAGTGTAAGATAACCGATTTATTCATAATATTTATATATATGTGCAAGAAATTCAGATTAGTTTAGTATTATAATACAATTTGTCATACAATTGTTTAAAAAATATATAAGTATATGCAATATTTGAACTATTTCAATGTTTTTTAATAACATAATATGCATTAATAAGTACCTGTTTTTGAAGACAGGTAGCTGACGAGAGAAGTTGACATTGTAGGGATATATTACTGCAGTAATCATATTCACTGCTGTAGATAGTCGCTGATGAACTGGCTCGATATACTTCTCTAAATTTGCTAACAGCACAGATGATACAAATGACTGCCAAATTCTAGTAAGAACTGGCGACGATGTGGAAGGTTCAATACAACTAAGAACACCAGTCATATCTACAGTACTACAGCCGTTCTCCCGCACTCCTACAATCACGCTGAAGGTTTGGCATCGTGGCATAGTGGAGATGACTATGCACGATCGCGGAAAACGAACCGGGAAATCGTTAATGACGATAAGCGATATCAATTCAATTACACAACTCCTTTTCATCACAGATCAGTATAACCTAGTAATTTTTTTTATTGATACAGGCGCTAATCTATGCGTGTATCTAAACGCACTACTCGAAATGAAATAAAAAGAACATAGTATGAGCTCGCAGCTGCCACAAATCAATGATACTTATAAGAAATAATTACATTGGCACACCGCTTCAGATTACGATACAACTTCGTGTAGAAATTTGTAGTCGCAGACGTCATGAAGGTATTTTATCAGCGCTATTAATTTCTGCCGAACACAAAAATTAATGAACGAATTACTAAAAAATAAACTGAAAAAGAAAGGATATTATAAAATGAGCGAGCAAAAAATACAGTTTTAAAAAAAAGTAAGGATGACATTATGCATGTGATGCTGCTTTGTCACCCGTAGACAAGAGCCTTAGTCTGCCAAAGCTAACTACTTATGGAAGATACAGCACCTTTGATGGCAAACTGTTCGCTATATACCTGATTAATAGTTACTTTCGTTATATAGTGGAGATCCGTAATTTAAGATTTATAATGACCAAAAAATACTAATCTAGATCCTCGAACAAAAGCTGGATAAATTCTCACCAAGGCAAACGCACCATCTAAATTTTGTAGATCAGTGCTTGAGGAGTTGAGGAAGTAATGTCAGCGATAGACTTCATCAACTTAGCCAAAGCATAAAGAAGTGAGGAGACCTCAAGGTCTTAAATCTAGTAGAATCAAACTCCACCTCGAAGTCATCCAGATCCTGAGAAAAAATGCCCTCGTCCTTAGTAATGTTTCCACCAGGAAAGCAAGGCCATTCATTACAAAGATTTTAAGAAGAGCAGTATTCGAGGCCATATACACAAAGGTACATTTTACCGCCAATAAAACCCTACTGAAGGTAAAGGGCTGCGCGCAGTGCTAGTTTTAGAAGATGTATCGTTACGTCGCAACGCTAGTTGGAGAATTTAAGCAAGTTGTCTATTATTTCTATTGCATTGATACACGACCGTCATGTGAAGGGCAGTGATACTGCCTTATTTATGTAGTTACATTTGTTGAGCCGAAACTATTTTGATGCCGGATTAAAAAGCACAATCGATAGTAAGGACTTTCTACACCGGCCGATTCGGGATACTAGCTCATGTGACCACCGGTCACGGCCGATAATTTAAGTCATACATGTCCCACTCGCTCAGTCGATTAATAGATACAACCCCCGTTCAAAAAGTACCAAATATCAAAATAGTAAACGAAAGAATTTTCGGGAAAATGGCATGACGTCTCAGGTGTTCCAGAAAAGAAAGAAAACTGCATGAGAAAATTATTATGCTCGGAGCAAAGAAGTATAAAACCGAGTCTCAGTTATTACCCCATCCTACTCTAGAAACTATGTCACGAATTCGATAGTTGACAGAACTCTCTACTATACTTTCACCGGGCTACTATTTCTATTTTTCTCTCTTTTTCTCTGTTACAACCATTTAAATTGCGTAACAAATCTTACTCACTGGCTTAAATTTTTCTCTCTCTCTCTCTCTCTCTCTCTCTCTCTCTCTCTCTCTATCTATCTTCACTACGAATGATTTGAATACTTCTCTGCCCATTCAAATGACTTTTTTTCTCCTTCGTTCTTTATAACTGTAGAATCTAACTGTAGAACTAAACTGTAGAAAAAGTTATCCACCGTCTTTTTAAACGCATTTTTTTAAATTCTTAAATTCGTTTGAGAATTAATACATAATAGTTTATCGTCAATATGACCTTCATTAATTATATCTAAAAATTTTATAATTGTTTATTTGGAAAGCTTAATTTCGTCAACTATATATTTCTTACGGTTCAGTTAATTTTTGTTAGTAAATATAGGATAGGTGTTTTAGATAATGGTTTATGTATAAATAATAATCTTTTTAATGATATTTCAAGTAAAATATAATATTTTAATATTTGAATTTTACAGTTGAAATATTTTCTCAATGCAAGTTATGAGTATAGATAATATGAAGTTCACTGTACTTGTGGGCTGTAAGGAAGCGTAAAAGTAACTAAAAATCACATGGACAACAGACCGCGTTACAAAAGGTTCTTATATCGAAAAACTAGCCTAAACATGTATCACGCACATTTCACGGTATTATAAAACAACAATTGTGCGTTACACTTAAAAAGTGAGCGAGATAAATATACAGTATAACGGCTTAAGTTGAAATACTTGGTGTACTCTCAACGGTAAATAAAAAATATCAGTTTATATGAAGAATCTTCAGTTATACAATATACTTCTTGCTTATATTTGAAAGATTGTCGTAAATGTTTAATTACTGTTACGTTATACTAGTCCCCTTTTAAAAAATCGTACATTTATAAAATAAAGTTATTTTTAAATTTATAATTAATCTTATTTCACTAGCCTGTTAGGAATGCTAACGATTATTTTTCGTTTGAACTATCTTAGAAGTTACCAATATTCTTCATTAAATTTGTTTTTCATGCTGAAATTATTTTTTTTATAGAGTTTGTTATTATTATTATAATTTTTATCGTTACTTATAGAATGTCGTGAGTGGTGAAAGGGTCAAAATGAAGGGTGACTTGTGTTATACTTTAATTATTAATTATTTATTTTAGTATCACTAACGATAGCCCTTAATTTTTCGATCTGTCGAAATACTATTAGACTAAATCGTTGAAAATTGAACGCTATGAATAAATTTATATAGGTTTGATTAAATCTATTAATCTACCGAAAACTAGACTGAATCTCTAAAAATATTAATTATTTGTGTCCAAATTCAGGCTTTTATACGTTTCTCTGTTATTCCACGTTTCCTTTTTGATAATTCCGTTTAAATAAAACCATTATTATTAACGTTTTTTTACTTTTACTATTTATATTTAAATCTAAAACTATCGTTTTTCCTTTTATAAACTTTATTTTCTGTTTATTCGTATTCTTGATTATAAGAAACTATAGTCTTTCTATATTTATTTATTTTAAATTTATATTTTTCTGCTTAGTTATAAATGATAATTCCAATTATTTTTTCCGTTTTCGCTTACCTTCATTATAAACTTGCAATTTTGGTTCTCAGGAGCTATCGTGTTATTTTATATTTCATTTCGTTGTTTACCTAATACTAGTACCTGGCATAAAAAAACCTTTGCTTGTTGCTACAAAAAGAAAAAATTTTACAATTTAATCTATTTCTAGTCATTCCCGTAACCGAATATCCTACATTGTTTTTAAATAAAGCGAAGAGTTTTCTCTCTCTGATGTCCTCTGCTGCCTTTTGAGTACCTGCACTCTTTTTGATACTTGGACCCTCGGGAATTCCTTGAACTCCCTTCAAACACCTTTACTCGGGTTTTACAGAGTTTGATAAATCTATCACTTTTATTACATTACGCTTTTCAGTTCAACAGGTCAGTCCATACAGCTGTACCCGCAGGTTTAACCTTGTGGCTGCGCGTTCTCGCGTTCGATACTCCATCAGTCCCGCTGGTCCGATCACGTACCAGATTTTTTCGTCGGAGTGCCCTCATCAGGTCACCCACCATGAGAACAGTCTGAGCTTCTGGAGCTTGGTTCTTGAAGCCCAGTGGCATGTGGATTCCTACAGCTATAAAGAGCGAGAAAAAAAAAGTTATTGGAATGGACAGAGAAGTATTTAGATTATTCGTAGTGAATATAGAGAGAGACTGAGAGACGAATTTAAGCCAGTGAGTGAGATTTATTACGTAGATTAGACAGTTGTGATAGAAAAAGAGACAGAGAAAAATACATATAGTAGAACTGTGGAAGTATAGTAGGGAGTTCTATCAACTACCGAATTCATGACACAGTTTCTAAAGTAGAATGGGGTAATATACCGAGGCTTGGTGTTCATACTTCTTTGCTTCGAGCATGACAATTTTCCTACGTAGTTTTCTTTCTTTCCTGGAATGCCTGAAGCGTTATTCCAGTTTCCCGGAAATCCTTTCATTTCGATAACAAAAAAATTTAATGTTTGTAAAATATTATTTTGATTATTTTAAAATATTAAAATTGATGTATTAAATTAATTAAAAAACACTCATAATTTAAAATAGAAGAAAATAAAGATATTAATAAGATCTACTAGAAACTGGTAAAAATTATTTTATTAAATATAAACTTGATAGATAAGAATAAAAAAACATTCAGTTCTAATAAGTAATTCAGATTTTCGAAAAAGTATTGTAGAGTTTTCAGCAATGTTAATGACATAAGATAATTGATTTATGTTTAATATGAATAATTTTTTTACTGTTTACTACTGTTGATAAAACTTAATGTCGGAAAAGATCTTGTATAGAAATAATGATTTTATATTTCTGAATTCTGAAAGTATTATTAATGAACCAAAGAACGTATTTTCAAAAGAGTTTATTAAAGAACTTCACAAAAATCTTTCATATCCAAAAATACCACGCTACTTTCTATCATCTATCAAACATGAGTATTGAAGGTATGTATTATACGTTAACCAAATACCTTAAGAATCGAGTGAGTTTTACTAAAAAGTAAGAAAAAATGTAAAATCTATACATTAGACTAATCAAATAAACTCATAATTGAAAGAAAATCAATTATACCAATTTAACTTTAAAAAAAGTTAAGTTCTTAATATATAGTTAATTTTATAGTTAATATTATACAATTAATAGAAAATTTAGATAAAATAAAAACAATAATTTATAAAGATTTTATGCAATCAAAATAATTTTAGAGAAGACGAATGAATTATTTATTAAAAGAATTAAATATTAAATTAACAAATTATACTAAATTACAATCGGTTATTTTTAATATTACAAAGAAAGTACCAAAATAAATATACCGTCAGTATATTAACAAAATTTTATTGATAATAAATAATAATATAATGTTAATATAATATTAACATAATTTTATTATTAAAATCTTAGATAACAATTAAAAATACTTATAAATAAGAAATTTGTGGAACTTTGTTATTAATTTCTTAAAAATAAAATTAATAATAACATAATCACAATGATAAAATAAAGTATTATAAGAAAAATACGTCGAACAATTTAATTCATGTGAGATTAATAAATATCAATAAACTTATGATAAAATACCTTAATGACTTAGTATCTCTTTTTAAGACTTAAATTTTCTATATTTGTTAAAATTTCAGAATGTAATTTTTAATGGTTCTACTTATATAAACATTGTAAATTTATATATGCAAAAACATTCGTAAATATTTTATAATATACAAACAAATATTTTGCAATCAGATTAGAATTAATTAATAACAGGATACTTTTTGTTTTGAAAAAATTTCAAACGTTAACATATGTAACGTACACGTGTGATCAACACATTCGAACCAACAATAACATATGCAAACGCCCTGACGCAAGACTGTGTACCATTTAAATAATACAATATACATGTCTAACTTTAAAACTGCTTATCTCGCATCTAACGTTACGCCGAACGACTTACCTTATATATCTAACTCATCACATTTTTTGTCAAGTTCATTGTTATTAAATAATCTAATATAATCTATTTAACTATATAAAACCATACCTGTTACACATAACTACTCTTATTCGGATTCTCAAATTTCACTAATTAAAATCAAATTATGATGATCCATTCGTAATTTTAAATGGTATAACTTTATTTCAAAAATCTTATAATTCTAATTTAATAATATCTGTGTTATAATTCTATAAATAAAGAAAATTAATTTTTATATAAAAAATGTTGAAATTGATTCAAACCTCCGAGACCTAGTGCTGACTCCATTACACATATTTAAACATATTCGATTTCTTATTATAACAGATAAGTTTTTTTACTTTTGTTTAGATTTATACTTATTCAAAACTTAATAATTATTTTATAAATTATTTAATCTATTGTTACCTCTCTAATGAGAATCAAAATTTCGATTTAGATTTTCGTCAAAGTCGATCATTTGTATGGAAATATTCATAACTATCAGGATTAAGACATGGAATAATATAAATCTCTTTTTTTTTTGCAAATAATTCTTCATATTTCACCATTTTTTCATTATAAATATTTATTTTAAACATTTGTTATACAATTTTTTAAAATTTTTGCTTATATATATGTTGACGATAAGATATGTGGTTATCTATAACCGTAGCATGTTCCGAGCGCATATGAGCAATCCAGCATTAGCGATTGTAAATGAGCGCACCTGAATGCGCAACTGGGTTACCTGAGCGGCCGCGGTAAGACAATAAAAGATTAAAATATTGTCAACTGATTACTGAAAACGAATCAAAATGACGAACGGAACCTCCACCTGAGAAATTAAGTTGTACAGGCTTTTTACCTCCTGCTTGACACGCATAAAGTTTATTAAAAATATTACTTTATATTCGATGTTATTATCCATCATAGTGTTTTTAAACACTTCCTGGTATTCAATAAAGACCATGAGATTTGAATAGTCGTATTATCATGCTAGGAAAAAATCGAAGCTTAGAACTCCAACATATTCTTTTAAAATCTCAGATTTACAAGTCAATGATTTCATTAAACTATAAAGTTTTACCTGAAGAAAAAACAAATTTATATCTAAGGACAACTATTTATATGTACTTATAACATTTATTCAATAATTTTCTTTGGATTTATTAAATGTGTATAATCAATAATAAATAATGCAAAAATTTTCTAAATATTAAAACAAAAATTAATATAAAAAAATAATAATTGTTTTTAAAAAATATTCGTAGAATAAATTATAATAATTCAAATTATTATTTTGTTGTAAAATATATATAAGCTATAGTTCCATGCAGTATTACAATATTTTTCATTTTGGGAAAACTTTTGTCGGCCTTTGTATTGGGGATAAAAAAATCCTCTCTTATGATCAACACTCAGCCTGATTCCAACAACGAATCGAAGATTTAATGTTTTTTTAGTTGGTATGGTAGGGAATATATATAGATTGTGAAAATTGATCAATCTTCATTCTTATCTTACATACCATGAATGTATCAAAGAGGATAGTTAGAACAAAAAGTTCATAAGTTTCTTTTCTGTAGAAAAACTTATTTACTACTTGTAGAACAATTACATAGTTTAAATATTTTATTAGTTTGATTATCAATACTAGTTTTTTTTAAAGTCTAGAAGGAAAGAGAACAAAAATTCAAAATCTATTTTGTATGTACAAGAACCACGTTGAAAGTATTTACGGTACAATTTTTAATGGAAAGCGATGTTATGTGCTTGGATATTTTGATAAAGTTTCAATTAAATATTTTTAATGTGAATGATGACGGATAAAAGTATCTTTCGCCTGAAAAAGAGATTTTCACTTTTATTATATATAGGGAAGGTGAACCAGAACGTTATAGATAGATAAATTGCACGAGAACGTAAATTCATAGGAATTTATATCCGATATTTCTAGTTCTAAGATAACTATGGTGAAACTGTCTTGTGTAAAAGGATTTTTCAATAGCTGTAATTTCATCATTTACAGAAAAACATCCCATAGTTGTCTTAAGGCAACACATTCCAAATTACGGATTTTACTCAAAATCAATTGACGTGACGTCCGTCAAATTCTACATTTCGTAATTATTGATGGTACTACATTAAAATTTAGTCTTGCATAATTTCGATGCATGTGCTTTACAGGTAGCACTTGAATATTCTATCGGCTTTTCTTTAGTTTTCTTTTTCTTTTGAAACTATATAATGATATTTCAAAACATCGTGGAGTGTTTTTATTAGTAGGCGCTATTTCTAGTATAAAAACAATATAAAGATGTTTTAATAGAAATTCTATCTTCCATCTAAACCACTCGACTAATTAAAACTAATCAGTTCCAATATTGTCATTAGAAAGCGTAAGAAATTTACAGAGAGCTTTTAATTAAACATCAAACAGAAGACAAAAAAAACCACTGCTTTACATAAAAATTAATGGATCCTAACCGAAATAATTAAATCTAGTCACTATTCTGTTTATTAATTTAAAAGAACATCTTCTATACCACTGAATCAAATTTTCAAATATTCGATAAGTTCTACTTTTATCTTTTTTTCTACAATTATCTTCTACAACTACCCTTGATAAGTAGCTTTCATGCAGAGTTTGCTAAACTCAGCAACAATTGTTCTCCCTCTAACCTATGCTTTGTATTTATTTGTTCAAGAAATAGAGTAAATTGCTTTGCTTAATAGAAAGACAATTAAGTAAGATACTGTTCACAATGGTAAAATCAATGTATGTGGAGATAAAATCGAACTCTGTCTTTTTAACATTTTAATAATATCATACGCTTCAATTTTTGTATTTATCTGTACCATATTTATTGATTTCTAATGGTAGATAAATCCTTATCTATCTTTCAAGATATTGATTATCTAACTTAGTTAACTATTGAATAAGAATGCTAAAATAAACTTTTTCTAAAGGCTCTTTAGTTATTCTGAAGAGAATTATTTGATTTACTTTCTAATAGGGATAACTAATAGAATAGGAGAATATGTATCAATTTTTTTAGCTTACATACTTAGCTAGTGTCGACGTAGTAGGCGTTCAACTACATTCAGTCAGAAAAGTTTATTTAAAAACCATATGATACAAGTTTTATTAGTAATTTACTAACGTTATTCGAGATTTTTGCTTTGACTAATTCTTTCAATTGGATATTTGATTCGTTCCATAGTTCAACGTACTTCCTTTTACATTTACGTATAAGAAAAATACAAAAAATTTTACTAGCAGTTTAACGAAAATGAGTAGAAAACTCGTGTCAACGAACGCGTGAGAGAGAGAGAAAAAAACTCCAGAATTTTTATAATTGTGATATGTCATGTGCGTGAGTCTTACGAATATACTTGCACTCTATTTTCTATTACATCTTCGGAGTGGATATAGGGCCGTTCGTGATATTCAAGAGTGCTAAGTGTCCATGGTTGGTCTCATCTTCCTTTTAAAATAAAAAATCTCTATCTAATATTTCTGTACACTCGGAAGTAATGTGCTCCAGACCCGTAGTTATTTTCCTCGACTTGGTAATTTTTATTGGCAATGATCTCGGTACAGTTCTATTGCTTATAGATTTTTGCGATATCATAAGGCCCTTTTCGATATTTTGTGCCTCACATTTCTTGGGGGCCACTTGAACGTATAAGAGAAAGAAATAAAGACTCAAGGATTTTTATAATTTTGATATGGTATGTGCGTGAGCCATGTGGGTGCACATGCATTCTACTATTTGTTGCAACTTCCGGGCAGTCTTATATCCCTCCTGAAAGCCCTCGTATCGTTAGAGTTTTTGTCAAAAAAGAGTTTTTCCCATTTGTTTCGACGAATTTGGGTGTTTAACCCGAAGTAATCACTTTTATCAAGTTCCCAGAGGGTAACATGAATATCCGAGTTTCATATGCCAATCCGTCGTGTGACATCTAGATTATAAATGTTTGATTTCACAAATCGTAAATTTTTAACTATATTAAAACCTGCCTCAAAATTTATAATTAAAAATTAAAAAGATTGAAATTGCTGATTCTTCATTGAAAATAACCCATTATTAACTAATACAAAGAAAATATAAAAAATACTCAAATTTTTTAAATAAAATTTGAATATTAATAAATTAATCATTACAATGATTTTTTCTAAAATAACTTATCGAACTGAATATTTAAATATATCATACAGAATTTTGAAAATAATAATAAAGATTTTATCAGTACTAATATTTTAGCTTACTTTTTTCGAAGAATCAAATAAACAATTTAAGTAAAGCATGAAGGTACAAAAACAGTAAGATTTTATGTAGGATACCAAGAACTAACGTATATTAATGGTATATATTACTGATTTAGAATACATTATGATAATAAAATATACTAAATATGTTTTAAATCATGCCACTGTAAATACTATTGTGGTGAAACAATAAAAATCTTAAAAATGGTGTGAATGCACGTAGATACAAGTAAATTACAATATATAAGTATGTGCAATGTTAATATATCTGTAGATGTATATATATTTGACATACAAATATATAAATTAATATAAATATGTGCAAAGCAAAGAAGTATCTGAGTATACGTTTTTAAAACTATTGGTTACATAAATTTGAAATATTAATTTGTACTTATGAAACCTAGAACCTGTATATTCATATTATTCCCACTTCATGAACTCATCTTCTTTAAAAGCTGCATCTAATTTGGTTTCGTTCGCAACATTGAAAACTAGAACAATCTTTTAATCTTTTTACTTTGTGCTATCAAACTTGTGGAGTAGAAGGTATGTTTCTTTAAGATTTTATAAGCAAACTGCACTGATATTTTTATTTCAATTAATTATGGTTCGGATAAACTTTTTAATGACCCATTTTTTCTTTTCTTCATTTTTAAATACTTTATATAAATATTCTACTTTCTCCACTGCCTTTATATACATTATTTTACTGAAGGTGACTATTCTCACATTACCCGCTTCATATCTTATTTGGTGCTCTATCTTCTTTGAACGGAAAATGAGAAGTTTTGTCGAAAGTAATAAAGAAAAATAAGGAGAGAAGAAGAGGAAATATAAATAATAATGTAAACAAGCAGTATGACAGAAGAAACAGAAACGCAGAGAGTAATTTAGATTGGACTGCGCACAGGAGAGAGAGAGAGAGAGAGAGAGAGAGAGAGAGAGAGAGAAGGGAACAACATTATTATAGGAGGATTAGATAAAAAAAAATAAAAAGCAAAAATGATATTATAAAACAACTGAAGAAAAAATAGAGAATAGAGATAAGTTAAAAAAAAATATATGACATGGAAAAGGGGGGAGGAACGAAGATGGATAAAAGTAGAGTTTTTAAGGGGAGGATGATTTCAATACTACAATGAGAAGGAAAAGTCAACTTTATATATAAATAAAAGTTTAACATTTAGAAAAACAGACAATAAGAAGGAAATATTGAATAATTAAAACACTAATAGAAATAGAAGGAAATTGGTACATAAAAGGAAACAAAGTAGAAGGAGAGGAAACAAGAAGAAAAATAAAGAGATAGGAGATAATAGGATTAACAGAAACGTGGATGATAAATAGAAAAGATGATTTCTTTAAAGGAAAGTTAAAAAATTTTCACTTTACAACGAACAGTGCATTAAGAGAAAATAAAAAGGGGCACGCAAAAGGGAGAATGATACGGTCGTGCCCCACTCGTGGATAACAGGTTGGCGCTCGTTAAACAAAACATCACACGCGCATAATTATTTACAGTTTTTTATATTTCCAATGGCCATTGAGATTTTACAGATATTCGATAGTATAATAGAGCATCCAAAAATATAATGCAGAAAAAATAATGCGGCCAAAGCAGAACATCAGCTCACGTGCGTAAATAAACACTAGAGCGTCCAAACATCGAAGCATTGTGCTTCGCTCATATGCTCCACGAGAGAAACCCATCGCCTCGAGGGGAAGGGACACCAGTCTCGCGCCACGACTTGGTATAGCACCACAAATTAGCAGCATAAGACGAGCGTCTACCTTTATTTGACTCACGCACCTATCCATCAATTCCTTGACACCAGCATCCAGGAGGACCCGCCTTTATCAATACTAGTGATTTAAAAAACTAAAGATATAATAATAAAAGAAGTAGTAATTAGATTCAATTGAAGTAATGTTAGCAAAAATGAAAATACAAGAAAAAAAATAATAATAGAAATAGTGTTGTTCGCGTCGCAATCAAAATAATGATTATCAGGTTATTAGAAAATAATTAGATAGAATGTTTCTGTAAATAAATATTAACTTTATTGGTGACACTGTCATCTCAATGAGAATAAGAGCCACAAAGCTACTAAAGAATTAACGAACAGATTTTGTTAGAGAAAGCATAATTTGGCACCTCTAGGGTTACCTGTGGTAATCGATAATCAATTATTGATTATCGATAATGATGTCTCACCACGTGGTGAAAAAGAAGACAATACTCAATTCGAGTGTGTCGATCGCGCATCAATAACCAATAGGCGCGATCAACCGCCTGTGTAGTATTCTCGGCAACTTCGTATCACTTATTTCAATGTTAGAATTATTTCTAACATAGAAATCTAGCTTTAATCTAAAAACCTATATATTGTTTTATAATGTAAAATTATGTACCAGGAAGAGAGAAAGATATAGAAAGGAAAATAAAAAGAGGTTTAAAGAGAGAGAACATGTAATATTGGTAGATATTTGTGGTTTCGTATTATACGTTCTTTTATTTTGTAATTATTTTAATGATATAAATAAAAGACTAACAGAATCAGTTAATCAAGAAATTTTTCTGATTTGTTACATTTTCCGGTATTTTTTATTCTACTATTCATTACTTCGCTGAGAGGTTTAATTTTTGTCTTGCAATATTGAAGAACTATTTAAATATAATATATATAATTTAAATATCTTATTTATTTTCCACAAATATTTAGAGATTTTTTAATTTTATTAATAAATTAATTATTATTTAAATATTTTAATATATCTGTTTCAAGAAATCTAACTTATTAAGTAAAGTAGCTTAGTTAAAGGGTTGAGTTTTAAGATCATATGGTTTAAAATGAACAGAGAATAATTAACATATACATTAATATTGACATTCTTATTTATTACATATTTTATTTTATAATAATAATAACACATAATTTAGACTCTAAATTATAGGGCATAATTAAAAATATATGTCGAAAAGGAAATTTTTTTACTTTATATTATACATCGAACATGATACTAAATACTTTTTTGAATCTTGTATAATTATTTTATGAATAAAATTTTATTGTTACACTGTACAAATTTAAAAATAAAGGTACATAAAATCTTACATTTTCACCAATAAAGTCTTCTATAGATTAGCAATAAATATTTATATTCCTTTTCCTTCCACACGGATATATATATAACAATCAAAGCTAAATGTGTTTAGTTACGTTTACGACATAAGTCATATACGTTAAGGAAAAATACATTTTTTTCATAAACATTATCGAGAATGTTTTTTTAGAAATATATCAAATTTTATTTAAATATCTACAACTTATTTAAAATTATCATTTTTTTTCATTAAATTCATAGTCAAATTGAAATTATAAGAAATTTCTTAAATGCAATAGGGTAAAAAATTTTCACCTAGCTTCTCTTCTACGTACAAATTATTGATAATTTTTATCGTTTGATTTATTAAACTGTTTTATTAAATTTGTTAATATAGTACTGTAAAATTTTATAATTTCATTTCTTACGTTATTAATTTTTTTTTAATTAGTAAAATATTCTGATTAATTATATGCAGGGATATTATAATTTTTTAATGAATTGATTTAAAATCCGATTTTTAACTTATAATAATATATAATAATTCAAATAAAAATTTCTTCTTAAAAGTCGATTTTTTAAATTGCCTTAATTGTCTTGAATACTTATAAATAAAATCATGTTTTAATTGTATTAACAATTTTCTACTTCATGATACAAAGTAAATAATGAAACTTCTATTATTTTATTTATTTTATATGAATTTAATGATTTAATGTGAATATTTTGTAATTTTCTCAAGAATATGCTGTTAATAAAAATTTACAATATCATACATATAAAAATAGAATATATAAATTATTAAATTTTTTAAGTTTATATGCAACTTTATCGATGTTAGTAATAAATTTAAATAATTATAGTTGTATATTAAATTTTTTTATTATATTTTTATATTATCATGTACATTAAACAAATAGATATTAATAATTACTAATAGAATATTATTTGTGAAAGATCTGAGGTCGTCTGGCAATGATCGCGTGATGTTTTATTCTTTTTTTAGAATATTTTTATCGTTATTTATAAAAAAAAATAAATATAACATATAAGTAATTATTAGATAATCGTTTAATTCAATAAAATGATGATATAAAAGTATTCAGTTATTCAATTATTTTAAATAGTTAAATAGATATTAAATGCATTAGATAACTATAAATTTAAATAATAAATGTAAATATACATTACGAATATAAAATATTGAATATAGGTATAGTAGATATAAATGAAAGAAATTTTCATTTGATTTATAGAAATATAAATCATTTTTTAATTTGAGAATTACATTCAAAAACAGTTTAAATACAATATATTTCAAGGAAGGGTTTTCAAAAAATAAATTTTTTGAAAATTTCTTTCATACTGCAGAAGGAATAGTATTATAATATGCTGTGATCTGATTAAAAATAATAAATAGTCATAGAACATTGTTACTTTATAAATATTTTTAAAATATGAGTTTGTTAATTTAATTACTGTTATCTCTAAATAAAAAAATTTTGTTTTTCATAATTAAAACAAAATTTTTTTATTTTATTTCACATATAAATGTCTACATAAATAAAAAAGAATGATAAAGTATAAAAATATAGTTTTTATTTTAAAATGAATACAACTGCTTTTTTAAATAAAAATAGATAATTTTTATTCAACAGATTTTTCAATTATAATTATACAAATATAATAAAATATTTTTAAAAATTTTTAATTTCTTACAGTAGTCTAAATGTAAATACATACCACTGTATGTTTTCATATTTTTATAGTCAATATACTATGTAACAAAATTAATTTATACTTTTTTATATGTAGTAATTAAAAAAATTAATTTTTAGGTTACTACAAAGTAATATGTCTTATATGACATATAATATATATTATAAAACCACAAATTGAATTTTTGAATTAATATTTATGCTCTTTGTAGTTTGAAATTTAATAAAGAATTTCTTGAAGACTTTTTAAAGTGATTACGTTTGAATTTTATAAAAATACTTTCATATATACGAATAACATAAAATATTATTTTTTCTATTAATTTCTATAAATTTCTCGAACAACATTTTTCTTGATAATTGAAAAAATATTTCATTAATTAAATAAAATTCTATCTTATTTTATTGTCTATCTTATCTATTTAAAAATATTTTATGTAAAGCTTTTAGTTAGATTAGTAATTCTAACTTTATCTTATTTATGATTAAAAATATTATACATTGAGTCTAATTTTTAAATTATAAATAGGAAAAATATGGAAGATGAGACGTGTAGATATATAGAATAACATTATAATTGTAAGAATGTTGATATATTGAGGATTTTGCTTAAGTAACGCTTACCAATGTTTGGTCTTAATACAAATTTGATGAATAATATTACAATAATAAATTTATTTTAATTAAAAAAATGGTTAGAAAGTATTTATTCTTAACAACAAACTTGATATGTTTCTTCAATCTCAATTTTTAAGAAAATTTCTATTGGATTAAATTATGTATTATTAAAAATTATACTTAAACATTTATGTTTTTTATCTAATTGATATGAATTCAATCAATGTTAAATATGGAGTGAAAATAACAATATTTATTCAGGTATGGTATTATTTTTCTAAAAATTTATCAGAGTATACTACGTTATATTCAATGTTTAATATCCTTGAATATCGATTTTTAAATAATATTTTAAGTAATTATATATATATAATTTATCAATTATAAACTGCTATTTATATGAATTAATTATCATTTTTAGTAGACACATAAGATTTACAAATAAAGATTACTTATCTTACTAAAATATACGTTTACTTTACATATTTTACCTGAAATGACTGAGAAATAGAAAAAATTCTAACAAAATATTAAATTATTTTACCAGTGTATTGTTGTTTTAATGTCTGATTTTTTAAAAATATTTTATTTATTTTCAACTTTTTTTGAATGTGTTAGATTTATATAAATAAACAAAAAATAAGTTGGTAAAGCATTTTTTAATTTTCATTTTTCTATTTTATATAATTAATATTATCTATATGGGAATTTTAATAGATTTTCTTTTTATTTCATATTCAAAAAAAATATAAAAATTATATATATATATCACTTTATCATCTTTATAAAATGACATCAATTTTAATAAATAAAGTTTTTAGAGTAGTATTATAAAAATTGTATTATTTTTAATACAATCGAAAATATCAATAATATAATTTTTTTATTAATGTTTAAGAAAACCTTTTAAATTTTAAAAAATTACAGTGTTTTATATATTTATTATAGTAGTGATTAAAAAAATATCTATCACTGAATATTCATGAGTGTTAAGTGGAGCTGTTAAGTAAATTCTTGATAAGATAACATAGAATTTTTTATGTACAAGGTTTTAAAAGTAGGAAAAAAATACGTATGTTAAGTTTTTACAAGAATAAAATTATATGCGCGACCTTAGCAGATTTCTTAAAATTTAATACAGTATATAAAATAATTTATCCACTTGAATATAAGTCAAATACTTTTCATTATCTTCAGATAATGAAATAAAAATTTAATAATTTTCAAAAATTATTAATTTTATAATAAGTATTAAAATAGTCATACATAATTTAAAAATTATATAAATTAACCTATAAAGGTACTTACAATTTATTATAATAAATCGTATAATAAAAAATCCTTAAATTAAAAATTATTAATTTAAGCACAGTGTTAATATTTTTATTTTTCCAAATATGTCTATTGTAAAAACAAAATGATTTTTAATTATCTTTTATAAGTGAAAATATAAAGAAATATACTCACGAAATCAATTTTTAATATAAATAAATAATTTGCGTGTATCTGTACTATATTGTTAGCATTGTATAATATGCTGTTAATTGATTAGACAGAGTAAATTTAAATTTTTTAAATTAATCATCATATATTTATTGATTATAATTATATACAACATTTACTGCATATAAGCTTATAAAGTAATTTCATAATAATATTAATTAATTTTACTTAAATTAAAAACTAATTTTTTATTATAAGTAATAAATTTTATTATTAAAATAATAAAATTATTATTATTTATTAACAGTTATTTAAATAAATTAATTTTATATCATGTATAATAAGAAGCTTAAAAAGAAAAATAGTTATTTCATTTGGCAGAATATTAGAACCATGAAAACATTTGTGACAATTTTAGCGGGACTTGCACCTCTCATATTTGCAGTTGATGAAAAAGAATACATACCATCAATTTACGGGTAATTTTAAATTTATTTCAGATTAATTATTTTACCGCTTGAAATTTTTTCTCTAAATATGATATCAAGGTATCGAAAAATAATCTTATTTTACAATTTTATCTTATTATTAAAATAAAAATTCTTTATAACATTTTAATGGTGTAAATTATTGATAACATTAGATAGTAAAATATAAACTACAGTTTTTAATTAACTGAACTTTTCAATGAAATATTGTTATAGCTAATAATCAATATTTAACATTAAACTAAATGTAAAGGGCTTAAGATAATTTCGAAGGAAATATTAAACAGTCACGTAATTTTTAATTTTTTAATAGAATTTATTTAGGAGAGATAAGTTTAAAATTCTTTAAATTTAAAAAGTTTACATCCATCGACGAATAAATAAATTTAAATTTTTTAGTTTTAATATAGTTCAGATATGCAATATACTGAGAGAGATATCTTCTTCGTGTTAGAAAAATTATTTCAATATAACACATTGCTTACAAAATACAATTCTGATAATACTTGCTTATAATTACTGTTAATGTTAGAAAATCTAAAAAAAAGTCCATATAAGTCAATAAATATTATACCAACAAAAAAGTTTTTTATCATCTATACGATAATTCATAACTTATTTTATAAATTTTTATAGAAAAAAAAAATAAAATTTTATATAGGAATCGCATGTGCTTTAAATATTTATACAAATATATTCGAAGATGAAATCAAATACTAAAAACTAAATACAATATTCTACCATATAAACATATATTTACATGAAATTTAATTTCACTACACTTTTGACAAGATTTTTACTAATAAATAATTTGTATTCTTATATGAAACTGATAAACTTATCGATTTAAAAAAATTAATTCCTTTATAATAAATAAAATGTATGATATTAAATTTTTTTTATACGTAAATCAATAATATTTATTAATAATAAAATTATTTTAATCTAATATATTTTAAAAAAATTATTGTAAAAATACAAAATTACGATCATATATTTAAAACGAAATATTGAACTAGAGTCTTAAAATTTATTTACGTAATACGTCATATGTACAGTGTTTATTTCACAACTGCTTGTTATATTAATGTCTCACTACACCTTTTTTATTATAATTTACACTTTCACTACTTTTATTTGCTAAGTGCTCCTTCAACTTTCTCTTCTTTATTATTTTTATTCTTAATCAATCTTTATTATTATTGTCCATCTGCTTCACCAACTTTAGGGCATCATTTCTGTTTCCAAATTTCCAATGTCGTTTAAAATCCAATTTACTCCGAGATAAATTTTTGTGTTCAACTTATTGATTGCCTTTTATACTTCTTATTATTACATCTCTACTATATGTGCACTCTTCATTTTCCTTTTTCCTTATGCCAAACGGTACTTCACTTTATTACCCATAAAGTTATTCTCCTCGTAAATATTATGAAAACATAGCAGCTAGTCTTCTGTGAACATACTGTCAGATAGACTTTGCATGTCTTTCATGTTCATTAGCTATTAAAGCACTTTCCCATTTTTATCTCAGTCTTATTTAAGTTAGCCTTTATTGCTCTATTTCTGTCTCTATATCTTAGCTATTTTCGTTTGTCTTTATTTTTTCTCTATTCCCTGTGTTTTGTCCTTACTTGAATATATCCTGACTTCTCTTCCTCCTTACATCAATCCTTCAATTCTTTATACTTTACCTCCAACTAGCATATATTTTTTCGAGACATATATTCAACGCATACATTTCCTCGTTTTACTACTTCATGTTCGTCCGACAATTTCCTTTTATCTATGATCGTTTTTTTATCTCTTCCATCTTTTCTTTGTATATAGAGATTTCTGTATCATTTATCATTTATCCGCAGTTTTTACCATCTTTTTTATTTTATTCCATGCTCTCGTCATTTTCGCAATAAGATATGCTCCTATTTTTGTTATTTCTCAATCCCTGTTTTGAACCTGTCTAGCTTTTCACAATTTTTCTTTCCTATTTTAACTGGTATATACAATCTCTACGTAAACTGATCGTCTCTCTAACTGTATTTTGGCACCTGTTAACTGCTATTTCCTTTTATTACGTATTTCTAACATTTTCATATATTTTTCTTTATTTATTGCTAACAAAACCCTGTGCCTTGGGCTTCCTTTTCTACTTGCCAAGCCCTCTTTTATCAAATATTGTTAACTTGTTCAAGCTTTCTCTTCTTTAAGGTTTCCCTCCAAATTTCATTGATGCTGATGATTTTTTTTTTATTATTTTTAGGCATATTTGCTTACTCAATCAATGACTGCCATATTAAAGACCGTCACTGTTACTAGCATTCTTTTCTCTTGGGTGAATATTTCCATTCACTTCGCAATTTTCTTTACAGAACTACTCTTTCTTCTTTATACTGTATATTCAAGTTTGTTTTTCTACTATTATTTTATTTTTTATTATTGTTTTTATATCACCATCTCCCTTCATTTTTCCTTAACTCCTTGTATTTATCTATTACTGCTCTTCTATTTTCCTATTCTATGTAAGTGAAGTTATTATACTGCAATTATTGGCAGCACCTGCTACCAACGTTTCCTGCTTATCACTTCTTAATGTACACTCACATCTGCAGAACTTTCTTCAACCATATTCGAATTTCTTTCTAATTTTTCACCCTTCTCTAATTCAATCCTAAGACTATCAGTTATTTTTTCCCTTTCTCTCCTTTTTCTCTTTCTACTTTACTAGCTAGTACATCTATGTGTGTTTTTCTCCTTCTGGTGCTTAACTATTTCTTTGGTAATCGATTTCTTCTTCATTGCAGGTCATTACTATAGCTTTGTAATCATCCTACTATTATCTACTATTTTCTTTTCCAGCTTTTATGTTTTGATCGAGAACTTACTCTCAAACTTCTCTAGCAAGTCCTCTACCACTTGCAATTTATTCTGATTATTATCAGTGATTTTCCTGATAACTGGATTCTCTATTTGCATCCCTATCTTTCCAAATCTTTTTTTATTCAATATCGTATATATATTTTATTCAATATTGTGTATATATAATATTGTAGATTTAGATAAATATATATAAGAATAATATAAAATCTTTAAATGGTACGATTCGTAACAAAATAAATAAAAAAATCTTAGGTATACCTTAAATTATAAATACTAATAGACAACCATTTATAATATAATTAAAAACAAAAATTTAATGAAAATCTTTTTACACAATTATAATTGTATAAGAATACATCTATTAAATATAAAAATAATTATTTATTTATAATTGCGATTAATTTTTATAAACTACATTATATCGTTTATACAACTAATGTTATTTAGCTTTTTATATATTATAAAATAATAATAAAAAATTAGTAATTATTTATTACTAATAATAATAAATACGAGTTTGAATCGATAATCTGAACAATATCAAATGTATTGTTTGGTATTAATAATAAAAAATATATATAATTTTCATGATTGATTTCTTCGTATATTCAAATTGGATTGGTATACAAATTTTTATTAAAATTTTCTTTGATGATTTGTAACTATAAAATTTATAATTAATAATTCTTTTTAAAGATTAAGAAAATATTTTGTATAAAGTAAAAAAAAACAATTTGACGCTTAAATAATGGGGTATTAAATTTATTTTTATTTTAGTAGTTATTTTAATTTAATTTAATTTTATTTATTATGTAAATGTCGTTATTTCTTTACTTTAAATTTAACTCTCTCTCTCTCTCACTCTCTCTCTCTCTCTCTTTCTCTCTCTCTCTTTCTCTCTCTCTCCCTGTCTCCTGTTATTTATGTTTTTACATTTTGTATTCTGTACATAATTATTTCTAAATCATTGACTTCACGAAAAAGAATGCAAAGCCTTCTTGTGTTTTGCGATACGGATATTAAGTTTGATATTGTTAAACCATACATAAGTCAACCTGGTTTCGATTTCTTGAGAATTATGAGATCACGTCAATCACCTATTCATGTTCTCGTCACAGAAGATCGATTAAACGAATTTAAAAATAAACTACAAACGAATAATATAAGTTTTAATGTTACTATTGAAGATATTAGTAAAGTTATACAAAAAAATGAGAAAAAATCGAATATAAAACGTGTACGTCGTGTTCCAAGAAATGGCATCAACTTTGAAAAATTTGCTACGTATTCAGAGGTAAGCTGAATTTTTTTAATTCCATTTTGTTAAATTTATTTTTTTATATTATATTTAAAAAAAATTTTAATAATTAAATTATTTAAATTAAATCATGAATATATTAATTAAAAAATATCCTTATAATTTTTAGTACAGTATTATATTAAAAAACTAATTAAATTAAATAAAATAATAAAATTATTTTTTTAAAAGTATATTAGTACTATTAGATAAAATTTATTCTGCTTTTATATTATAAGTAATATACATACAACGTATGTATATATTTAAAAATTTGAAATTATATGTATTTAAATATAAACTGCAATTTTTCTAGTTTTGCGTTACATTTATTTAGAAGATAGAAAAATATTACAAGTTAATAAAATAAATATTCAATATTTCATTAAAAAAATTTTATCTATGTTTCACTGTATTTTTCATAATTAATTTTATATAGTAAAAAATTCTATTAAAATTTTATGATATCCGCTAATAAAAAAAAAATTCGAATTCTTTATATTGTCCTGCGCCCCCCGTTGGCGACAGGTCGGCACGCGTTAAGTAAAACAATCGTACGCGCAATAATATAAGATCGAGTAACATTTAACGGTTTTTTAATTTTCCGCGAAAGTTAAAAGACCGTTGAGATTCTCGATGGTATAAAAATGGGTGAAAAGACACACGAAGGATTTATTATCCTCCTGGCCACGGTCGCGTATCCTCTGAACCTCTATCCTACACTCTCCGTTTTTTTTATTTTTTCCTGCTCCTTCTCCTCCATCCCTTGTCGCTTGTCTCTCGACATGGTAAGAACTCGTCAATATATATAAATTTTAATACAATTAAAAAAGTTGAAAATATCTCTAAATAATTAATAACATTTAAATTTTGTAAACAACTTTAAAAAATAAACAAAATAATTTTTTATAATTAATATAAAATGATATATTTGATATTTTTTATATTAGTAATTTTTAAAAAAATTTATAGTTGTTCTACTATCTGAACTATGTGGGTATTATTAATGTATTAATTATAGTACTTATACGCAATTAACTCTAAATTTGAATTAAATTAAAAATCAAGGTGTTTATATTTAAATTATAGTGATTTTTTTCAAATAAGATTAATATATATGATAAAATACTCTGATAAAACAAAAAATGTTTCATGCGTTTATCATTATGCTATATCAATTTTTAATAATGTTTTAATTTTCATTTTAGTAACTGTAACGAAAAAATGTTTTACTTCTTTAAGCCAGAATAATAATTATGAAAAATTCATTAGCGGATTCCCCTTAAAAAACAAACTATTAATTCTAGTTTTATTCAAAAATAACTCTTAGTATAATGCGTGTATAACGAGATTATAAAAACCTTGCCTAATTAATGAAATTTATTAATAATATTACTGATAAATTTCTGTGTTTTAATTTCTTCTAAAACTTAATATTTGTGAAAATTTTATGATATATCCATAAAGCGATCATAAGGATTAAGCTATAACAGTTGTCTTTACGTTGAAAATATCAAATTATTCATTTTTAAATATATTTTATCTACAAACATTAAAATGTTTCTTTTATTAAAAAAAATGTTTTTTAACTTTTATTATATACATTGATATTTTTTATTTAAAGTTATTTTATATGTATAATCTGAATACTATAATTCATGAACTTTGAAATTTTCCGTAGAAAGAAAAATTAGCCAAAATTTTTTATTGTGTTTACACACAAACTCACATATTATTATAAGGTATGTACTGTAATAACCTATAATTCTTGAGTGAATTATAAAATTAACATAAAGAAACAATTTTTTTGTTAAAGGCCATAATTGCAATAAAAATTAATCACCATTTTAAAATCGGTAGTTTTCGCCGTAGCAAATGTGCTTCTAATCATCCATATTTTTTCAAGAAGTTTCTTAAATTTCGAACTATTACTTTTAACTTCGCGTCATCAAACTAAGATTTTTTAAATTATTGATATCATTTAGGATTCCGTATTTAATTACTTCTTGATTCATTTTAATTGTCCACTGCCAAATATAAATTACACCATGAGCACTACCTTTCAATTTAACGGCAATTCGTACAAACAAGCTAGTAGAATTTATCCATTTATTATCCATTTTTAAATATTTATTTAAATTTTTGTTCAAGCTTAGAGAAATTCAGAGTTGTTGTTCAATTGAATGATTAAATCTATGAAATCAATGAATGTTCGTGAAGTATCTTAATTCTTATTTTTCAAAACCAGAATAAATTACCTACCTGTTACTCTTACTGAATAAACTCATTTAAATCACGTAATAATTGCAGTTTATATATAATCTATAACTTTGCACTGTAATTTTTGTACATATGTCAAGAGTATCATTGAATAGTTATTAGAGAAAGTATATTTTTCTATTAACTTGTAAGTGCATTATATTTTATAGAATTTAAAAATAAATCTATATCTTGTTTGAATCATATTCTGATAGTTCTAAGTGTTTGTTTAAGATATTAATTAATTAATTAATACTAATAGTTATTTTGTTTTGGTAGACAATTAAAAATTTCAAAAAAAACATAAGTACTATTTTTAAATTCAGATCTCTATTGTTATATTGCTAAAAATGGGTGCAATTGTATTATTTTATAGAAATTTCAATTCAATTTAAATTATATTTTATCGATTTTATTTGTCGTGAGGATAAAAATGTATCGAGGACATCATTTTATTATAATTCATATAATTATTTTATAATTCACTCTATAATTTAAAAGACACCTTAAAACTCAGTTAATGTTACAGTATTAAAAATTTTTTTATTTTCATATTAAAATGTTAAAGATATTCACTTTTTCGGTAGTGATATCTTTTCACTTAAATGTATGAGACCTTTTGGTATCAAATATTTGTATAAATTACAATAGTGGTCAAATTACATTAAGATAAATTTTTGACATCTTGTCTTATCAGAATGCATAGTAAGTATAAAATTACTTTGAAATATAAAAGTGTATTTACTCCTTATTGTAGATTCTTAAACACTCATTGTAGAAAGTAGGAAAATTATTTGAAGAATTTTCTCTGATAAAACAAATAAAATTCATAAAAAGTTGACTCGTTCTTTTATTTCTGTCATCAGACAGCACATTTTTGAGCACTTATAGATATGAAGATTGCGAATACTATTAGACACATGTTCGTAGTTTTGAATTCATTCAAAAAATAAACATTACTTCATTATCAATTTAAATTAATCATTTAGAACACTTCCAAAAATATCTTCACTCAGCTTCTGGATTATGTGGTCTTTCTTTTTACTGATCTTTTTCTTTTGATTTCTTTTTAATTGATTTTTACCTATCACAGTTTTTTGAAGTATATAATATTTGTTGGAACATTTAAATAAGATATAATGAAGAGTTTATTTGTAAGATAATATATTTGTATTTTAAATATATGAAAGTATTATACAAGTTATAATCTAAACTTTAGCTATAATGACCTTTCTCATTTGGTCCGAATAAAAGACTGCAAGTCACAGGCACGTTGCACTTATTTCTATATTACCCCAACAAAGGATCATATCGGCTAACTATAATAAAAACTAACTATTAGAAGTAATGCGAAACCATAATAAATAACCACTTGTCTCTTGGTCACTCAAATTTTTGGTTATTTATGATGGCTGAAATATAAGTAAATCATTACAATTAAACATATCTGAAATTCTGAAGAATTCCAACAATATTAAATTTCACAATTTCAACAATTAGATATTATATTTATTTCTTGTAAAAAAATAAAAATTATTTCATAATACAAGTAAAATTTTATTTAATAAAAAAATATATTTAGATTAAAAAGTAAATAAAAAAACTTTAAGAATTGTTTATTATTTATAATTCTGCATATTTTATAATTAAATTTTAATTATATTGATAATTTTTATACTGCGAAAGAATATGTTATCTTTCAGCGTGTATCGTGTATGCTCTCCCTTTCAAATACAATGCACATCAACCAATTGAACAGGTTGTGTACAACGTCGCTATAGCTATACACTTAAAGCATTTTTTAATTTGACAAGCGTTAGCAATTATTATTATTTATCTATTTCAATTTTCAACCATTAAGAGTATTTGTGTATTAATAAATATGTACAAAAAAGAGTATTTGAAAATGTTTACTATACTAATATAATAAAGAGTATACAAGAATTTTCATTCTTTAGGAAATCATCTCCCTCGCAATATTTTCAATAAATAAAATATTTACATATTTAAAAAAATTACTGTATAAACAATTTTAAGATTATATCTAGTTGAATAAAAATATAATAAAATAATTATTTAAATAAAGAAAATTATCTTTAGATATTTATTATCTTTATTATCTAGCAACTAAAACTATAAACCAAAGTTTAATAAACCATTTATAAATCAGCTTTGTTCCTAATATAGAAATGTAGTATTACAAAGCTGTACTTTAATTATAATGATATTACAAAACAAATTTATTTAATGATTTATTCAATAATAATTATTATCAAATAGAATAATGATTTTGAAAATTTAATCCATTTTAGTAGAAACCTTAAAAATAAAAATACGTATTTGATATTCAATTTCATTATAATAAATTTTTTATTCTTATTTTATTTAAAGTATAGCAAAAATACTATCGATTGTGATATTATAAAAAATTTATTATATTCTTATTTCCTTATTCATACGAAACGATATGTTTGTATTAAATTATAATAATAGAGAATAATGAAAAATTCGTTTAATATTATCAAGAAATTATTAATTTTCAGATTATATCCTATGTCGAATATCTATTAACAAATTATGGACATATTGTAGAGGCATTTAATATTGGAAAAAGTTTTAAGAAGAAAAATATAGTAGGTGTAAAAATTTCAACTGGCGGTAATGAAAAGCCTGCTCTTTTGATTGAAGCAGGAATCCATGGTCGTGAATGGATTAGTGTTTCAACAGCTCTTTATGCAATCAAGGAACTTATAGAAAATCCAAATAATCGGCAAATGTTTGCAGACATCGACATTTATATTATTCCTTGTCTAAATCCAGATGGCTACGAATATACATTCAGAAGTGAAAGTGTAAGAAGCTATTGTATATGCATACCTTCATACGCACATACCTACATGATATATGCATGCGTGCATGCGATGATACGTAAATATATGCGTATGTGATATACAGCTCTACACAGACGCACGTATACACATTCTCTCATACATACTTACAATCGCACATGCATACACACGTATATACGTACAAATATATATATTATATTCTATAATAATTTTTTAATTTTTTTTTAAAAACACCTTAGCAAAATAAATGTGAATGGTATAATACATAATAGATAATACACAATAAACCAAAATTTATGTGAACATCTTTATTCTAACTAACTTTTATAAATTTATTTTTAGCCATTATCACATTTAATACTAGAAGAGTATATATTCATACTAATCCTTATTATTAATTCTATACTATACATATAATATATTTTAATTGATGATCTTTAATTCTTTTGTACTATAAGAAACTTAATTCTAAGTTCATTTAATATACTATAAATCATATATATATATATATATGAATAACTTTGTAAAAAATAATTTTCCCATGAAATATTAACAAATACCAAAGATTTAAGGATTTTTAAATTACAGACGTATCAGGAGTAGAATAGGAAGGATTTGAGAATTTTAGAGTATATCGATTAGAGTAAACAGATTGCATTGAAAGTGACTGCGCTTCAAATAGGAATACCATAAGTTACTATATCGAAAACAATCGGTTTGAAGGTACGTAGTTTAGAAACCTTTTTTTTAACAGGAGGAAGAGCAGAGTGAGCATAGTTTTTAAGGGTCTTTTCTTAACGGATATATTTGGTACTACCAAAATAGACTAAAGTTTGATAAGTAGATAAAATGATGTCCAAATAATTGATGGGAGGTGGCTAGGATACGAAATGGAAGGTAATAATAATAGGAGGAGGTAGACTGACGAGTGTTAAGTATGTAATACTTTGGATTGATTAAAGTCCATACTACATTTATGAAACTACTAGAAGGATGTTTGGAGAAAGTATCAAGACTTAGCTTTAGCCCCAAAGACTTTGTCCGTATTTGGATAAAGTGAAGGACGTGCCTGATATGATTAATAAACTAAAAATTACTGTTACATGCTTAATACATCCTTAATAAACTTAAAATTACGGAGTTGATAACTTATTGGATCCTGCAAGAATTTTAAAGCTTTTGGAAAGCACATCAATGTATAAAACTTACAGAAAGGATGGAAATTTTTTAATCACATATTTATCAGATACACTATAAGGCTGGTTGGGGAAAATGTTGAGCAAGAGATAGTGAATTTCATAAAGGCCAGGAAAATTTCTGTTCGGTAGCGGGTTTAAGATAGAAGAAGTTTCCGAAGGAAAAGTACCAGAGATCGTAAAATGAGATGTACGATAACTTCATATTACGTAAAATTTTCATATAAAAGTTGTTAATTGCAAAATTACTTGAAAGAGGAATAGACTGTTGTTAATTAGAGAAGGTCAGTATTAGAAGCTTCTCTTTTTTAGCAATAACTTGTGATAAAAACCCTCCTTTCTACTAAAGAGGACAAAGTCGTTTTACATTGTAAACTACATGGACAGATCGGCGAGTGCTCAATAACTATCTACTCATTAGTGAGATCTCAGATCACATTGCTCAGACCGGACACCGTTGATTTTAAGTCACAGACTATCTATCCGCTGTACCTGCATCATTGCACAACGCTCCCAAGATTCACTTTTCCCTACCGAGATCCTGCAAGATTTGGATCCAAATATTTTTGTTACCAGGCACTTTGGAATTTTGATGGCCCAGGATTATAATGCCAAACACTATGATCTATATAGGTTCCGAATTTTCAAGGAGACACTCGTTGAATATACTGTATTTTCGACGTACTTTCATGATAAAACAAGGAAAATGGAGGGAAAGATATATGGGACAAGGGTTTATAGGGCAAGGGAGCAAAAAGAAACATATACAGAGAAACATATATGAGATGCGAGGAACAAGAAAAGGGACAGCGAAAAAAGTACATTTACTATAAGGCATATTGGTTCTGCGTGTATATGGTTTTCCTTTCTGAGGATTATCTGAAGATATATTTTATTTGCGTTCAACGTATAATACAATTTAATACAATTCATTCTACGATTTTTTAACTAAAATCTTTCTTCTTTCAATATTTTCCGCATTGAAAATATATACTCATTTCCTGGTTTAATTACGGGCCTGGATTATCTCTTTTTAATACTTGATTCGAGTGATTTATCTATGAACCTATTATATGCTGTATGTACTATATACTTTTTATTCTGAGCTCATTATCTAAGGCCGGGTATGTAAATAATTTTCTAAATTACTGTTATAATTTCGGTTTCTATTATCAATAGTATGGGTGAATGAATGAAGCCCAGGCTTTGCGAGGGTCAATACGACGTTTTTATAATGAGAACAGAAGGTTAAATCTATTTTGTAAACAGAGTTTAAAAATAGGTCTTATGGATATGGAATCAAGATTGAAACAAGAGATTATCTACTACAGAAAATTAAAGGCTTTTAGGACGACCATGGTAACTATTCGAGTGTTCACCAAGATCATAATTTGGCTTTGTTTTGGTCTTGTTTTTGATTGAACATAATGCTATACTATGGAAGGAAGTGCATCAAGCACAGACCTTAAGGAAACGAGAGCAATATCTATATGCGCTTTTCGCATCTTACATTGAGGGTTCTGTCTTTTTGAAATGTAGTACAATAGATTCATATATAGAACGATGGCACAAAATGGAAATAGATATTGTTACTCAAAACATTGTATCTAGAAAGTGTCGTAATTTTCTTCAGAAGGTCAGGCGGCTCTTATTATTAATATCGTGCATATCATATGATCGTATTCACAAGCTCTGCCCCCCCCCCCCCCACAGCATCAAGTACCGCTAACGATTTTAAAGTAACAATGGGAAGGACTACGGATTGGGTTTTCGTTCGTTGATTTCGATGGCTGAGGTTGTGTGGTTATATGCTTTCCTAGAAAAGATCTGAATATGTAATCAATATTTTGAGGACCCATATATGAATTCGACATGCCTACGGAAGGGGTTTTCTCACGGAGACAGTCATCTTTCACTACATTTACGCAGAGGCGTAAAAATTAATTAACGTATGCTTGATTTAAACGTCAATTATTAATAAATTTATAATGCAGGATAAACTAATTAATACATGACGACATTATGTTTAATAGGTGTTCGTTTTATTTTTTTTCTATATTATTACTTTGATTAAGTACATATCTAATATTACTGTAATAATAATTAAAGTTTTAAGAATTATATGGAATGACAAATAAAAATTGATTGTTCATATTTTTAATGTTAATGCTGGAATATTGAAATTAATATATACAAAGTATTTTACTAAATATATTTATTAATCAAAATGAAAAATTTTAAAAGGGTTATAGAGTAGTTATTTACTAAGCGTTAGCAAAATAACCTGTCGCCTCTGTGCCGAAACAGAGTCTAATTAATAAACCTATATATTTTTCATATATATATATATGTATATATATTGCCCTAGCAATAAGGCATATCGACTGTCTTCTAAATAAACTTAGTGTAAAATTTGTCATTAAACAAATGCTTATACTTAGGTTTGAATTACTCATTTTTTTATATTTTGTTTTTTTTCTTATGACGATGGTAATATAAATTAAAACTATTTTAAAATAAACATCTGAAATTGTTCAAAATTTCACGTTAATTTACATTTGAAAAATAGAAAATAGCAAATTTAATCCTTATTATTTCTATATTACTAATGTATTTTAAAATGTTATTAAACGGTATAGTATTATGTTACAACAAATTGAATTTTTTTGCAAAATTCTAAAATTTTCAAAATACATTTTATATTTAAAATTTTTAATATATAAAGATCTTAAATCTTAATTATATTAATGAAAATCACTTTTTATACTTTCTATAACTTCACATACTCTATATAAAAATTATTGTTCAAATCTGAATTAATTCGTTATTCATTATTTTGATTAATTTAATTTTCTTCTATAATTTTATTTTCCTTGTTTTACTTATTTCTATTATAGTTCATTACCAATTACTTTTTTTCAGATCATTAATAGGGATATATATTTATGTAATTTACCAAAATTTTGTTATTGATTAATATTAAATTATGATTAAATTATTAAATTATTGATATTTTAATGTAATAAAATAAAATTACTCAAATTCATTATATTTATAAATTTATACAAAAATATTTATTTAATTTTACAATCTATTAAATTTATTATGAAATGCAATCAAATAGCATTATACATTTAAGGAAATACCATTATTTAAATCGTTTTTTTAAAAGTATGAATCATAGGGAGTACGAATATAAATAGCTTCCATAAATTAATGTTTTATAAAATAATGTTTATTACATCATTTTCTTTTATATGACGATTCATTAATAACTACTTAGGGTTCAAAAAAGGCGATATCGATAAAGAAACTAGCTTTTATCATCGTATACTACCATATTCCAAACGAGCTAATATAAAATTTCAGATTAATTTAGAGTCTAATTTTGATCAAACAGTCATTTATAACAATAAAGTTTAATATTTTCAATACAATAGAAGTAGAGAACTATCAACATTTAATTCACCTTTTATGTTTTTTAATATACGACTGTAGGAATAAATAAAATCGTGATATGCGCCAACTGTTCATCAGTCAACGCAAGTTTTGCAGATATGATGACGCCCTAGCGCATCCAAGTGAAGGAGGCGTAGCGCGCCCCGCCGTTTATTGCAGAGATTTCTTAATATTTTGGCGAAATAGCTAAGGCTAGTATTTTATTTATTTTACAAGAGAAAAACTATCACAGACATTTACTAACCTTTCTTATAATTTCAAAACACAATCAAATTATAACGGAAATTGTGACGTCGCTGAACGCATTGCCAGTCTGGCGTCACGCAGCAAGTGCAATTGCCGCTGTACACCCAGTGAAAATATCTATACTTTCATTTTTTTAACCTTGATCATCTACTTCCTTCTTCTGATCACTCTCACGAACACTCCCTGTTATCCTGAAAAATCCTTCTAGAATATTCTAAACACATGAAGCGAAATGAAAAGCTAACTATAGGAATTATTTACCATCTATGACAACCATAAGATAAAAAAATCATATGACGCTCTAGTACAATAACTTATTAAATTGATTCAATGAGAAATTGATATATACGATGATATTTAACAAACAAAAAAGGTTCTTCCATTATTACGATACGCGAGGTTGATCTGTAATTAAAATAAAGTTATAAATTATAAAGCTTCATCCCTATATACGTACCTAATACTAAATCGTATTAATACTCTATTATGTAACGAAATTATATTCTTCGTTAAAATGTATTTATTTAATTTTTATATTAGTTAATATGAAATATTAAAAAATCAATCGGTATATAATTATTTTATGTTAATTTAAACGAATTCATAACAATTTTGTTTTTTTATTTCAAATAGATTTCATATAAAAAATTTCTTTTAACGTTAAATTTTACAATAAATAAAAGGTTTTTTAAACATTAATACTTTATAATTAAAAATAGTCCGAGAAATCGTTTTGAAAATTTTAATTTTATTTTCGCTCTATTTGTTACTACGGTTTCTTAAATAAAAATAAATAAAATTCGTTGTATATCATGTGCTACATTTACCACAAAAATGGGGTTCAAAATAAAATTTTGATATCTTTTTCATTAGTAAGGCATATTTCTACATAAATACTTTTTTATATTTTGAATATAAATTTTATAGCTTTAATAATAAAATTTTTATTTAAAGTTTTGGTAAGTTTATTATCATTATATGGAAAATTAATTGAAAATATGGTATTTGTGATATATTTTTATTAATTATTTTATTACAATTTATTTGATTTTAAATAATATTTTACTAAGAAGGATGATAAAATTATATTATAAAAGATATCATATATTTATAATATCATATAATATATGTGTTAAATATCAAGTTGTTACAAAATAAAATATATTTTTTATAAATATTGTGGTAAAATTTATATTTTTTAGAGAAGACTTTGGAGAAAAACAAGATCTAAAAATAGATTTACGTTTTGCAGAGGGACTGATGCCAATCGAAATTATGATATTCAATGGGGAAGTAAGTACTCGTTACATTAAAAAAAAATATTTAATTAAGTTCTAATTTTGAGTCACTATAAAATTATAGTATTTTTAATCTGAACAAAAAATAAAAAGATTGTAAAATATAACGTATAACTAAGTTTAAAAATAGTATACTAAGTTCAAAAAAATTGTCGAATTTTCAATAATCCTGTTTTTAAATTAATAAAGTAATATATCTCATCTACGAAAAAAGATGAAATTTCTAGAGTTACTTATAAAATAAAAAAGAAACAACGAATAGATTAATAACGTTTTTATTCTTGTATTTTTGGGTATATATTAATTTAATATATATATATATATAATTTTAAAATTGAAAGGTAAAAAAAGAGAATATAAAAATAAAATAAACAGTATTATATATTGAAAATTTTTAGTCTACTCCTACAAGTTGTTAAGTATATTTATAGACTGGCTGCTTTTTTCTCGACGTATACATTTTTACACCAGTCGTGATATCAGATTTATCAATTATTTTCTCAAAGTTATTGTAATGAACTTAACACATATTTCATACCCCTGGGGTCAATCTTTGATGATTTAAAAAGGAAAACTATAAAATGGCCAAGTTGGTATTTTAAAGGATTTAGCAGAACTAAAAATACAGAGTCTCACGATTAAATTATATTTACAAAGAACAAAGGATAATAGGGATTTGCAAGAAAAAATACTTCTTACCGAAAATAGACCAAATTTTTCAAAATAAATATAAAAAGACATAATATAATAAAAACAAAAGATTTAGGTATTTGGGAATAATAATAATTTTCGAACATAATAATAATAAGTCTCAAACTCAAGATTTTAATTAACTAAAGTATTTTAAATAGTTTTGTATATAAATTATTTTTAGAAAAATATTTAAAACTTTCAAGATATACTAAATATCACAAAATTTAAAAAATAACAAAAATACTCATTACAGATTATACTTTTGAACTGCTCTAAAGTTTATAATGAGATTATAAAATATTATAAAATACAAATTAATAAATAATTAATAATTCAAATCACTCTTTAATGTTTAATAATTTGTATATTAATACAAAAATGGAAATCGATAACTGAGCAATGTTTTAAAATATCAATGACAAAATATTGCAATTCAAAAAGTGTTCGTCTGACTCTAATTCTTCAGGTACATTACAAACTAAAATCAACATAAAAATTATTCTCATAAAAAAATCATCAAATAAAATTTGTTTATCCTACCAATCTATTTATGATAATTTCATGAATATAAAATTGCTTAATTATTGTTTTTGCAACGGCATCAAGTATTCTTCAAATAAAAAAATAATACTTCATATAACCACTAAACTTTTATTAAATATAAAATATCATTGCTCACAATGAAGCAAAACACTTTGTTAATTAATTAGAACATTTTCGTGTGTTGCCCGTCGGCGACGGGCTAGCGCGCGTTAAAATAATATATCGCACGCGCAACTATAAACAGCGGCAGAGAAAAAAAGGAAAAAACATCCCAACGGCCGTTAGGATTGTTTATCCTCCAGTCAAATATCGGAGGATATAAATTAAAGGGACAGAATTAAAGAGCACGGACTTTTCTCCTCGGACACGTGCGCACTTGGACGTCAAAAAAAGGACTTCGCATATTTTTTTCTAATACTCCCAAACCTCTTTGACGAGATGAAGCGGACTCGTCAACATTATAAAATGTTTTTACGTTAATTTTTACACTATGAAAATGTTGTGAAACAAATGCATCATATTTTAATAAAAAATATTTTTTTAATTTCCTATATTTCTTTTGCGGATAATTTTATTTACAATAAAAAAATTTTTATTTTTGTTTGATACTTAATGATCACTTGATTAAAATTTTTAAATTTGGAGAGAAAATGTATCTTCCCTTTTAGCATAATGAGTTAAGATTAAAAACAAAATTTTTTTAAGTATATTAGAGCATATACAAATTATGTATAACATAATGATATAATATATGTAATTATTAATATTTATAAATTTGATTTTTAATATTCTTGGTTAAAAAAAAAAGCATCGAAATATGCCTTATGTATGGTTCATATGTACAATTCACAGTAAATAGTACGGTTTTTTATTATATATATATAAAATATTCATTAGAAAATAATATTGTTCAAATGCTAAAAATAGTAATAAAGTATACATACTAAAATATTTAAAGTTCGATTTAAATATAAATCATATTAATTTAAATTTAACTATATTTTGATGATCATAGAGATTCAATCCTGGATGAATGTATATTTAGACACTTTGAAATACATTTAAAAATTTTTTGTTAAATTTCTGATAAAATAAAATTTAAATATTTATATGCATAACTGTATTAAATAATATTTTAAACAGTTATCATAAATTAATTTATAAATAAGCATCATAATATAGCACATCTGTAATTAAAATTAATTAAAACACTAGAATCAACATTTCATTCTAATTATATTACTTAACAATTATAAGTTTAATTACACGTATTTTATTTGATATATTTTTATATATATAATTCAGAAATAATTTTCTCATTCTAATAATAATAAAGTTAAGTTTTCAAAATAGCAAATAGAATATATTACATTATAACATAATTTTTCAATTTTTAATTTGTTATTAAAAAAGTAATTCAATGATTGAAAAATACTACTAAGTTATTAAAATCAATTTAAATTTTTAATTTATTATTTTTACTTTAATAAATTTCACAGACAATTTTTACTTAACTTAGTTCATTTATGTTAATACATATCGATACTAAACTCTTCATAAAAGTTCTTTTAAATTCCTTTAATTGAATTATGTTTACATACAAATTGGACTTTAATTTTAATTATATCTATAAGTAAAATTATAATTTTTTTATTAATTTATTGAACATATTATATTTCATAAATTATATTATTTTATAATATAATAGCATACTACAATTTCTTAGCTGAAATTTAATTAATATCGCAATAAAAATAAAATATTTAGAAATAAATATCTTAAGAAATGATAAACTGATTTTTTTCAAATAGTTTTTGGATAAATTTATATATTTTTGTAATGTGTTATTAATTTTTAATTGATAATCTTTCTAGTTCAAACTCTTTTTATTTATTGTGACGTCAGGTTAATCACGATAACAGTGTATCCGCGCCTTGTGATAATTTTTTTGTATGTTATTGTGTCTCTACGGATATTATATCTCTACAAAATCCTACACTAAAAAGCGATTCACTAAAATAATATTTTGAAAACAATTAGGAATAATTGAAAACTACTTTAATTGTTCATTAAGTTATCTTATGAACCAAATATACCAGTTATAGTACATTATAAGCTAATCTTCCAGATATAAAAGCACACAAATATAAATATGTAACCGAGATGTAAATTTAGTATAAATAATACTAAATTCAATATAATTAATGATTAAAATAATACAGAAAAAAGATAATTCTGATGTACAAGGAGAAAAACTAACTTCTTAGTCCTAACCAAGAAATCTATAACCATACCCACATGTTATATCTTGGCAACTATAGATACGCTGCAGATCTAACACGTGTCAACAAGTAATACTACAAGGAATAACATTAATTTATATTAAAAAATGAATATATTAATAATAAATAAAAAAAAAAATAGAAATGTGAAATTCCAAGTAATTCAACATCTGGAAGAGTAAGACTGAAGTATCATGTATAATGTGATTGATGGAAGCATTATATCTTTGCACATTTTTCTACTTTTCTTTGTAATTATTAAACTCATATTAGAGAGAGAGAGAGAGAGAGAGAGAGAGAGAGAGGGGGGGAGGTAGTGAGTGAGGTTAAAGAGAGGAGGGAAGGTCAAGAATGCATAATTGATTTACATCATCGTTTTATTACTCGTAAGTCCATTAATATATTTATAAGAGTTTTCTGAAATTTACCTATATACATAATAATTCTAAAATAAACATTGTGGATATTAAACATTTTTTCCTCTATTGCAATATTACTTTTTTATTGGTTTGTATATAGTAGTCTGAATTATATTATTTTTAGGGAATTATATTACTTGGAATTTTACAAATTTTTTAAGTTCTTACATTTTTTTAAACAAATTTTTTACAAAAAATGTGTAAAATTTGTTTAAGGAATAATTTAACGTAAAACCTGTATTACAAAAAAATTCATGGGTTTTTAGTCTAATCATAGAAAAAAGTTATCCTTTAGAAATAATTATATATTTGTGAACCATAGTAATAATAATATTTTGGAGAACTGATCATCGGTTCGGATTACGTCCAACACGGGCAAAGAAAGGTTTTAACATTTAATATAGTAGATGTATATTTATTCCGCTCGGCGTAAAGTTCTGTAAATACCGAGGGTATGTACTAGTTTCTCCATCCCCCTCTCTCTCTCTCTCTCTTTCTCTCGGTGATCCCCTTTCTCTTTAATCCACTTGTCTGAAAGTTCTTGAACGTGGCGGAGCTTCGCAAATTGTGAAGCTCTAAAAACCTGAACGCGCTACTCTCGGGATCTTTTGATGTTTTAATTGTTTTTAAACATAAATCTCGATTAATTATTATACTAAAGTGTCAAATAAAGTGTTTCGAAAAAAATAATTAAAAAGACATAGAATAACAATCAATTTTCAATCCTTAGCTTGTGATAGCATTAACAAATGCTGCCAAAATTCGGAAACTATCAAAACCGGACGAACGATATCACTAATGTTGTGCAACGAAGTGGTTGTGATCGATGAAGTGCCTCCTAAAAAAAGGGATGTGAATAAAGTTGTGAATAAGCGAAGTGACTATCGAAGAAATCCAAGACAGTCAAAGCGTCAAGCCATGAATGAAGAAAATGACGGAGTTCAAGCCACAAACGTAGACATTGTACAGCCGCGACGCCATCGCCAAATCGAATAAACGGTATGTACGTACGCATGTCCCGATATGGCTTTACGCTTTCGGTACGCGCAAGAACAGCGCCGGGGCTCGGGACACCGGTACTTCCCCCGTCGAAAGTCGATCGGCACCGACTGATCCATCGTCGAATGTAGGTTGACGTCCTTCTTGAAAATGAGCTGTCGTTTACCAAATCGATCCGTGCGCACGAATGTGGACGACTTTCGTTCGTGAGGGGCTCCTTTTTATGTTTAATGACGACGCTAATCAGTCTAAAAAGACGACCAGTTGTGAGGGAACCGCTACTCGCTCGCTCAAAATTATTGCGCATTCATCATGTATTGTTTTCTTCTTTTGCATTTTTTTGCTCGAACCGCTGCGGAGGTTTATGGTGTCGAGTGTAACGAAAGTGAAGGGAATTTTACTCGATGTCACGTTCCTTTTACGCGCGAGACGCGTAAAAAAGGTCGAACTTAGTTTTTGGACGTGTAAACGTTGACTAAGATAGATAAACTTTATTTCAACTGAGACACACACCAAAAAGCATTATCAACAGATTGATCCAATCTAAGGACGAACGAAGAGGCGAACAAGAGATGAATTTGAAAGAGTGCTTTATAACGATAGGGGCCGATGGAAGCAGTAGCCGGTCAATAATACAGATGACCACCAAGAGGATAGCGTCGAAGATTAGATGTACCGGGACCTGGAAGTGGACAAGCATTCATTAAGAGCAAACGAGGAGAGCGCTGTAGCCTACGAGAATTAGAAAACACCATCAGCAATAGAAATCCGTCGGAGAATTTCGCGCATGCAATAGTAAAAACATTGGATACTATTCACGAAAATTCAATGGCGGGAGCCGCAATTCATGAACCGACTTACAATCACGAAAGAGTTGTCGATTTTCTCAAGGGATGCTTCTATTTGGTTGTATTTAAAGTAAACTGTCGATTTATCAATACAACTTTGAAGCAATATCGAACGCAAAAATTCAGCGTGGCTTTTCACCGTACTAATGGCTAAAGCTCTGAATCGGTAACCGCGACGCTCACTACATTTCGTATTATAGCGAGGATAATGCGGACGTTGAAGCGATAATACGATAACAAGAATTTCATCATGGGTGAAATTATTGCAAATCTAAAAGCGTTGCTGATTATCGGGCACGGAAGCACAAGCATTATGAAATTTTCGACAAAAATAAACAAGGCGATGTTTAAATCTCTAAAAATGTATGATTAATTTTATGCGTCGAAGTTATACGATATAATTAAGAGAAAAACGCGTATAACCAGTACGCGAAACAAGCCTATACAGAAACAATAGAACTAAAATGACTAATTAATTTTCTATTTGACGAAGTCAATTGAGCACAGAACGCCGGGTTCATGAACGTACAAAGCGTCGTGTCGCCACCACAGTTTCAAGTATGCAATACGGGACCGGAAAATTTGTTATACAGGTACGCGACTTAAATGTCAGAGCTAGAAAACCGAGATTTCTCGCATGTATAAATCTATAATTAGAAATGCATCATTTGCGAAAAAAATTATAACAATTCCTTCGAATGTACTAAATTTTTGGAGGCAACCATTCGTGAATAATGGCAAAAGGTTAGAAAGAATAATTTATATTACGCCTATCTCGAGCTAGGAGATATAATAAGTTCGTATGGTAGTGCGAGAGGAACTACAGCTAAGCATGCAAAGGACAACTCGTAAAGGTTACAAAAGTATAAAAAACAATGATCCACCCAACACACACAATACGCGAATTAATCAAGTTAATGACTATTTGAACAGGAAATACTATTAAACGTAATTCTCGACAGTGTATTCAGGCGACGACATTTTCACTGTTAGATGAAGAATTGATAATCACGTTGGTCGATGAGGAATTAGCTAGATTTATTGAGGCAATAGAGACATCCGTGTATGTTATTATAAAGGGGATAGGAAGGAGATAAACGCAAATAACAAGAAAACCGAACTACGAATTATCAGTGCAGAGGAAATACAATAGCTACGATGTATAGTAATAATAAAAAATTTAAAAGCTTCCCGCAAAAACGATATTTCAAGAAATAATGAATAAAATAATAAATTAGTAAAATACATTGTAAATATTTAAGAAAATGCAGAACCAAAAAATTTTATCAAATAGGATAATTGGATACGATATAACGAAGTAATATAATAGCAGAGAAAAATTCACGATATTTCGTTTGGGATGAACAGTACACGGTCCATTAAAGCGAAGCGAGAAAATATCATGATGCGCACGGCTCGTATTAAAAAAGCAGGAAGTAATATAAAAAGTTCCACAGGATAAAACGATGAAGATTTATTCGAAAAATTAATAAACATATTTTGATTTAAAAAATGTAGATGTAGATGAGAGCACCCATAGACAAGAATGAGAAAATCGTGCTACTAAAACACTCAAATAATCATCGATTTATGCAGGTACCAGATGGGAGAATGGGCTGCTATGTAATCTAGAACACATTTTAGAGCTAGATGAGACCGGGATTGCACGAAAAAGTTTAGCTCAATTAGAAAAATGGTTAAATCGTGCTCTCACCTACGCCAAATTGCGATTATTAGATTAGGAATACGCCGAAAAAGTATTCAATCCTGAAGAAAGATTGAGAAAATAATATTTATCGCATGTCAGTATAGTGAGCGATAACAACTCAGGTTAGCTACGATTAGCTTTCGACGCGGTGGTAAAAACACAGGGTGTGAGCATAACTGATCAATTAGATACCTGACCGAATTTATTAAAATCACTACCAGATATCCTTATTAAATTTCGTAGATTCGTCGTAGCGTAGAAGACATACATATGCAACATATTCCTGCGAGAAATATTTTGTAATAGGATACAATCATTATGTTGACTATTTCGGAAAAATGTACATGAAAATAGGTAAGCACTGTGATAAGAGGCGAGAGGAGGGGAATTCTTCATCTGTTTTATGACGCGTGGAGTAGACATTCAGAATGCAAATACATTGAACGCGAGGTCAGCTATTATGATAATACAATGAATGGCCGCGCATTGTGGTGTACCTATGAAAATGTATAGCGATAATCGAACGAATTTAGTAGTGTCAAGTAATAGTATAGTAAATAGTAATAATAGTTTATTGAACAATATTACATTGTCATGATACATTCCATTATTTGACTATATATATTTTTTACATTAATCATTACATGTAAACATTCCTTCTCTATTCGCAACTTAATATATATATATATTTACATGATTGTCTCAGGTAATTAAAAAATACTTAATATTGTCATTATACAACATAAAGAACTTAAATTATTTATTTATTCTAATTTCATTTTATATAACATCTTACTTTTTATTTTATTATTTACGTATTTATGTTTCTATATTAGTTAGATAAAAATTACTTTAATATAGTTTATCATATATCGTATACATGGCTTACCAATTTTGCATCTTATACTATTCTTATTTTCTTTATGAAGACATTACATCTCTTTACTTTCTTCTTTTCTTATTTACTAATTACATAAGTTTGTTTATTGTTATTTTATTAACTTTTTTCATTATTACATAAATTTGATAATTTTATTACATTATCTAATTATTTATAAATTTAAATGATATTTTATATATTATTGCATTTTACTAAATTTTCTGTTTTATTTCTCTAATTTTCTATTTTTATTTTTAACATTATCGTACTATTTTTTATATTATACTTTAATCCTGATAATTACACATTTTTCATTTATTATTACTTTATTATTATTCTATTTACAATGTCTGTCAAATTGTTGCCCTATTTTATAATATAGCTTGTTATTTATATTACATTTACACATACATTTACAATTATACTGTCGTGCATCCTTATAGGTGACAGGCTGGCGCATATTATACAAAACATCATCGCACGCGCATAATTATTTACAGTTTCTTAGATTTCATTACGTTTAACGGTTTTTAGTTTTTGACGAAGTCTCAAAAGGCCATTGAGATTTTACGGATATTCGATAGCATGAAAAAGCATCAAAAAGTATAAATGCACAAAAAATACACGCGACAGCAACAGAACATTAGCTCGTGCGCGGAGCAGAATATCAGCTCATCCGCGGAAAAAAACACTAGAGCGTTCAAACATTGAAGCATCGCTGATGGGTGTATATCCTTGACGTACGTCCACGTCGTGTCTCCACGAGCCAAACCCATGGTCCCGACGGCAATCAATACCAATATCGATTCACGCCGCGGTATCGTACCTACAAATATCAGTATAAAACGAGCATCCACCTTTATTTGACCAACGCATCTATCCACTTGACACCGGCTCCACGAGAACCCGGCCCTTGTCAATATTTACAATGTATCTATTTCCTATCAAAAATTACTCTTATTATTATTACGAGATCTTTTTTTACAATTTTTATACATTCTGCTCGTTATTTTCCTTTCTTTCCCACTCTCTCTCTCTCTCTCTTCCGGTGTATTTAGTATAACATAATAATGTTCATTTTTCCCTAACATACGGTTTGTCCAGTTGTTTATAATAATTTCTAATTCTTTACATTCTTAAAATATGTGTTTTAGTGTTTCTTTCTGTTTGTTAAATATTCTATATTTTTTTTCTTCTTTTGGCAGCTGTGTTTGTTTACTCTATTTTCATTACTCATTCTAAATCACGCTAATATTTTCATTTCCATTTTCCTTTTCTTTTCATTCTTTTTTCAGAAATAAATTCTTTTTCTTTTATGCCTCCTATAATTATATTTTTATATTCCTGTGTATACTTTGACTTTTCTATATGACTAATCCATATTTGCATCTGTTAACATGTTACATTTTCACTTTTCTCCTACCATTTACACCATGACCAACCCAAACCTTGCCAAAATTCTAGTGTTTCATCGGCATAGTTCATTATTCTCTTATATTTTCTTCTTCTTTCTTCTATTTTTGCTTTCACACATTTTCTTTCCATGTCAATTTTATTATTGAACATTATTTTGTTTTTGCATATTATTGCTCTTCTTGTAGCCTTTAAATCAATCTTATTTCTTTTGATTTCCAACATCAGAATACTTTTTGAAGTATTTTTGTCTATTCCTAAACACTATTTTGAATTTTTTCTTTGTATTTTTCTAATTCCTTGCATTGATTTCAGTCCCAAATTCCACTCTTTTTTTCAATGTTATTTGGAGATATTTCTTTTCTTTTTGTACCTATTATGTTTATACATTTCCATTATTTTTCCTTTTTCTATGTTTTCTTATGCTGCATGACTGCTTCTCTATCGTTCTTGTGTTTGATTGTTTTCCACTCCTGCTTTTCCGCTATCTCTAACAGTTTCCTTAAGGTGACATTACTTACACTTCTATTTTTCATTTTTTCGGCAACTATATACTTATTATATATATCTAACTTCACTTTTCACGCCTTTTTTCTTCTATTCATTATCTACTTAAAAATTTGTTTACTTTATATTATTTATTATACATATGTTTCTTTACTAGTTTATCTTTAATCATTTCACTTTTCACATTTTTATTATCAAGATTGTTTTATTTATACCGCGTCCCTCCTAATTTCTTCTGTAGCGGTAAGTAAAATGCTGAGGCAGGGGATAGAAAGCTTAGATATGGAAAGATTACAGTATTTTGTGAAGATGAAAGGCATATAGTGATACTTTAATCTGCTACACAAGCCGCTTATTAGGGAGCGTTTGATACGCAGGTTGAAGACATCACTGAGAGTGAGTTTGCGTAACCATGTGGTATTCAAATAGATATTGCACACAATACTTATTAACTTCAGGAAATACTTATCCCAAATTACGTTCTCATAAGGACATCGTTGTAAGAGATTAGAAAAGGTAAGTACGAATTTAAAGAATAATGCATACGCTGACAAGGCAAATTACACATAAATTTACCGACACTTTCTGAAAGTGTTGGATACGCGAATATCTACACAGCCTAATCTCTAAACTTGAGCAAAATGAGAAAATCTAGCCATTGCGTAACTTGGATTTAATGTTAATTGTTGATTTACAGGTGATTCGATACATACGGACGAGGATTAATTGCATAGGTTCTTTCGAGAAAACCAAGAAAAGATGAACAAGTCCGAGTCTTCAAATTTTAATTTTAATAAGTAAATGCCTGCGCTTATGAAGAAATTAATTAAACTGTTACTCATGTCAAGGGTACAAAAAATTAAATTAGTTTTGTAAAATATATTGACGATGTATGCCGGGCTTTCCATTCTAGACATAGAAAAAAATATTAATTATTCATTCGAAATTATTATATAATAGCGAGGGATATGAACAATAGGATTTTGTGGAATCAATCAACCGCTCGAATTACGCTAAACACGTGCGAAGGAAGTTTTTAAGATTTATATATATTCCGCTCCGTGTAAAGCTCTGTAATTACCGAGCATATGTTCTAGTTTCTCCATCCCTCTCTCTCTCTTTCTTTTATATAAATCGCTGTTTATATTCAACAGCGATTATATTCTTCTTCTCTCTGTTTTCTCTCTTTCTCACTCTTATAATTCTCTACAGCTGATTTATGTTTCTTTTCTGTCACCCTTTCCCTCTTTCTGTGGCAAACATTATGCTGCGCAATATAAGTACTTTATTTAATTGTATTCTTTTCTTTCTCTCTCTTGGTGATACCTTTCTCCTCTACCTACCCTAACTGCAAAAATCTCGAACGCCGCAAAGCTATTCGGATTGTGAAGCTCTAATAAACCCAAACGCGCTGCTGTTGTGCTCTTTTAATGATTTGATTGTCATTAAACATAAATTTCAATTAATTTAATTTCGCATTTTCTTAATATCTCATTTCACTCTAATATTATACTAAAATTCCAAATTAAGTGTATCAATAAAAATAATGATAAATTCAGATGGTAGCAATACATTTTTACCCTTCATAATTTCCCGATCCGTAGCCCATGATAGCGTTACAGATGGAATTATATAAAATCAAAAGAAAAATATTTATATAAAAATTAACGTATTAATTAAACTCTTTATCATTTGTTACATATACTATTATATTATATTACTAGTAATTAATATGAAATTTAAAATCAGAATTATTATATTTTATCTTTTGTATTGCATTTTAGCTATATTATTTTAAACTATTTTTAGATAAAAATTTCTAATTTTATCTAATTTTATAAGAAGAATGATGAAGTTTTGCTTTTTATAATAAAATATAAATAATATTGTACTTATTCTTTGTATTTACCAATTATTTATTTATTTAATTTTGAAACTTGTAGCTATCAATATAATATTTTACTTATTATTAAAAAAAAATAATTTTATATAAATTTTAGTCAATATGATAAGAAATTTCAGTATTTATAATATCTTATATATAATCTAAAAATAATGTTGATAATTTACTTGTAGCTGGGGAAGCTTCCTTTGATCCATGCAGTGAAATCTACATCGGTAAACATGCATTTTCTGAAACGGAAACTAAAGCTTTCCGGGATTTTATTGAGCCTCTTCAGCATAAAATTACTATCTATCTCAGTCTACATTCTTATGCAGGTGTACGTTAATATACTATTATATATATATACATAAATTTGTTTCGTATTTTTTTTCGAAATATAAAATTTGAAAATGAATTGAGTATTTGTAAGTGTATTTCCGTCATTATAATATGTTTCTTATGATTTAAAAAAAATGATTATATAATTTTTATAAAATATCTTTCATGTTCACAATAAAATAATTACTTTAGTTATATTTTTGGTTATTCGGGTAAATAATTACTTACTTATTATTTACTTCACAAACGGTAGTTTATTAACGGGGTTTGTACAATTTATATACTATGCTAATAGCACAAAATATAAGAGCCGAACGCGTATGCAATCTAGTCGCTTGATCGATTCAAACTGCTTCGGCCGTCGGCAAAGGGTCGCCGACTCCTTTCTAATGTTTTCTACAAAACGCAAAACATTACGCATACTTATATATAATTGTTATTTCTACACTTTAAATAATAATGTCGATATTCGAAACGGCGCGGGACACCCGATCTTTGTATATATTATGCGCGCCGACAATTCGGCGCGCAGCAACATTGATCCGACCCGCCGCATAGAAATAAAAATAAATATCCTAGAATACACGCCACATATTTTTAAAAAGTTTTATTACACATTTATATTTTATTTTGAGCAAAATTCAACGTTTAATATATTATATGCTTTTAACATACAGAGATATTACTAATTATGAAGAAATTATTATATATAAATTATTATAAATAATGAAATTATTTTTATTTAAGATATGAAATAAGAATTATAAAATCTGCTAATTTTTACTTTTTAAAAAATATTTCAATTGGTTTTCAAATTAAAGAAGTAATTTAAAAATAATATCTATACTTTTCAAATAGATTTTAAATATTATTTAAAAAATTTAGAATTATTAATGAAGATTTAACATAATTTCTTACTGTATAAAACTTTTAAAAATAATTTAGATAGACAGGTAAATTTTATTGTATACAACTAGATATATACTAATCATACTCTCCGATACTACTTCTGTATTTTGCATTTTTATTATGACCAAGCAAGATTCTAATTGAACGCCCTGATTTCAATCTAATTTTAATATATTTTAATCTGAATTCTATCTAGCTTCGAAAGAATTAGTGCAATTATGTTCAGACATTTTTTTAATTTACATTTATCTCATTAATACACAATTCTTCATTCATTGTAATAGATTGTGATATTACTTTTTTCTATTGCTATTAGCTATTTGAATACTTCTTTTTAAAAAAAGTACTTAATTGAAAAATAACCGTATTAATCTTTAGAAAATGAAAAACTGAACAGATGTTTTTTAACTATACACGAATTTCTACTGATTAATTTTACCATTATATGTCGACATTTCTTAAAACCTATAATCTAAACAAAATTATTCTAAAGTATCAATCTTTAATACTGTTCATATAATAAGTATTAATATAATTTGAATATGCGTGCTAATACACCCAAGTTTAAATTTTGTATTCTGTTCATCAATGAGATCGGTACAAGATGAGGTCTTTGATCTGACAATTACTTCATTTATCCATGTAATCTTATAATATAAAAAATACAAATAAAAAAGGCATATTTATGCTGTAATAGTATAGTTTTAGTAGTTTATTTTAGTATTTAAGAAATCATATAAGATTTACTAAAAATTTTATTATCTTTTTTCTCACTTTATTTTGATATCATTTTTTTATGTACACAAGATTTTTGAATTTAGGATATATATTTTTTGTATCTAATATTCTTCTTTAATATATCAAGGTGAATTTTCCTTGTTAAATGTTTAAATGAATAACCTTTATTATAGAATAAGATATACTAACATGGTCATTATAACAAATCATACTTTGATACAACATATTCATTTTTATTGTGTATATTTTCATTTTTTCCTTTATTTATTTTACAAGATAATTACTTTATCTTACTGTATTATCCATCTTTATTATTATGATTTTTTATGAAAATAAAGAGAACAAGGATATTTTTATTAAAACCTGAGATTAATCTTTATAATATTTATATTTATTTGATTTGTATACTCTTAGTTTTCTTTAAAACGATGATTAAAGTTGCTCTTTTTACTTTCTATTTCTTTAGGCATCTTTCTATTATATCTAATCTATGAGAACTGCACACGTACGTGATTTTTTCACGGAAAGCCGTTTAAGTATCGTCTTGACTTTCTATAGTTTCAGACTTTTTTATAATACAAATTTGATAATTTTGGCTTCCATTAAATTTTTATCCTTTGGTATCCTGAGGGTGAATTTACATACTATCCGTTAGTATCAGTTTTGGAAAAAGCTCGGAAAAAAATATCAGTTGAAGTGCTGTCGGATTCAAACACTAAAATTGTTGCAACTATTAATAGAGAGTGAGACTACTAGGTAGTGCAACGGTTTACGCACAAGCACATGCTGCTATCTTAACAATTAATAAGCATAATTTTTCAAATTTATTAGTTATAGTTTCGTTATTGTTATAACTCATATTGGTACCCAATTTATAATCAGATTACACTCGGTTTTTCTTGAATTTGATATTAATAGCTATACTATTTTCACTTTTTATAATTTTTCATTTTTTCTTTTTCATTTGTATACTTATAAAACAAATGAGTGATATGATTAGGTTGAAGGAAGAAATAAGTAAAAGTGAAAACACTAAAACGTGCAATGCAAAAGTCTAATCCTAAAATTCGTGATAATTACTCTGTCTCTATACTCAATATCATATTATCTAATTATAAGCTAAAAGCAAGACCAAAGAGATTTTGATTGACTGATGAACAAGTGAAAACTAATTTATTTTGCATTTATTCATTATTCATCAGCATAAAATACATATATTCCTTGATTTTATTCATATTCTGGGAACCTTAAGCAAGGTTCATTCTAGACCTTCTTATGCTTCTACATGTTTTAATAATTTAATGTTAATCACGGATTCGTGGGAGTTGGGAAAGGTGACGGATTCGAAAAGAAACTTCGAGTTGATTATATTTTCAAAGAGATCTATTACCAGTACAGCACTATATATATATATATATATATATATACTGTAGCCGACTCGCACGGTAAGAAACGTACACGCTCCTTACGTTTGCAAAACCGAAGTGCCGAGTCGCCCGCGCATCGCTCTATTTATTTACAATTTATTTACTGTTAGTCGCACTTGCATGTTCGGACACGCCAGTTCGACATACGATGACGATTCGGCTCGTACAATGCCCGATTACCTGACTACCCGAAAAATTCTCGAGAAAGTCCAAACGTGCTTTTCTTGGGGCCGCCCGAAGTCGTCGTTTACAATTCGGGCTTTCCCGGCATCGCCTGTCTTCGGAGAAACCCCTCGAGGAATTTCATCGGCAACATATATCTTTTGCTATATTTTCCATATAAATGTATTGCAACATATGATATGATAAAAATATGATAGTGTAGTATAAGTCACTTTATAAATTACAACTGCCATGTTCGTTGTGTTAATTAGCTGCCTTGATTATTGAACAGGTTGTTGAGTGTATTTTCAGGAACTTCTCTTTCAAAAATTGTAATCAAAAGTTGATTTTTAAATTTTTTCGTTATAGCTTCTTTAGATAAATATCTTTATTTTACATCTACCTTGTGATAGATAATGGCAACCTATATGATCAATGTAAAAACTCTTTTTAAAAGGATTATAATATTTATAGATTTGGAGTTACTTTAATTATGATTTCATGCCTTCATATTTGTATCCGAGAGTTTTATTTCTAAAATTAAAGTCACTTCCTTTAAAGCTGTGTTAAAAAACATTTTTGCATTCTCGCCTAACCAATCAGTAATTTACAGTTGTTAACAATAATTTAATTTAACAATGTAAAATATTTCGAATAATAAAAAATTGATCCTTTAGAAATAAGAATTAAATTTTAAGGTTTTTAAAAAATATTAAAAGTATTTACAATTAATCTATCGTTTAAAGAAAATATCAGTAATTTATGTTTAGACATGTTATTTATAAACTTGTATGATGGTCAGGATTAAAGATTTGGAAATTGATTAATTTATAACACTCTTTGATACAAACATTACTTATTTTAATGTATTTTTCTTTACACTCGGAGATATATTCGATTTCACAATGGATCTTGATATGTAAAGTTGTAATAATAATGCGGAGTATTAGGATACGAATGTAGAGCAGCGTTAAGATAAGAATGTGGACAATGTCAAGATATGAACGAGGCTTAATTTTTTTAAACAGGTGTATTTTTATAGAGAGTGGAGTAGGTCATATTATTAAAAATGTAATGAGCTGTTGCATCGCTCAGGGCATCACTAGGTGTAAGATAAGCAGTTCTACCTAAAAGCGTAAATACGGTTGCGCGTTTCACGTTAATTAGCGTGGTCAACATCATTATATAAGATGATTACCCGTTGAAATATGCTAGATACTGGTGAACTTTACACTTGTAATAACATATAATAGCTAAGTATAATATAATATTTAAACTTAAATTACTATTATTCTTATGTATAACTTACATTGTATTTAAATAAAATTTTACTATTATATAAAATAAATCATAAGATAATTATAAATTAAAAAATTTAATTGTACTTAAATAATTACTTTACAGAGCTATTTTAGGTTAAGTATTTATTGCACAAATAGTACACTTAAAAAAAATAAAACAGATATTCTAAATTCTAAAATTTGAAAAATAAATAAATATTTCACAATAATATAGTACATGATAGTTCATATAAAAATATTGAAAATGATATTTGTGTTATTGAAATATATATTATTGTATTATTTATTTATTATTATATTATCATGTACATTTTAGTTTATCTTACACCCCTGTCGTTCACCAATCAACCACCATCTAACATAAGAACGCTGGCAAGTATTTCTTTTAATTTAAAAACACTATTAATTTATTTAAAAAGTAAATTCACTTAGAATAAAATAAAAATATATGTATAAATTAATTATTAATTTTGTTACCAGATCTAATACAAATGAAATACATAGATCATAATACTTTATTCTTATATTCCTATCTCTCCTTTTCCTTACCCATCTTAAAAATAATATTCAATTAAAAAGTTAGAATTATTTTTTAATTACTTACTAAACTTACATATTTCGAACTAATATTATTAATGAAAAAATACATATATAAAAACTAATAATTTCATATTTATATATATATATACACAGACGTGTGTTGCCAGAAGAGTACAATCTGCTATTACAAGAGTTTCAGGAACTTCTTATCAAGTCGGTAATAGTTATGATCTTTTATGTAAGTATATCTAAAAAGTCCAATTTTTTATTCTCAATAATTAATCTATATTATATATATATATAATTTGGTTTGACAAAAGACATTTACAAGTTATTTGCAGATACATCGACTGTTGATATTAGTTTTAATATTACTGATATTAAGTGATATTATTTATTATTTAAAAAGCTTTAATAATGGTTAAAATTCAAATTTAGTATAATATTAAAGTTTATAGAAATCATAATTAAAAGTAATTCTGCAAAGTTAATCAATTGAAATTAGCAACATTCATACTTACACTAAATTTCTATATATTGAATTGATTGATTTTTATGATCAGTTTATCTTTTATGTATCAATAGCCAATATCTGATACTGTAAATAATTGTTAAATAATAAATTGTCCATCTTTAATTAATATTAAATTTACAAGATTTTAATTTTTTACATTTTTATTTGTAAAAAATTTATAAAATAAAATTTTCCTTGTACTTCATTATCCTTTTATATCTTTGTACAATATATAAAATCTAATATACTCAAATAATAAAATTATTTATTGTTATAATTTATCAAAATTTATTCATTAATAATAATTATAAATTTGTTAATATTTTTATTATATGAAACTATTTTTTTATAATCTAATTATATATTATAATATTAGCTTCCAGTGCAACTTGTGTTTTTTTAAAACATGCACTTGCCACTGTTTACGGCTTTGGTAGCTATAACTTACTGTCAGTGTCAGATGTACTTGTAGAAGCAGTTGATATTCGTAGTGTGAATATTATGTAAAAAATTATGGATAATAAAAAAGGGAGAACATTTAGGGATAGATAAAGAAACTTGAAAATAATCAAATTGTATAAATTTATAAACTTGGTTCACAAATTCTTCAATTTATTCTTTGAGTGACATCATCTGCGAATTCCAACTTCTAGTAAAGTTATATATATATATATATATGCATATACAATAACAAATTTAAAAATATATTAATTCATCCAAATAGAAATATATCTCTAGTCACGTACCTCAAATTTTTTTTATATTTGATGATATTGTACAATTCTTTTCTATTTCTAAACCCTTTAATCTTTACATATCAAATGTTTTCTCCACCTGAAGTGCCCTGCTTTTTAAATTTTCATCTTTTTTTAACTATCGATTATCTTTCACTTCCTTTTTCTATCCGTGAATATGGACATTACATTAATTAATTCTATTTAAATTACAAAAAAGATCCTTTTTGTTAATTATTTAAATAGATAGAATTTAAAGAATTATAATAAATTAATTACATACACATATAAAATATGAACTATGTATTTCACCAGTCATTAAATTTTAAAATAACGTTAAATTAATTAATAAAATGATAAATGAATAAAAAAATTTAGTTTTCAAATTTTTAGTTATCAACATTTGATAAATATTGAAATATTTTAATTTAATATAATTTATTAATCAATTATCCGAATACTTTTCATGAAAAAATATTTTTTTTTACAATTATTAGTAGATGTATTTAATTAATTCAAATGAATTTGCAGATAATAAGTTATTGGCTATTATAAAAAATGTGAATAATAGCTTTTATAATTCAAAAATAAATTTGATGATTATTTAATTAATTAATTACAAATTTATAGATCCAACTTCAGGTGACAGTATGGATTGGGTAATGCACAGTACTAGCATCAATTTAGCTTTTACTATTGAAATGAGTGGTGGTGATTATGGATTTCTACCAACAGTTAATCATATCATTCCAACTGGTAGAGAAATTTTTGAAGGCATTAAAGTATTTACACTGGCAGTCAATGGTCAAATATGTAATATTAGAAGAACATAGTTATGGATATATATAGATATATAATATATAAATTCTAAATTCAATGTTTTTTAATAATTTCAATGTTCTTTAATAAAAGTTTTTAAAAATTTATGTTGAATAATTTTCTTATTACTTAAATTAGTTTAAGTTAAAGTAAATAATTTTTCTTTTCTTATTTAAGTTTAAAATTTTTTAAACATGATTTATATATAAATCTTTTTAAATACCTGTAAGTTTTTAAATTGCATGTCTTCAAGTTTAAGTCATTAAGTCTGATATTTTGATACAAATAGAAAAATCATATTTATGCTAGTAATAAATAAAAGTTGATCTTTTTGTGATATAATAACCATTTACTTTATATGCAAAAAATTACTTTTTACTATATTTTTTATATAAACTACCTTCTACTTACAAAAGTATTATACACAAAAATTAAGGATGGAATTTATTATTTGTTCCTGTAAGATTCAAGATAACGGAATTATCAAAAATATTCGAAAATGGGATAAGATATGATGAAGAAGGTGCGTTACCGTAAGACGTGATGTACAAAAACATAATTATCAAGTTTTATTGTATATTAAAGTTAATAATTTTTAAACTATGAATTTTTTAATTTTTAGATTGATTGTATAATATAGAATTTAATAAAAATGGTTAATATAAGACACTGTTAAAATATTTTTAAAAAATAATTTTTAATCTATTTAACATAATTTATTTTTTTATTGTTTCATTTTCTAAAATTATTGTTTTTTTGTAAAATAAAATTATAAGGTCTTACAACATGTATTCTATTAAATTATTTAATAACTTTTATTATTGACTAGCAAATACTTAAATTAGAATTTGATTATAAGTTATTCTGTTTTTTTTTTTATTAATAATGCCTTTGTTCATTACATCACATTCTATTTCATTTTATTTTTTCTCTTTTTTCCAATGAATTTCGTATAATATATTTATATTTTTTACCCTTTCTTTCAGATAATACCTTTCTTGCTACAAATTCTTCGTAATGTATGTAACATTACACTCTTTTAAACTGCATTTAATTTGTATCTATTATTATATAATCTACAAATTTTCCTTCTACATCAACAAGTTACTGACTTACTGAGTTATTGACGTTCGTTTCACTATCCATTCTAAATTTTATAAATAATTTCATTCAAATTTTTCTTATTTCTTTTTTTTCTTTTCTAAATACATTTTTTTGTTTTTACCGAGAGAGTGGAAAGAAACCGAGGAAATTGAAAGGATTCAAAAAAATTTTTTTTTTAAATGGTATCTGAGACTAGATATAAATACTCCAGACAGTTTCGTTAATGTTATATACAAAAAGGAACAACATAAAATTAAAATAGGCTAAAAGAGATATTGCATTAAGAATCAAAAAAAGATAGTGAAAATATGATCATTATAAAAGAATGTGATAGAGCAAGAATAAAAAAAAGAAGGAAAATAGAAAATATTATATTGAAAGGCAAAAAAGAAAAAAAACTATGTTGACGAAAAATTGAGTTTCTGGAAAGAATTAGGATAGATTTGGTGTAGATAGAAGGAGAAAAGTGAAAACGTGGAGATGTGGGAGGAAATAAGTGAAATAAAAATAGGTCAACAGATGTAAATATGGATATGCGAAATCGAAAAATCGAAATATTTTGAAGAATGTAAAAATTTAATTATTAAACTGTATACAAAATAAATAATGTATATATGAGAAAAAGGAAGGAGAGAAAAAGTAGAGTAGAAATGAAGATATTAGCGAAATTTAGAATAAGTAATGAAAATAGAGCAAACAAACACTGATTTGAAAATAATAAAATAAATGATGGCTTTATAATGAAAAGAGAAAAACTTTAAAACACATTTTTCAAGAATGTAAAAAGTAGTAGTCAATTCAAATAACTAAATAAATTCAAATGACTAAATACATTAGAGGAAACATGAAAAATATATATACATTATATAAAATTAAATGAATTAGAGAGAGATGAAAAAAGAACAGGAATAAAGGCATTGAATTTACAAGAAAAAAATAATAATGGAAACTTAAAATGAAATAATTGTATAAAATAATATAATTATAAAAGAATATAAAAACATAATATATAAGAGCGGATGAAAGTGAATAAGTAAGATATAATAGGTAAAAGAGCGTGGTATTAAATAAAAAATAAAAAATAATGACAAATAATATATATTGTACAAAATTCATTGGAGCAAAGAAACAAGTAACCAACGGAGTGAAATAGAGGTTTCGTAATAAGGTAATAAGAAGTAATATAGTAACAGGAGTGAAGAAGAATAGATGTAAAATGTAAGTTAGAAAGAAATATTTGTAATTGCAAATAACAATAAATTATTCATAAATAAATGATAATAGTACACCTGTTTTGATCGTCTTTTTACACCTTAGTTTCCTTTTAATGCCTTTTTATATGCTTATTTATCTTTTCATCTACTAGTTTTTAGTTATTCCTCTGATATTCTATTTCATTAAGTATCTTCACCTTTATGTACTCATTAATCCTGTATCATACCAAAATCTAATTTCACACTCCTCTTTCTTTTGTTTAAATATTTTTTCGTTTTTTTACATTTGCTTTGTTTACTGAATCTTTTATTTTTTATTCTAAAAATTCTCTATTTTTTTTTCTATATGCTTACTTTAAAAAAATATGTATAAAAATGTACTACTTCCCAATATTTTTTTTTTGTATTTACTATTTTGATTATTCTCTAATATATTCTTTTATTTAAACACTATCTATTCCATATTTCAATACTCAAATTAATATTGTTTCTAATTTGATACTCATTTTTTACCATTATTAATTAAATCATTCTATAATATATATATATATATATATTGTTAAATCACTATTTTTAATCTACTTTAATATTAGAATTTAAATTATCTCTAATTTAATTCTTTTCTCTTTCACAGTTTTCTTTACGACTCTACCTTTGTATTATTATTTTGATTTTTTCTTTTGATACGCCCATTTTTCACCTACTTTTTTGTCATTTAGATATTATATTTTCTTCTTACTTTCTGTTGTAGTCCTCTTTATTTTTTCCTTCATTTTTTATTCTCTTATTCCTTCTTTTCTCCTGTTCTTGAACAAAAGACTTTCTAATTTTTATATGTCTTTTATAAAATACTTCAAGTCATTCATTTTCCATTTCTCTTTTTTCCCATCATATTAATATTTTTCTATCTATACAAAAAAAGATGTTTATTTTTTCTTTTTCTCCTTAACTAATATCCATGTTACGAATTTTTAGTCTTTTCCTTTTTACTTTTAACTTTAAACTTTTCCTTCTGTGTTATCTGTTTTGCGTAATTATAATTACAAAAATCATGCTTCCAGGGTTAAAAAAATAACATAATTTGAATATAGTTACCTGTTACGTAGTGTGAATAGATTATTTTTACTAGAATTAGAATAAATGTAATATTTAGTATTATTATTACTTTATTATATTATTAATTTTTAATAAATAAATTTTCTCTTATAAGTTATTGAAATATATTTCAACTAATCGTTGTTGTAGAAATTTGACTTAAAAATATCTAAGATAGCAACAAGAATCGTCAACAAATACAATCGAAATTAAAATTAATATGATTATATATTCAAAATTTCTTTATAAACTTGTATTTTGCTTATGTAGTCAATAACCATAATCTATTATAATCGCTCAGCCACGATAATGTTTGAAAAAGATATAAAAATCAATAATATTTAATATTTAAGAAACTATTGTGCTTGAAATAATTACTAAATATTAATGAAATTTAAATGTATATATTATTTTAAATATGCTATCATAAACTATAGATAAAAATGAAATAAGGAGTGATATATAAAAATTCTTAGGATGAAATTTGATGCGAGTTTTATTAAGGTTATAAAATAAAATAATGAAGAAGAAAATATACCAAAGAAAACTAGTAGTTGATTACAAGTTCTGAAAACAAAACTGAGACGAAAAACCATAAAGGCATTTTACTTATATATTGAGACTCAAACCATAAAACTTATATGAAAATATTAAAAATAGAAACTTTTATGCATGTTAAAAAAAAATTGATAAAACAATATTCAAGATAAAAAATAAGAAGATAATAGTCCGAAAGGAATAGTTTAATAGATAGAATAAACATGCATTAAAGGCTGCAAGAGAAGAATAAAATTAAAAAGAAAAGAGAACTTTGTTTTACGGATAAACAGATAGACAATTTGCAGAAAATTGAAAAAAAATTATTATCTAATTAAATTAGCACATCATAATTGTATCAAGAATCAAAAGTTAATATAAAAGAAGAAAATAATGTAATAAGAGAGAAATAAATAATAACATAAAAGAGTTATATAAGGATACCCAATAAGTCTCATGTTATTTTACATAAGGTTATCTAATCTAGAGAACAATCAAACAAACCTTCAAAGCAATAGAGAAAAGTAATTAATTTTAGGAACTTTTAATTAACAAAGAGGGTAGAACAAAAAATATGGTGATATATTATGAAGAAAATAAGTTTAAATTACTAAACAGTTTTACTTATCTAAGATGGATAAAAAAAGAAGACTAGAGAGAAGAACAGGCGAAGTAATAAAGAAAGCTAACATAGACCTAAGTCATAATGTAATGTCACAGGTAAAATAATGTATTTATATTATTATAATATAAATATTCTTCAATTGATTATCAAAAAAACTTAATAAATATAAAAAAAATTTTAAATTCAAATTATTATAAAATTTTTTTAATGCTGCTAATATGAATTCGCGTGTTTATGTGTGATATAGGGGAGGTAGTAAAGTAGTATCCGTGGATTAAAACTCATTACTTAAGCCTACTTAACCCTATATTTAAATTAAGACGATAGTGTCATCCACTGCTTAAGTGAGGCCCGGTATGAATAATCGTTTGGAACTATAGCATTCCTGAAAAAAATCAAAACTCAGGCTCCAAGAACGAAAATCACAAACGTCGATGCTTATATAATTCTCCTCTTCTATTATTCGAATTTTTTTAACGTAACGTTCATTGAAATTGCGACGATGCATTTCGAAATTCTAGTAAATTTATAATCAGAACAAATCATTTATAATTTTCTAACTATAAAAATATTTCACAAAAATAATATAATTTTTTTATAATATTACTAGAATAACTGTGACATAATTCTCTAATACAATAAATATTTAAAATCTATATTTAGTGCAAAAAAAAATAATTATTGACGTTGAGCTAATTTACATTAAAGAAAAAACTTTTTTGTAAACAAATTTGTTATTTTCATAGCTTGTTATTATTGAATCAATGGATTTAAATACATCAGCTTATTCAAATTAATTAGTAGTTAAGTATTAAGATAAACTACATTATTACTGCCACTGCTTAAGTATAACTGAATTTTTGACAAAGGTAGGGCTCATATTATAAGCTAGAAAATAAAAATCATGGTGATAACAACAATGAACTAAACTTAAATAAGAAACACTGAAATGATACTAATAAAGAACAAATGATAAAGGAAAATTTAAAGTTCATATATGTGTGAATATATGAATGTATGTATCTGCAGTAAACAGAAAACAAAAATGTATCTACAATAAAGAAGAAGCTAGCTTCATTTATCAAAAATAAGGATAATTGAGATTTTCATGTTGTTCGTTAATAAGAATAGAATTACTATAACGAATAATCAAACACTTTTTAGTATTGAGTTAAATTGAAAAATTTTAATTGACTATGTTATCTTGAATTAATATAGAATTTAATTTAAATAATTTCTAATAAAAAATATAAAATTAGTAATATTAGTGTCATCTATTGAATCTTTGATTAAGTTTTTTTATGTAATTGTATAATACTGCAATATTACTCATTTTTTTAAATGTATTTGAAACTTTATATCAAATTATATAAATAAAATTGTCATTGAATTATTCTAATGAGATGATAACATTATATAAATAAAGATAAAGTTAAAAAATTATTATATTTGGAAATTTTGGGAGTTTGGTTATGTGACCATACATGTTGAAATTTTGTGTATTCCATTAAATGTAAGGAACATAAACAAATGTTATCTTTCGGTCAACTCCGTATCTTTAGGCTTTAGATAAGTAATGTACAGAAACCAAATATTCCTCGTATGATACAATCGAGCGAAAATTTAAAAAATTACCAAACGTACATGTACTTGGAACTGTTTGATACCGGATAACGACAAATTGGATTAATAAATCTTCCCTTAATCGGCTTCGTTTATCATTGAGGTTTCAGGATGAGTGTTCCATAACTAGTCGTTAATTGTTAATCCTGATCAGTGGAGATTAATCATCAAAGAAGTCAAATATACACGATATACTCAATTTGGTTGCACGTATTGTTTTTTTACTTATAGTGTTAGATGGTACTTACTTATTGTTGGTTTGGACATCATGATCAATTTGAAAGACACATGAAAAAACTTAATGAAATATTAAAAAAAAAAAAATTAATAAAATTCTTTTTAGATTTTGCCAATAGAACCAGGACTATAACGATATGCATAGGTGATAATATCTTCATTCTTTTCAAATTTTTGTAACAATCTACAAGTTATGAGTGCAGCTCTTATCGCCTTTAAGTGTACACTAAGCTAATTTTTATCATAGTAAATCAGTTTTTTCAAAATAATTATAACAACATATTTCAATATAAATATTCAGTAACCCTATAATTTTTATATTATTAAAAACTTACAAGTATAAACTACAATATTTAAAATTAAATAGAAGATTAATTTTGAAATTTAATTTATTTAATTTTTAAATAGTCATTTGTATTCTATGATTTATACTGTTACATGAAACTTTTATTTGTTAAATTTCCATTCATCAATAGCATTTTAATTTTTAATTCAAAAATTTTTATACGTGAATAATATTTAAATTAAGTTTAGCTTTAACTTTTTTCTACATTCACTATGATACAACTCAAGATAAAAATTCATGTTAAGGCTTTTTGATTGATGTTATAATGTAGCTTAAACCTCATTGCCAATTCATATTTTTCACTGACTTGTGATTTTTGTATTATTAATCCTATTAAAAATTTAATTTTTCAATAAATGTTTTAAGTTTGTAATGAGTGACATTTACAATTATTTTTTTTTATTAAAATATGTATTCGTATTATAAATAATTTATATAAATAATTTAAAAAGTTTATTTAATATTAATAATATTCAATAATAAATTATTACTTACCTAAAAGCTTGTCATTTATTAACAATATACGTTGCTAACAAAATTTAAAGTTAGGACTGAAACTTAAAAAAAAATTGTTATAAAAACAATTGACTTTTATTTTTCAAATATTAAAATATCTTATAATAAAAAATACATTTTTTAAAAACCTTATATGGCTTAATCAGTTTAATCAATTTAATTATTTTTTTTATTATAAAAAATTCTGATTATTATTAAAATAATTTCCTTAACACTGTATTTGCTTTTTATATTTTCAAAAGTCATTTAATTAACGCATATGTGTAAATTTTTATCTTTGGATAAAGGAGATCAGCTTTCTTAAATATCGTCGTACAAATATTATGCTAACGATTAATCTATAACGATTAACGATTATTGATTCAGTGTTGCGCAGTAGGAATGTATAAATTCTTAAGATTGTAGATATGACATAAAAATTCGAAGAAACATGAAAATACAAGTTATAATTTTTACTGCCCTTATTATTTGCGTTTTTTCACAAGATGAATATCAATCTTCCATTTATGGGTACGTATTATAATTTCTTGAAATTATTTCAGATTACTCAGTAATTATAATATAAATTAAAATTATTATTAATTAAACGCGATACATATTTAATATATAATTTTAAAAATATATCGATATAAAAATATTTTTATTTTAAAAGAATTTTTATATACAAATTTTTTAAAATGAATACAGAATAATTAATTTTTAACTCATTTTTTACAAATTATTATTTTTATTGAAAGTAACTTACTGAAAAATTTATGATACAATATACAAATAAAATTACCAATACCATATTATAAAATATTAAAAATAGGCTAGAATTGTATACAGTATAATATAATTATTTTCTACATATAATATTTAAAAAACCTCCTGTTACTTATTGCCCACATATTTTATGTAAAAAATTTAATTTTAATATTATTTATTGTTTAATTTTAATATTAATTTTAATATTATGATATTGCGTAATTAAATTTTTTGTAAATCTTATTGAGATAAATTTACAATTCCTTAGCTGATAATCTATGTACGTCATCTATGTCAATTGTTTTTCAATTCATATTTATATATTTTCTGATACGGCATTAATACCTTAATACAATTCTTGAGTGTTTTATAAAGTAGCGATAAGAATTTATCAAATCAAGCTTAGTATTTTTATATCAGAAAATATTAAAAATCAGATAAAGTATCAGAACATAATACTGCCAATTTGAAAACATGTTTAAGAAAAATTTATAATATAGAATACTTTTTTAATGTCATATATAATACTTTTGTAATATCATCGATACAGCTTACAAAAATAAAAATTCAAATATTTTAAAATTTTATTGTAAATTAATACTTTATTAATAGAAACTTAATTTGATTATTTAAAAATTTATATTCTATTTTAATAAATTTTGCAATTTTTTATTTTACTGTTTTTTTTAAATACGTTATTTTTAAAAATTGAGATAATAAACTCAAATTTTCAGCCTTATGATATGAATATTATGTTTTTTCAATCTTTTAAGAAAAAACAAAGTTTGTACTTGAGACTATTTAGGAATTACTACTAAACCGCAATTATGATATAATAAATAAAGAAATGAGCATTTAAATTATTTTATTTAATAAATATTTTTAAAAAATTTTAAGAAATTTTATAAATATATCAAAGTATATTTATAATATACTTATATAAATCGTATTTTTATAAGTTTTTGTAGTATTAATATCATAACATTTTTTTAACTATAATAATTGATATTTGCATTATAATAATAATATAATAATTTTTAGTATGCAAGGTCTTAAGATATTTTGTGATACAGAGCCGAAATTAAAATACGTACAATATTATGAAGCTCTTCCAGGTTTTGATTTCCTTAAGATTCCACGTGCAAGACACTTACCTATTGAAGTTTTGGTTACATTTAAAAGACTTCAAACATTCAAAAATAGTCTTAAACAAAATAATATTTACTACGAGATCTTCGTGGATAATGTAGGTGATATTATAGAGAAACAGTTTGCTCTACAAATGCGTGTTCACACAGATAATTCTGAGGATAATATTTCCTTGAAAACTTTTCCTCGATATGATGAGGTAAAAAAAAAAACAGAAAAAATTAATTTTTTTCTGATAGGTTCAAAACTATTGTTATTATAAGTAATCAATTGAAATAACATATATATAAGATAAAAATTTACTAAACTTTCTTTAAACAGAAATAAAAATAAAAATAAAAATTCGTGAATAAAAAAAACCTTAAAATTATAAACTGGAAACTTTAAATAAGTTTAAGGTTTTTTAAAAATGGAATGGATTTAGAAAAATAAATATACAGCTTAAATGTATTAATATATATATATATATTTATTATCTTATAATATATTATTTTATAATAAACTATCTTATAATAAACTCAAATAAATAAATATGAAAATATAATTTATATTATATTTATATTATATTATCGAATAAATATTTTTCCATTCTAACGAAATATATTTAAAAATCATAAAATTTATGGTAATATTTAAGTATACACCATATAGAAATATTTGTGACATTAACTAAATTTTCAGATTATATCATACCTTGAAAACCTTGGAAACACACATGGCAATATCGTAGAAACCTTTAGTATCGGTAAAACTTTTGAAAATCGTAATATTGTAGGTGTAAAAATCTCAAATGGTGGTGAGGAAAAGCCTGCTTTACTCATAGACGCTGGAATCCATGCTCGCGAATGGATTGCTCCAACCACTGCTTTATATGCGATTAAACAGCTTGCTGAAAATTCGAGTAATAGTTACATTTTTGAAAATATTGATATATATATTATTCCTTGCCTTAATCCTGATGGATATGAATTCACACACATAAGGCCTTCGGTAAGTACAGTTGCTTAATATGAAAATATAAGGAAAATATGTATAAAAAATTTACTAAAATTCATCAAATAATAATAAAATTCTTAAGCAAATGTTTACATTAATTAAGTGTATTATATTATTTAAAGTAAGTATTTACTTGTTTTAGAAAAAAAGTATTAAAAGTAAAAAAAATATCGAAAATCTGTTGAGTTTTTAAATATATTATCTTATGAATTTTTAACTAGTATTTTAAATTCTAAGTTTCCTATATTTTAGAAAAATAAATTTTTACTATTCATCCATTTTGATATATCGAGCAATAAAGGAAACAAATTTCGATATCTTTAAAAAAATGATGATTCATTCAATTTCATTTTGATTATACTTGATACTAGCTAGTTCAAGATTGACGCACTTCGGCCTAGCAGTATAAGGTCTCGGATATTATAGTCACGCATCGGTGACTTTTTCACGCCTTTAATCATTCTTTATTATGATCGAGCTCTAAATTAATATACTTTGTACTGTTGTGAGCTCAAAAAAAAAATTGGAAAAAAATTACATTTTTATTCAATGAAATAAAAATTTAATGAAAAAATATTTTGGATTGTATTTTTGTGAGCTTAAAAATGTAAATGGAGAGGAAATATTTATAGAAGTATTATCACAAAGATTATATACTTTAAACTTAAATTATTTGGAAAAAGTAAAAGAATACATTAGATAAGATATAAGAATTTAATCTATAAAATTTTTAATCATAATTGATACATTTTTTTATGTCATAATTATGAAAGTTATATCGAATTTATCTTATCGATAGAGATAAAAAGGGAGATCGATATATATCAAATTATTAGCAAATAAAATTATGTATTATATATCATATAATGGATAATATAAAAGTATATTTAAAGTGTTAAAATTTTTATTAAGATTATTGATTTATAAAAAATAATTTTTTCATATAAACTGAGTTTTTAGTAATTATTTTTATTAATGGACAAAGGCATAACAAAAGAGTTATTTTGCTTTAATTGCCTTACGATAGTGTGAAGTTGCGGTGCAAAGTTACGCACGAACGTGTGCCGATGAGTGACCGCCGTTATTCGTCAGCGGGCTTCTTTGGTAAAACGAGTGACCCGTTCGAAGGGTTTCCCCCACTCACTCGTACGAATCTAAACATGTCGGTTGACAACAACGGGTAACCCTTCGTGAGGACCGAGTTGGGAGGAGACGTGTAAAAAAACGTAACAGCCGCATTATTATGACGAATCAACAAAAGTTAGATAACAGAGTTTCCTCTCAACTTATTTCCACCTTTAATGTAATTTAAATTTAGAAAATAGATAGGTGATTTTTATAGTAATTAAAGAAACTTAAGAACAAAAAATTTTTTTAAAGTACTAGATTTTTAATTATCCTTTTTTTAAATATTGAATATTTAAACAAAATTTTTTCAGATAGTACTTCGAGTTTTGTTGAATGTAAAATAGTACGTTCTTTTTCATAAATAATAATTAAAGCTTACTATATTAGAGTTTAATGCAAATAACTTAAGGTTGTAGAAATTAATTGAACTATATAATATACAGTAATATTAATTTTAGATTTATCAATCCTTTGAATGAATTCTGTTTTAAAATATAAAGAAATATAATCCTAATATATTTTTTACTGATCTAAATTATACATCGAATATGATCTTAGATTAGTCGTTTGTTTATGTGAACGCCGCAGAATAGTTGATGATCAAGTGAAAACAAAACCTACACCTAGATTTCCTGTTTGTGGACCAAGTTACTCGCTTCTTCTATATAAGCTATATTCTCGTAGAAGCTATATTTACTGTTGGACCTAGATCTTTTGCTGCTTTTACGCGTTTGGGAGAGCCCTTTACAGGCCTATGGCCTACGAGTTAGTACCTATCAACGAATAAGGTTTCGTGGTATCTAGAAGTGCGGAAATATGAATTCATGTTTTCAATTTGATGCACATTAAGATGTCGATCAGCACCGGATTATTTTCGTGGTACATAGGCAACATGCGTGCGAGAAACGCTATCTCGTCTTGATAATATTTCGTATGCATCAACGCGATACATGCGAAGAAAAACGTGTCCAGGCTTTTCACGTGTCATTATAGAGACGCATTAATTGAAATCTCCAAATATACACGAAAAAAGGTTTGGTTCGTTTTTTTATTATATGTATAAGTATATTGACGTATCCCGATCTGTTCTACTACAGGTCGATGCACGGAAAACCAAACAATAGGTCACCCGCGCAATAAATAGGGAAATGAAAAGGCTATTAAATGGTCGTGAACGGGTCATTTAGACCATTAAACGCCATTAGAGAAATTTAATTATGGATTTGGAGAAAGGGCAGGGGAGTCGTGCCAGATATTAATCTGACGGTACCTAGAAGCTTTTCGGGCGATAAGCTCCCCCAGAAAGAGGAAAACATCAGAAGCTCTATGATCGCAGAAGCACGCCAATGAGTAAAGACCCCCGAGGCAGCAGCGGAAGTTCCTTGATGGGCAGAGGCCCTTGACGCGGGAGCAATAGCTCCACGACACAGAGTGTGTCGTGCCAACCATGCAAAGAAATCAGTTTATTTCTTTATTTATGCCTACCCTTTAACTTTTTTACACGGCTTCGTCAGTGCCTTTCTTGTCAATATAATTTATAAAAAATATTTAAATACCTAGAAAAAAGATATTTTATATAATTAATTTATTAATTAACTTAATTATTTCTTAATTAATTAATTATTATTATTCTTAATTATTATAAAATATTAATATAAAGTATTAAATAAAAAATTAATAAATTGTATAAACATTATACGAAATTTATTAAAAATGTTTATAAAATAATATTGATTCTTGTATTGATTATTATTGACTTTTTAATGATGTGCTTTTATATTCTTTGTCAAAAATAATACAATTTTATTTTAATACAGACGCGAATGTGGAGAAAAACTCGTTCTATAAATCCAAACTCAAATTGTCTTGGAACTGATGCGAATAGAAATTTTGAACTGAAATGGATGAGTAAGTTACTGCTAAAAAATTAAAAATGTATTTAATTGTTTTATATTATAAAATTTCATTCAGTTATTTGCACCATAATTATTTACTATATAATTATTGATGATACAAAGTATATTGAAATTATTAGAAATAAGTATTTATTTTAAAAATTTATTATATCTGTCTCTCTTTCTCTCTTTTGTTATCCATTTTACTAGTGTAAAAGACACTTTATAAACAATTTTTTTAATTTTTCAATAAAATAGAGAAATAATATTAGAGGAAATTTTTAAATATTTTACTATTTAAATTAGAAATTTTTTCATAATAAGACAATTTTATATTTAGACATCATAAATAATTTATTCTTTGTCGACAATATTATATTAAATTTTCTGAAATTTTTAGGTTTGAAATAATTAATATAAAATGCACAGGTTTTTGTTTATCTCATTAAGTAGATAGAAACGCTTATAAGATCAAAAAATTAATTTGTAATTTTTTCTTTTGTTGTCTTCTTTCTACTCAGATATATGTTATTAGATATCATTTTAGTTATACAGCTTGTTAATGTATTACTTAGTTATATATTATTTCATTATATTGTATATACTATAAATTACATTAAGAGAAAAATCTATTCAAAATTTGAATATTTTAATTAGTTACAACCGGAAAATAAGATGCCTTCGAAAAAAATACTTTTTGATATGAATTACTATTTAAAATTTCTAAAAAAGATGTAATAAAAAATTATTCTATCCTACAAAAATTAGTTTATTGATCTAAAAATTAAAAAAAATTGAGAAATAAACTAATTTTAATTTTCATAGAATTTAGAATTAAGAAAATCAGAATAAAAAATAAACTTTCAAATAAAATGTTTAATGATATTTTGAAAAAATATTTATATACATAGGATACTAAAATTTTTGAGTAATGCAAAAACAACGTAAAAATATGAATTATAATATTTTATACAAATAGAATAGTGCTAAAAATATAAATTGCTTAAAAAGCGTGTATCGGAAAAAGTAAAATTGTTTCATGTTCGCCCTTTTGAAAATAAATACAAAGTTGTTTGCGATTAAATGAATAAATAAATTAATGATGAAGTAATACATGATAAAGACTTTGGATTAATATTAAATATTACGAAATTTATATTCTTATATTAATAATCGATGATATTGTTGTCTTATTATTATATTGAACATTAAATAAAACTCAAATATGTTTTCTTATATGCAGCAGTGGGAGCTTCAACTGATCCATGCAGTGAAATTTACGCTGGTTCTAAGCCATTTTCGGAATTAGAAACTGTTGCCTTAAGAGACTTTATTTTGGAAAGGAAAAATATTAAAGTTTATCTAACTTTTCACTCATATGGCAATGTATGTATATAAAAAAATGTTTTCTCATCGTAAAATATTTATAAATTTTATTTTAAAAACAAATCAAAAGTTTAAGAACTTGTTTCTAAATAATTGAGATCACGATTTTTAAATGTTTCTCATTTAAGTTACTTTCGTAACTGTATATTGAATGTTGAAATATTACTTTTATATATCATATAGCTTTTCACAATTCATTTTCTTAAAATTTATTGTACGAAGAAGCCTCAATAATTAAACTTGCTAAAAAATATGCTACATTTTCACTCCACACTAGTGTCAAAATTATATATTTATCAGTTAAGAAAGCTGGAGAGGGTCACAAAAACAATAAACTTATCTAATTATTAACTTATAAATAGTAGTATAGTCGTTTAATTTTCAATATTTGCATTTCAATATCGCACTTTTTATTTTTTTTATTTTGAATAAAAATCTGAATTCATATTGTTTTACTTGTATTATTCCCGAAAATAAAGTATAATGTATTATACATTTTTAAAATAATAAAACTTATTAAAAATTTTAGTTTTTACTTCACCCATGGGGTTATACCGATGAACTTCCATCTAATGAACCAAAACTTGTGAGTATTTGAATTCATCTAGATTTAAAGTTAGCAATATAATTGTAAAGAAATTAATATAAAAAATGTTTCCAGAGATGTGTTGCTCAAAAAGCAGAGAATAACCTTTCTAAAATTCGTGGAACTCATTATGAAATCGGTAGCTCTACTAATGTTTTGTGTAAGTCCTTCAATAATTATTGCATTTAAATTAATTATAGTAAATTTAAGCTATATAATTATAATTTATTGGTTAGGTATATTGAGAACTGTTAATACCATGATTAATTGAAATAAAGTGAAACGTTTTTAAAATTATTAATTTCATGCAAAATTAAATATTTGAAATTGAAATACATTGAAATCAGATATATTTCCAATTTTGATATTATATTTTAAAAAATTTCCTAAGAAATAAAAAAATAAATAGACAATGATAAAATAAATATTTTAGGTGATGAAATAAACATTAAAAATATATAAAATAAATCATAAAATGATCCAATAATCTTTTTTATACGTAAATATAATATAGATTATAACGTTAATATGTTTTAAATATGTAAAATAAATTATCGTAATTTTGATTTATATTATATAGAATTTAAATCTTGAAATTTTTCTTTACAATGATAAAAAATACCTGTTTCATTGGTGAAAAATCTAAAATATAACATATATAAATATATATATATATATATACATATACACATATACAGAATCTTTTACATTAATACTATATTTTAATAGCATATGAATTAATTACTGAGAAAAATTTATTTTTTAGTTTTCTTAACAATAATGAAACATAAATTTAAAAAAATATAAAATATATGTATAATATAAAAAGTATATTCGTGAATCTATTGCAGATCCAGCTGCTGGGGGTAGTGATGACTGGACAATGGGAGTAGGTGGGGTTGAATTAGCTTACACTATGGAATTGCCTGGTGATAAATTTGGATTTGATGCTCCAACTAGTGAGATTCTTCCTGTTGGTATTGAAACTTTTGAAGCCATCAAAGTTTTTGCAAAATTTGTTGAAGGAAAAAAATGTGAAGATCTCTAAAATAGATTATTTTATTTTAGATATGATTTAACTTTATATTCTTTCTATTTAATATTATACATTTAAAAATAATTTGAAACTGGAAATATTATAATTTGATAAAACTAGAACAAAAAACCTATGGATTATATTTCCTTTCAAATTATTTAAAATATATTATGTAAAAACATTTTAGATTTGCAGTTTTTTCAAATTTGGTACATAAATTATAATAGAGCAGTTTTACTCTTAAATAAAAATAGTTTTTATCAAAATACCCTTTTAACATTTTAGTTAAGTTACATAAGATTGGATATTCCATTATAAATGTTGGTAATCTTAAGTAAGTTAGTACTATGTATATATAAGTGGATTTTACATTTGTAAGTTAAATTTACTTCTTTTATAAAAATATTACAAATTTTTAAATATTATAATTTGAAATTTTTTCAGATACCTTGTGATAATATATTTCTATTGAGTTTTTAATCTAAGTTTTAGGTTTAATTTTCTCTGTAACTGACTTTCTTTAAATATTTGACTCGCAATTTTTACAATTAAAAAAAATGTTAAAGAACATTAAATAAGTATTAATTACAATTTTAAAGAATGTTACTAAACATTAAATAAGTAAATAGTTATAGAAGAATAAAAGTTGATAATAAATTATAATAAAGAACATTTAGCATGTAATAGCTACAGAGGAATAAAGGGTAAATAATAATTAAATGAACATGAAAAAAATGCAGCTCTCTTTAATATCCGAACAGTAAATATATGAGATATTTTAATTAATGGATCGATTAAAAGAAAAACTATAGTATAAAAAATGTATAGCTAAAAAAGCAATATGTGTAATAGAAAGTTTATTGAAAGAAGAAGAATAAAAATGAAAATTGTTGATAAAGTAGAAAAATATATATAAAACTGAAATTTACCTGTAAAAAAGTTGTGAAGAATTTATAAAAGCTACAAAAAATTATATAAAATAGATTCTTAATTTAAATAATAATACACTTGATCATATTTTAATGTTATAAATAAAAAGAAATATGGTACAAATAAAAATAAAAACGAGAGTAATTGATTTGAGGATAAATTTTAATAAACATAAAAGACTGAAATTCTCAAAAAAAGCGTAAAAAATGTAAAGGAAGTTTTTGGTGCAAGGGTAAATTTGAAAAATTTCCACTGAGTTTTAGTATTAATTTATTGGAATGTATTTTAAGTTGTACAATTTATTTAAATTTTAGAAGTTCACTGCTAATTTACACGAAAATTATAAGTTAAGTTCATTACGAAACGTTAGTTGATGCACTAAGTTTTAGTGACCGAATGACTTTTTTGAGTGCTGAATGCTTATGACTTAATGTTCGTAACTCAATGCTAATGCTCTTGTTAATGCTCTCGCACTTTAGGAGTCAAGGGTTTTTATAGAGTTTAGTTACAAAGAAAAATTAAGAAAATTCGGTATTGCGCAGTTAAATCTTCTTTCCTATAATGACAATAAAAAAAAATGTAAAAGTTACATAATCTTAAAAGAAATTTTTGTGCGTAGTTTTATCAGGACATAGGCATTGACAAGGATTTCCAAAGCGATTTTTTTATATTTAACTTTTCCAGTGCATAAAAAATGTAGACGGATATTCTACAAGACGAATACAATGGTCAACAGATTTAGACGCGTGATAAGAAACAATATGTTTGTACATTGACCCGGTGGGTTACCTTGTAACGGGCGAAAGGTGCTAATTTGGCAGAAAAATATACGTTAAGATTGCATTCTTTTTAGGGAAAGATAATTTTGGTTTTGTTGTCTTTCTTGTAGATTAGAAAGTCAAAATGCATAAAAATAGAAAGGTTCATTTTTTATTACAGTAAGGGCTTTGGAGTTGGCGCGACAATGCACTGACCCAAAGTACCTGCAATTGTACGTGGAGCGTCAGCGTGCAAGACCAGCTGCGGTGCGCAAGTTGCGCTGTCCCTTTGCGCGTAGCATACAGTGTATACGGGAGCAGTTTGAACAGTGTATGTGTGAGTGACGTACAGGTACTTTAGAAAAATAAAAATAAGAACATTAAATGTAATTTTTATAATGAAGTTATTTAATGCTGGAAGAAATGCAAAAATTTAGAAGTAATAAAAATATTAGATCAATAAACTAGAAAGATAAAAATTTATGGAGAAATGCCACAATATATTATCAATATTAAGAAATAAAAATGTATGTATAAAAAAAGAAACAAAATGAAGATGCTTGATAAGGTTTATATAGAAAAATATTGATTATATAATTACGGCAGAGAAACAATAAAATATATTAAAAGATTGCAATATTACAGATACGAATAAATAATTGAAATATTATTATGAAAGTAGGTAAGATTAAACATTGTACAAGATTAATTAGAATTAACTAAACAGAAAAAGAAGAAGGAAAAATTAAAAAAGCAAAGATGAAAAAAGATTGAAACTTAGTTTTGATCGATGTACAGAGTTTTTAAATTATACAAAATGCTAAAAACAAATAAAAAATTATTAGAGAATTTAAAGTTAAAAAGAAAAAATTTGGAGAAATAAAATAAAAAGAAGAGAATATATTCAATTATTCAGAGTAGACAAAGCGAGCAAAGGTCAAAAATCATAAATGAGTAAACAGAGAAAGTAGTAAAAGACATAAAAGTATAGTTAGGTTATTATGAGGCAAAAAATAGTCAAGAGTAACGGCACATGCGCGTATAAACATAAAATAATAGTGGGAAAAAGGGTACGATTTGAAAAATCAAAATGAATATAAGTACAAGAATGACGAGAGAAGATAAAAAGAAAATTATATCACAAAGCAATGATATAAAAAAATATTCGAAAAGAAAGATATTGGGAAAATAAAGATAAGGATGCAAGAAAAGATCAGAGAAATAAAAGAGTATAGAAATGAAGGTTGTATATATATAGAATTAGCAAAAAATGCGTTAAATAATTTTAGAAAGGAAATAAAGGGAGATATAAATGAGAATGTGATGGAGAATATAAAAGAGAAAATTTATGAAATTTATGAATGAGAAAGTAAAGAGATACGAGGAGAAATTAAGGAATTACAAAAAAAATTAGAAAAGTTAGAAGCGGAACTTGAAGTGTAAAAAAAAGACAATTGTAATGGAAAAAAATAAGTATAATGAATAAAGATAAAAGTACAGTAAGAAAACAAGAAGAAATGATAAAAGAGTAAATATATTCGATGAGGGAAGAAAGAGAAAAAGAAAAAATAAAACAATGTTACTATATATAGGATTGAAAGCAGGTGATAAGTAAGTGGAAGAAAATATTAATGAATGGTTAAGGAAGAAAGTGGAGATTAAAATTAAGGTAAAAAGTATGGCTTGAAGGCAAAGGAGATCATAGTTGGTGCGAAAGGGGCAAAAATAGAAAATAAAGAAGCGAAGAATAAAATTATGTTGAAAAAAGCAAATCACAAGGGTTTTTCGATATGTATAAACAATGATGAGACTTTTAAAGAAAGAGAAATAAGAAAATAGGTTAAGTACAAATGCAGAGTTGAGAGAGGAGATTTGTGAGTGGTTTTATTTGGAAAATACAATTATAAGCGATGGTGACATGAGTGTATAGCATGAGATAGAAAGAATTATTTGAGAAAAAAACAAAGAGACAGACTCACGTGAACAATAAATCAGTAGAATAAACAAACAAAAAAGTGCTCAATCCAAAGAGAACAAATAAAGGGTAAAATTAAATTAATTATTATTGAAAGTAAATATATATTTAAGGAATATAATACATAAAATAAAATAAAAAATAATACAGTGAATTACATAAAGAAGTAAAAAGTACATAACATAATGTGAAATAAATCTAGTAAAATGCTAGGCTGTATCAAGAGTAAATTTATATTTAAGATGTAAAATATATTGATAAAGGTTATAAATAATTAAAAATCAATAAAAGTATAAACGAAAGAATGCGTAAACTATTAATGCGCAATTTTCAAAATATGTTCAAATATATAAAACGAAAATGTTGAGAAAATGTTTGAATATAAATATGTATAAGAGAAAATTTATCAATGTATTTATATAAGTGTACTATACGTTGTAAAATTTTATGATTTTATAATGAAATTGTTCTCTAAGCGTTAAAAAAAATAGGAATGAAAATATATAAATACACTATGGAAGCATAATTGTTGATGAAAAGTGCAAAATAATACAACAAATAATTCGTAAAAATGTTGAAATATAATTAAACACAAGAGAAAATTTGTTAATATGTATCAGATAAAACTATTATATGTTGTAAAAATCTTACATATTTATAGTGAAATGATTGAAAAAACGATAAATGTTAACATAATTTGCTAATGTAATAAACAGGACGGTTAAAAATACATACGTTTCAATAGTTTATTATTTTATAATAAACTAGCGTCATTATGGTTTGTAATATATTTATACATTTATACATGTATAAAATTCTTTGCTACATTTACGATTCATAGAAGACTTTGTTTAAAATAAATTTGAATTTGAATAACACTACATTTTATAAATCATTTGAAAAATGGAATTAAAATGAGCAAAGGGGAGTGTTGTTTAGGACATTGACTGCAACAGTTAGAGAAAGACATTGTTTAGAAATTATCAGAGTGATACCAGTGATACCATTTAACAGGATCACCGGTGTTATTAATCAATTATCGACATGTAATGATTGCGCGGTCAGTTTGATTGAAGAGTCGCTTCGATTGAACTGACACGCAAATAAATACGCATACGCAAATTCACACTTGACAACAGGTGCGACTAATCAACGTTTTACTTCAATTTAAATTCGCACTGACGTCAGATACAACCAATCACCGTTTTGCCCGACAATGAAATTAATTTCACGCAATTCTTTTCATGATCAGTATCCATTTTGCTAGCTAACTATTTGCATATACAAAAACATTTTCAAGAATTCTTTCAAAATTCATTTATTATATAATATATAATAAGAAAATATCATCAGTTAATTATTTCAAAATTCAAGCAACTAACAACTTACAATTGTTAGTTGACAATTTAGCAATTAATTGGATTTACAACCTAATTAATTAACTCACATTTATATCACATTTGTACATTCATAAAACTTCAGAATTATAGTTTAATTAATCATTATTGTTACATAGTGCAATTTCTATTATAATTATTATAGTTATTTGTGTAATTATTAAAATAAGTGTAGTGAATAAAAATAAAATTAATTATTTAATACAAGTTTAATTTTTTACTATATTTCATTATTTCATCTAACTTTAAAAGTTTTAATTCATTTAAAAAATTTTAAACAAACAGTGTTACAATAAGAATTAAGAGTCGAAATTGTTTACGAATAATATAAAAATCTTTTTAAATTAAACATAAATAATTAAAATGATAGATTTATTTACAAACAGTGTTAAGGGAAAGGAAGGATTTACTCACATTATACAAGATCCAATAGAAGAATGAGAACAGAGCTAAAATAAGAGAAAAAGATAGAAAGGAGAATGTTAAATGTGGAAGAAAGAAGATTAAAGAAAATATAGATTAGTCATATATAAAAATATATAGTTATAATTGTTAAGTGCAACAAAGTTTAGTTATAAAGAAAGAACGTATATGAGAATGTATTTATCACAAATAACAATGTAAAAATTTTTCATAAATAAATAATAGTACCGATTAATTTAACTACAACATTGTGAGTGACGATTATTTTAAGATTTACAACAAAGAAATATATTTTTTTAAGTTAAAAGCATTTATTAGAAAACGAAACTTCAAAATTCTGACTCTTGCATTATACTTACAATTTTTTTCATAATTAAGATTTAAAATTTTTAATTAATTTTTAAATTATATAATAATTAGTTACTAAATTGTTTGTTTTTTTAACTATATATAAATTCTTATTATATATCAAAATATTCATTTATATATTTACTTTGTATATACACTTTATTTATCAATTAGACCTAATTAATCTACGCACATATAATTATTTTGACTATTTCACATAAATTTTAACACTTTTTTTATTTTTAATCTATTTGATAACATTTCAACTGTAACTAAATAAAGTATCATTACATTATATATAACAAAATATTTTCGCTGAACATTGCATTATTCATTTTGCACATGTGATTTTTCCACTTACCATTGAATATCTGCTTCTTATCTACTCTCGCTCTCTCTCTCTCTCTCTATATATATATATATATATATAATTCATATCATTTCTACCTTCTTTTATACTTTTTATTTGATTTGTTTATTTTATATATTATACTATAATCTTCCATAATATATCTCATTAATTTTGTCTCTTCTTTACACAATCTACAAATTTTTTCTTCTTTCGTTAACTATTTTTTGTAATCCGTCGTCTCATTACCCATTTTTCTTGTATCTCCCTCTTTTTACTTATTTATATTTGAATTTACTGCTCTATTTTACTTTTTTCTATCTCATCCTATAACATTTCGCTATCCACTAATTTCTCTCTCCACGTGTACCTTGACTGTCCAATGCGATGCTAGAAACTTATTATTTTTGTTATGTAATTTTCTTTTTTGTCTTCATTTCTACCGTTTTCGTACATTTTTTCTTCTTGTATCCGTAATTTTAAACGTTCTGTTATTATCTCCATATCTTTATCATTCTTTTTTTGTTTTTACATATTTATTACTGTCTTTGCAGCTTTCATTATTTATCCTGTTACCATTTATTTCAATCTTCATAATACTGTTAATGTATTTCTGTCTGAGTTTATACTCCAATTTAAAAATCTTTTCTATACCTTTCTAATTTCTGAACAATATAGAAGAACATTTTCTATTAAAATATTCAACAATTCCATTTTTATTCTAAAATCTTTCTTTTAAGCCCTTGTGTGATACTTCAAACTTTTTTTAAACCATATTTGCTCTTTTGGCCATTAATTTTATGTATACTTCATCTTATTATTGTATTCATTATTACTTTGTATAATTTTTTATATTAAAAATATAAATTAATATTGATTTTCAGTCTATATTTTTGTTTTTATATTTTTTTGATACCGTGTACTTTTTTAAATGCTAGTAACAGATTCGCGGGGAGGTGGAAGAGGTAAGAAAGAACGTTGAAATACGGATAGATATAGATTTTTAATAAAGCGAAGACTTTATTTACCTGCACACGCGCGTACAAACTATTGCCGATTTGCATGTCTGGACTTAACTGAACTTCGCCGGTGTCAGATCAGAACTGAAGACTTTTATTCTTCGTCGATATTTATATTTTCCGAGTTTACGTTACATTATATGTACGTAAAGGCCTTACATTTAGGTAATGAGACCGATCGCATGCAAACAATCAGCCAGTACCCCGCCCGGTGTCTTAATTTCCTGGGAAAACCCTCGGAAAATTTTATTCCTAATTTATTCGGCACTGCCTCACATAGTCGTTTACGACTCGGCTGGCCCGGCGCTGACTGCCCGGGAAATTCGCTCGGGGAATTCCATCGGCAACACTAATGTATATATATCTGTTTTTAATTATAATCCTTTTCTTTCCAAGTAAACCTTAAATATTCTTTACATTTTTTTTAATTCCTACTCAATTTTTGCTGATACTCATATCATGTGTATACGTAAAAGATCTTATGCTTATCCTTCTTAAATGTATACCTGAGTTTTTTATCCTTTTTAAGTCTGCCTCTAAATCTATCATCCTTATGTTGAAAGAATTTAAATTCATAGAATAAACTTTTCTTATTTGACTTTTAGTTTTCATTTTCTCAATTATATCTCTGTGGATTCGTATTTTAATCTTTGTTTCTTTAAAAATCTTTTCTTTATATTATAATAAAGTCTATTTAAATTCTCTTTATGCCTACATTCTTTATAAATTCCAAGATTATTAGATTTATTACTCTTTCACGATGTTTTCATATTTTACTATTGTTTTTTTCGATCATTCAAGACATTCTTTTTCTTTAATTTTTTCCATTAATTCAGTTTGCTAGTAGCATATAATATATTTATATTCTAGTACAGCGTATATGAATTTAATAGCATTAAATGCATGTTTACATGTATTTATTCTTGAATGCGAACATTAGCATGAGTGCACAATTTGTTTAGCGTAAACTTTCTACCCATTTAATACGGATATGCCAGTATTGTATACTTGACTACATACTTAACTACAATATAGAAGGTATAATCTAGTTTTTGACTTATAATACGCCTTCACAGTATTTCGACAGTACTTTAATGCATCAGTGCTTGATGTAGTGTAAAATTATGATAGAATATAAATTTATTCTGTATCACTCAGTTTATTCATTACTATTGGCGATAGAGACCCTATCAATTTTCGTGCGAAAGTTGAGTTGGACCAATTCCGCGAAACGCCGTAGCGCAAAGGGACAATAACCGCAAATCGCGCAATGACTAAATAACGGTTGAACAATGCTTTATAATTAAAATAAGCATAATGTGAATTTCCGTGATTTATCTCCATAAACCTTTTGATCGCTATCGGATCGAGTTGCTACCTCTCCTCCCTTATTTTTAGAACTTATAAATACCGAGGAAATAAATAATTTTTCTTTAAAAAACCATTAAATATTTTTCATTTTCACTGCACCCTAATCCTTCTTCTTTTTTGCAATTCGCGTAATTAGCAATTACTACATAACAAGACAAAGCTCTTAATACAAATTAGTATAAACGACAATAATCAATATAAATAAAGATACAATGTAAAAGATTTATTATGAAACTTATTCATGTAAATTATCAGTTTATTTTCTATTTTTCATTCCAAATAACTCATTTTAATACATTATAATATATTGCTTTGGTTTAGTCCTTTATGGAGAAAATTAAATAGAGTTTTTGCAGTAATTCGAAAAACATATTTTGCTCTAACTATCCAACATAACGAAAAATGTTTGAGTTTTTTACAAACTATATTATTATAATAATTATTAATCTATAAATCTGACTTACTTAAAAAGCTAAACTTATTCCTCTTTTTAATGCGGTACTTATAACATTAAACATTCTATTTCAAAATAATACTCTTTTTTGTAATCATAAATTTATAACCATAAAATATTCAACTACGAATTATACGAAATATTAATCTTACCACTGTAATAGTAAGAGATAAATAATCATAGCTATCCAATTATAGGTCATTGTAAACTAATAATCAATTCTCTTCTTCTCTAAAGATAAAGATTTTTATATATTCTATCTTCCTGTCTATCCACTTATAATTCGGTAAATACTAAGCTTATCTAATGTACAATAAGTGTTTATCGCTACCGCCGCGAGGAAATTGGATTTATTCTTTTTTATCCTTTTTTGGAACTACGGTTGAAAAGTATAGTTCAAAAAATTAAAAAAAAACTCCAGAAGAAGAAAATCTGTCTTCTACTTCTCTTCCCAATCTTATCATTTGTCTTAAAATTTCCATTTTGCTGTTTTCATATATATAGTATTTGTATTATCACCTACATCTTAATTATATTAACAAAGGATCAATGCGCAACTGTTATTATTATTTTTATTTATAAAATACGGCTGTAATTTATGACTTAGCCAAATAATAAATTGACACTTTCAAGCCATTTTTCACTTTCACTCCGTTATAGTGTTTTTAATCAGAATCCCACTGGGGTAAGATCATCTGGATTCTGTTATCTAGATGTAATTTGTTCACGTACGAGAGTAGGGTGAGACAAGAACTTATCCAATCGGTATTTCGCGGAGCATAAATCATAACTACTTCGCTCACTAAGTTCAGAAAAAGCATATTATATAAGGTAAGATAGTGAAAGAGAAAGTAGAGAGAGAATCAAGTAGAAGAGTGAGGAAGGAGTAAGGAGAAAGTTTATACCGAAAGGGACCATTCGACTTCATCGTGCCAAACAAATATTTCCCTTTTTATTAATACTTTCTGCTTTGAAAATATATGTTTCTTTCGTTTGCCTTTACTACGAATCAGGATAATCTCTTTTTTCTACGCTTAGTCTGAGTTGTTTATCTGCGTCTCTTCTTAAGCAGAATAAATCAGTATTATTTATACCCATCTACACATGTCACTTGTAAATATCTATGTATACACTAAAATATTTTAAAAATCGATATAAAACAGGATTATATATAGTTTATTTAGAATCTCTTACTAACTTATTGTGCCACACCAATAATGTCTCTAAAAAAAATCTATTTCACATAATTACTTTTCCGACTGAAAACCCTAGTTTATCTTTTCTGAGCTATTATATAAATTTAATAAAAATAATCCAAAGCTTTTTAACGCAAAAAAGAATAAAAAGAAAAATAAAGAGAATACTCTTCTTCCAAAAAATATTACATCGTTATGTGGAGTAATGAAATAATAGACAATGCAAAATGTGCAGTATTTCTACCAAATACAAAATACACATACTATTACTTATTTGTATATAATATTTTAATTAAACATGTAGAATTATTCTTTGAATTCTATTTTCTATTTTATAATTTCAACAATCTTCAGGGGTAAAATACTTTAAATTTCTAAAAGAAGGTTATAATTTTTAAATGCTTCATTTAGTTGGTTTTATTGTAAAAATTGCCGTAAAAATTTTCTGGTTAAATTCAAGAGGAAAACTTTTTTTTTGTACATCAATCCATTTAGAAATTTATTTCTCATAACTTACAATATTTTACAATTAACTTGAATATGAGCAGCGCACATATTGACCTCCACAACCTGTATCATATTGACATGTTGATATAAGTGAGCTTCCACACATGGGCTTTCCTGATGCCAATGAGTAAAGTATCTGGATTATTTTGTACCTGGAATTCTTCCATGGAAGATGTGTTCTATGCGTATAAGCAAAATTAAAAACCTCAATCTTTTCTTTATTCGCGCGTCTCCTCAGTACTACATTCTCTTACCTTCCTACTTTTATTTTCTCCTTTCAAAATTACTGTTAGAACATCGACAGAACGTGGTTATGCTTATGAATAGATATTGGTACAAATTTAGAAAACACACACACACACACATATATATATTTCAAGCCACTACGTATTTTTTAATATACACTTAAGAACTCTTAAAAATAACGATAGAATTAAAAAGTAGTAGCAATAAGGACAATTATACAGTTTAAATGTATAAAAGAAATTGATGTGTTAAAATCATTTGGCACGCAAAAAAAGACAAAGACGTCGTTGTGCTTTATTAATTTTATTATTATTTAGGAAGAATAGGAAGATTATGCAGTACAACGGCTTGAGCCGAAGTTCATGTTCTTCTCAACAATAATGTTTTTCTCTTTTTCTCTTTTCTTCGCCTTCATCATTCATTCTAACTTTTTTCTCTCGTTCAACTTTTCTTTTATATTTATTTTCTGTTTCTTTTTGCTTGTTTTCTATTTCTCTTCTGTAGGTGTCTACAAGCTTCATCACTTTCTTCCAGCTTTTTACCCTCTCCTTTTTCAGTTTGTAATTTTACTCTGTTAATTTTTTAATTTTGTCTTTTCTTGTTCTTATCCTTATCTTTCTCAGGCCTTTTATAAACTGTTCTATAGAAATTATCTTCCAATTGATTATCTTTATATCTTTGGCATCTTTTCTTGCTACTGTTTCTCGCTTTCTAGATGAGAAAAAATAGCTTTTCTCTTTTCACGTTTGCTTAATATACCACTAACGTTTCTTGTTTTATTTATTATTTTTAATTTTATATTTTTAAAACCATATTTGTACTCTCGCTTTTTATATTGATATTACGACCTCTGATTTGATCTTTTTTAGATTTTTTTTACCATTCCCATCTCCATTCACACAAAGATTTCTTTCGATTTACCGTGTCACTGTACTTAACCCACTTCCACAACTATTGTTAATGTGCATCTTTTTCTTTCTTGTTATAATTTTATTTTTTGTCTTCTTTATAACAATATCTTGAACGCTTTCGCTCTTTCTTTTCTCTCTTTATTTTTCGTATTTTTAAATCATTTATTCACTACTTCTAATTCGTTTTCACCGTCGTTACTTCCAAGGGGTCCCGTTTTGAGCTCTGAATCACAATTCATCATTATAAATATATTCGGTTAATTTTATAAACTTATTTAGATAATAATATGATTCAAAATATTAACAAATTGTAGTTATACTCTCAAAATTAAAAAATTATTAAAAATACTGTTTTATTTTTTAAACATACTTTCTTTTATCATAACTTTAATAACTGAAACTATCATGATTTAGAATTCTTTTGAACTTATAATTTAAAATAATCCTGAGTACAAATTTATGAAAAATATTTTACATACTTATATTTGTAATTCATATCAAAACAATTTTAAATTAGAAACATAGAAAAAAGATTTTTAAATATAAATTTAATTTAAAATCCGTTCATTATATAATATAAAGTTTTAATTTTTATAAATTGTACTATTTAAAAATGAAAAAAGATACCGATAATAATACATAAAAACACAGCGTAGAAAATTAATTATAACAAAACAAATTTTCATTTAAAAATAGTATAAATTTCCTCAATTCATATTTTATCGTATTTCAAATCAATTACTATTATATTATATATTTTATGAAAACTATTATATAAAGATATTTATATTTAAAAAAATTCTTTTTATATCTGTAATAATGATAGTATAGTAATAATTTTTGTTTTAAAAATATTTTAATTTTTGCGATGAAAAGAGAGCAATATTTTTTGAAATCCGAAAAATATAAATGATTAGTAATAATTAATTGATAGTAGCATTTAAAGATGTATATATTGTAACTAAACTCTGCACAACATAATAATCATTTAACGATAACTTAATACATAAATTCATTTGCTTACGACCCGTATATGTCCAATCATTCTTGAGCATGCGCGGGCAAATCGAACTCCTACTAATTTGTTCAAGCGTCACTAATCAATTCTAATAAAACTGTTAGAAGATAAACAAAATATTCATTTTATTTTAAACAAACAAAACAAAATGTTTATAAAAACGTATTAAGAGTTTTCAGTTGCTTATTAAGTAGTGAATTAATTTATTAATGATCTTCGATCAAAATTGTTTATTTTGGTAGAGTACGTAATAAGATAACGGGATTCATTAGCTTCCTCGAACTACCGCAGACGACGCCATATCACAAAAGGAACCGAGAATTGCCGAAATGGAGGAGATTCAGAGATCGGAGACAGTCGCCATATTGACGGACATGTCCGAATCGTTGGCGAACGAAACCGACGATAGCCAGCAACGTCAGCTGCAACAAACGACGACGTCGACGACAGTGGCACGTGCGAATGTGACGACAACGACGGCCGTGACGGCCGTTGTTGTAACACAAGAACAAGAAATCGTGACGGCTGCCCATCCTGTTGCTGTCGCAACTAATGTCGCAACTACTGTTCCCACCGGCATTGGAACACCGGTTTCTTTGCCTGTGGGTTCAATTATCGGAGTTGCTAACTCTAGCAACGGTACAACTTTTAACGTCATTACTTCCGATCAGCTGCAGGTCAGTAAATAGCTTTTTAAAAATTTTTATTCTTTTTATGAATATTAATTACTCATAATATTAAAATTCTTTCCATTTTTGTTGATTCTTTAAAAGTTGCATAATATATTTATTAATTTAATATGAAAAATGAATTTGTTTTATTTTGTTATAGTATTATTATATTTATTATTTTTTTATTTACCTTTTTAAATTAATTTTAATAAATAATTACAAGAAGTTAATATTTTCATTATTAAATTCTTCAATATTTGTCTGTTTTAGAAACCCATTTACTTTAAGTAAATAAACTGAAGATTTTTATAATATTATCATAAAACTAATGAATATATTAATTTATTAAGCAATTTTTTAAAAAACAAATTTAAAAGCTAATCTTAATGAAAATTTTGCAGTTACCATGTAAATTAATATTGTATACAAATATTTGAATTCTTTAGTTACCTGCTTCGGGCCAATTCAAACAAATGCTATGTGTAGACAATGGTTTTATTTGTGAATCCAGAGGAATTGAAAAAGAAGACCCTTTAAGATGGAACGGGGAATTAAAAGCCACCCACATAGTAATACAAAATAGTGCTGATGAAAATGAAAATGATCCAATACATGTTTCATCTGCAGCATCAAATTCATTATGTAGTTGGTCAGAATGTGCAAATATGGCAGTTTTGCCTATTAGGTGTAAAAACACGAATGCAGAATTACATAAAAATCGATTTGGATCTGGTGGTAGAGGCCGTTGTATAAAACTAGGTAATGAATGGTATACTCCTAGTGAATTTGAGGCCTTATGTGGTAGAGCATCAAGTAAAGATTGGAAGAGGAGCATTCGTTTTGGGGGAAGGAGTTTACAAGCATTAATTGATGAACAAATTCTTAGACCCCATGCTACTTCATGTACATGTTCTGCATGCTGTGATGATGACAGTGCAGTAAGTAAAAAGAAATTTAATTCTATAATAAAATTTATTTATAAATAATTTAATTCTATTTTAATTTCTTTATTTCTTTATTAATTACAAAATCATGTATGTTTTTATTATAATTTTTATAAGCCAATTTTAAAAATTGAAAATTTTCTATATTAAAATATCCATTTTTTCAAAGTATTCATAAATATTTTATTTAATATCTATTTTTGATATTAAATATGATATGAACATATTTTTTATTCTAAATATTTCATGTATATTATATGAATAGTTTATTTTATATTTTGTTGAATTTGATTTCAATTTAATTAAAATCAAACATTCATCAGTAAATATTTAATATCTATTCTTAGAATCATTATAAATTTATATACAAATGTATTTAATTTATTTCAAGGCTGGTCCAATTAGATTATTTACTCCATATAAAAGAAGAAGAAGAACAAGAGATCCAGTTGATGGAGAAGGGCCACCACGTAAACACAAAGGTGAAAGTTCTCGAGATGGTAGTAATAATGATGACAGTGAAAGTGAACTTATACCAGACAAAGGATGTTGGCCATCATTTGTGTCAACAGATGATATTGTAGTGCAACATGCTCAAGAATCAGATCCAATAGTTGCAAATGTACACCATCAGTCTGAAAATGGACACAGTGAAAATAAATTTCAAAAATTGGATGAAGTATCTAATAAACTTTTAAAAATTGCTTATGAATTTAGAAGGGTTCTTGAAGAATTCAAAATGGAAGAAAATAGGCAACAAAGAAGAGAACAAAATTTAGTATCACAGCTAGGAGGTAGAAGTGATGTAATAGAAACTGTTGGTTTGCAACCAGCATCAGATTCTCATAATAAAAAGGTAAAAATTATTCACTTATATTAAAATATATTGCAAACTAAATTATGTATTATTCATATAAACTATTAAAAGAATTATATATTTTATTTATTCATATTTCATATTTATAATTTACTTAAATAACTAATAATAAATATATTATTTATAAAAAGTAATCAAATGAATCTATAGCTTAAATTTTCATTTTTAAATATTAATTATATGTAACATTCTAAATTCTGCAACACATATGTATCAATTAGCTTCAAAAATTTTGAAGTAAACTAAACCAAATACATCAATTAGTAGATTTAATTAATTATAGTTACTAGTGTTAATTTAAAAAATTCATAATTACAAATAATTTATAATAAAAAGAGAAAAATCATATTGCAAACATTTAAAATGTATAATCTAAAAATATCAAATTGAAGTTTTAAATTGAAAAATAATTCTAATTTTTAATTTGCTTACTTTAATTTTTTATACTAAAACTGTTAGTGACTCTTTTATGGATACATAATCATCTTTTATTTTAAATAATAATAATTTATTATGTGTTACGTTGATGATCAAACTTTTGTTTATATTTATAATTTCTATTAACTGCAGAAAATTAATTTTAGAATTTCAATATTAATGTTAAAATAATAAATACATTAAAAAATGTGCGAGATATTATATTACTTAATTTTGAATGAAATAAATGTTAATATATCATGATAAATATTTATGTACTTTTAGTGTGCTAATTGTAATAGGGACGCATTTGCGGAATGTTCATTGTGTCGACGCACACCTTATTGTTCTACCTTCTGTCAACGAAAGGACTGGAGCATTCATCAAGTTGAATGTGTACGCGATGCTGCAGAAACTGTTATGCTTATTGTCGAAAGTAGTAGTGGCGACGCAAATGTCCTACCGGCTCAAACTGGAGACTAATAGTAAAATTTTTAAGTAATTTAAATAATTGCATTTATGAAAATAAATGTATGAAACAAATTAATTGCAAAAGAGATTATGTGAATTGCATTATTGTGCATGCAAAAAATTTTTATTGTAAATATTGTAATCCGAGATAACTTAACTAAACAGATTTTTAATAACCATTTTAATAAGTTATTAGAAAATACTACTGTTAGCCCTAAAATAGCACTGGCTTTTCCATAAAAATATTTTTTTAAATAACAAACAATTATGCGTTAATACCAGATTAACATGAAGTAATATAAATATGCCATGATTGAAAATTAGTACATTTTATGTTCATAGATTTGATAGTTAAGAACAAATATATCTCATAAGATAAACAGAGGGAAAATAAGTTTTCATTTATAAAGTACATGTATGTTCCTATTTTTATCAAAAAATTTAAATACAATCAAATTTTACCAAATTTAATGAAAACTTTATTTTCAACAGTATTTTGAATTCTTTTGTACTATCAGAATTTTTTTAAATCAATTTTTTTCTATTTACACAGTCAAAAAAATCATGTTGTAATTCTATAATAATGTTTATATTGATTGTAAGTAAATAGATGTTTTAATATGTATATATATAGAATATTACTTTAAAAATTTATATTATTTTGTATTTTTAAGAACTTTAATAAATATCTATTTAATTTTCTTAATAATGTGAAATTGAGAATAATTTAGCAGATATACCTTTTTAAATTATTTTAATACAATTTTACGTTATTATTGTTTAAATCTAAAAATAAATAAATAATAGCAAATTAACCTTTTCTATTAAAAGTAAAAAATTACAAAATGAATACACATATATATATTTTTTTCTTAACTTGTTTTGTAATGAGTCTCTTGAATTCTTTACTTTTTCTCTTAATTATAGCTAATAAAAATTGTTGGATAGTTTCACAAATTATATTATTAAAAATAAAATTAAAGTAAAAAACAATATTTTTATAATATTTTGTAATAACTAATGTAAACACTAATTTTTACGTGTAAAAAATTTTCTCTTATATTACACTCATTTCATATTATTTAACATGTATCAATTTATAATAAATTAATTGTTTTAAGTATATGCATATCTATATATAATATTATTAAATATATTATTAAATATTTGAAATACTACAGAAGATACAAAATCCGAGCCTTGTTGCGTACTTCTATACTATTAAGATTCTGAATAGATTTACTTTTTGACATTTTTCTATTTCTTTGGTTACTTGTCTGTATTGTCATAAAGTTTTTTATAATGTTCTTTTCATTTATCATTACTTATGTTATTGTTGATTTTTTCTTTTTTTTCCTTCCTTTATTTATTAGTTTCCAAAATGTCTGCCCTGTGTTGTTTTTTACCGCTTTTTATATTTCTCTTATAATTTCTTTTCTTTTCTTTGTTTTTATTAATTTCCTATATTTTTGTCTTTTTACTCTAAAAATTTTCCCTATCTATTTCTTTGTTGAGTCATTTCCATTTTATATACTTTTCTTTAACTTTTTTTACTTTCCCAGATTTCTTCGTCCCACCATGACTGTTTTTATTTCTTACTTTTTTTCCTTTTTAATGCTTTCTAACATTTTTCTTTTGAAATCCTTGAAATTTTTTATTTCCCTATCCTGTTCTAATTTTCTCTGGCATTCCTTTATTAAGTTTTCAGTCCACTCCGTCCTGTATATTTTTCTTTCTGTTGTTTGGATTTTTTCTATATCTTCATGTAGGCTTATTATAAGGGGTCGGCGATCTAATTCTATTCTATCTTCTATGCTTAACTTTTCTATGATGTCTTCTCCTTCTTTATTTGTTATAGTATAATCTATAACTGATGAGTCTCTGTCCGTTATATGTAAATTCTTTTGCCTCCCCTCCATTTCTTCCATTCAGAATATATATACCGTTTTCGTTGAGCCATTCTATCAATTCCGTTCCTTATATGTTTAGACACTTAAAGTTGGATATTCTTTCTTGTTTTTCCATTTTATTTATTCCACCACTTTGGTCTCAGATTCAGGCATTAAAATCTCGTAATATAATGGCACTATCTTTTCTATTATTTAAACACTCTTTTATAGTTTTTAAATTTTCCTTTCTCCTCTCTCTCATACATGATAGCCCAATCTTTATTATTTCCTTAATGGTTTTTATAGTTACACATAAGAATTATTATTATCAAGTGGAACTTTTTAAATTTTTTTTCTAAAGTTCCATTGTATTTTTCTCCTGACCATGTTTCTGTTAATCCTAAAATGTCTGTTTTCTGTATGAACTTCCATCCTTTTTCCCCAATTTATTAATTTCCAAAACATAATGCTTAGTTTATTTTTGTTAATATCCTTTTTATTTTGTTTTAGTTTCTTTATCTTTATTTTCTTTTTAAAAACACTTTTTTTCACTTTAAATTAGCACTTCTTTGTCACTTATTACTTTATTTTCTTGATACCATCAATTCTCTCCGCGTTGTTTTAACTCTACATTTCTTTCAATTATCCTTCTTGTTTCCCTTTCCATATACGTAGTGTATTTTGTATTATAAATGCTCTTATTTTTTTCGTTATTCTTTAGCTTTTTTTCTTTCCACGTGTTCTCTTTATCTTTTATATTTTCGCACATTATTCCCTATTATTTTCTTTTTCCTTTTTTCCTTTCCGGGATTTTTTATTTTTACTGTTATTTTAGATCCTTTTCTATCCATTCCTTGACCTTTGGTTCCTTATAAATCTTACAGTTGTCTAGTGCCATTATAAGTAGTAGTTTTTATTGAAGAATATTTACATTGTTATATATTACATTTTCTTTCTCGTAGTATTTGTATTATTATTTTCTTTCATATGTTCTTTTTCTGGTTCTTAGTTCCGTGTTGTTGGATCTTGTTCGATGAACTTATTCTTCCTTTATTTATTTTGTTTCTTCTTTCCTTTTGTTATTCTCGTGTGCTTTATTTGATTTTTCTTCTTCGTGTTTCCTTGTCCATTGTATTTTGTATAGAGTCGTGATGTTTTACTTTCCCATTATTTCACAGTCTTTTATTACATGCTTTCTTGTTTCCCATTCTTTTTGGCATAATCTACATATTCTTTCTTCTTTACCTAGTCAGTGTTTGTTGTATCGCGCTTTATTCCCCATGCGAAATCTCGCTAGTATTTTCATACCTTTTTTTCTTCACTTTTTTTCGTATATGCTTTTTTTACTTTGATACCTTCTAGTACTTTACTTTTTGCTTCTTTAGCATAAAATGATTTTTCCAATTTCGCTATCCACTCCTGTTGTTGTTGTCCAATTAGTATTTCTTCGACTTCCTTCCAGATATCACATCCATTCTCTGTTTTTTCTCTCCAAAATCTGTCCGACCATCCTGTGTTGCTCCAAAATTTTTGTCGTTTTTTCCCTCTATTATTCTCTGGTTTCTTTCTTTCCTCTTCCCATCCATCTCTCAACGCTACCTTTAGTCATTTTTTTAGGATATCCTCTTCCTTGTTCTTCAATATTTTCCGTTCGAAATTTATTGCTCTTTTAGCCGCTTTGATGCTTAGTTTATTTCTCTTAGTATCTAACATGAGGATGGAATCTGGGGTGTTTCTGTCTACGCCTAATATCCATTTTAAGTATTTTTCTTGTACTTTTTCGATTTCCTCCAATGTTTCCCACCCCTAGATTTCCGCCCCATAGAGTAATACACCGTTTAATAAACCATCGAATAATTTGAGTTTCATTTTTATATCTTCTCCGAACCATTTATCACTGAGATGCCATATTTTCCTTAATTTTAAATTGGCCCATTTTGCTTTGTGTTTTGCATGCTCACTTTCCTTGTTGTTGCTTAAAAGGTACCCTAGCTAGTTATATTTTTTGACAGTTTCTATGTTCTGCCCTTTCCATCTAAATGTTATTTCTTTTTTTGTACCTTTGTGGCTCCCACACCTAATTATTTTTGTTTTTTGGCATTTAGTTCCAGGCCTTTACTTTCTAAATTTCTTCTCAGCAATCTCAGTAATTTCATAAATTCGGCTTCGTCTTTAGCAATTATAACTATGTCGTCGGCATATGATATGGATCTAATATTTTTTTTCCTATTTTGACACTAGATGTTCTTGATTTTTTGAGAGAGGTTTCTATGTCGTGTATCACTATATTGAATAACGGAAGGCTCAGGGTGCAACCTTGTTTCACCCCTTTCTTACGATGTATTTTGGTTCTTACCTTATTTTCCATTTTTATTTTTAGTATTGCGTCTCTGTATATTTCTTTTATTATATTTATTATATACTTGTTTATATTCATTTCTCCATAGCCTTTCATATTATCTCTCTCTTCAAATTGTCAAATGCAGCTTTCACATCTGCAAAGCAGATATATATTTAACCCTTTACCTTCTTCACCTGTATGTCAATTGCTGTTTTTAATAGGTTAATGGCCTCTGTCGTTCCTCTTTTTTTCCTAAATCCTATTTAAGTTTCGTCTAATGCTTTTGATTCTTCTATTTGCATCTCTATTCTGTTTTTTAGAAACTCAGCCAGGATTTTATAGCCAGTGTCTAATAGGGGAATTCCTCTATAGTTCTTGGATATATTTATATCGCCTTTTTTGTAGATTGGGACTATCGTTGCACTTTTCTATTCCTTAGGGATCATTTGCTTCTCTATTATTTCGTTTATTATTTTTATTATTGCTTTTGATGTTATGTCCCCACCATATAACCACATTTCATTTGTGATCTCGTCTTCATCTGAGCATTTTCCCTTCTTCCATTTCATTATTATGTTTCTTATTTCGTTTTCCGTTGCTTCCTCTATTTTTTCTTCATTTACCCTTATTCCTGTTGTGACACTCGTTTCTGTTTTACACTTTTCAACTTGATCAGGTGACTCATATAGGTTTTTATAGTTTTCTATCCAATTATAGTCCAAGTATATTCTTTATTTCTTTTTCCTTCCTTTTTTTATCAGTTTCCAGAACGCTTGTTCAGTCCTACCTTATACAACCTCTTCAATCTCTCTTATAATTTCGTGTCTTTTCTTGTTCTTTATTAGATTTCTATATTTTTTACTTGCCTCTCTATACTTTGATCTATCTTCTTCCTTGTTGGTTCTTTTCCAGATTTTATATCTTTTCTTTACTTTTGTTTTATTTAGCCAAGTTTCTTGATCCAACCAAGGTTTATTTGTTTTATTGTTTGTTTTTTCCATTATACTTATACTTTCTTTCATTCTTTCTTTTTGTTCTTCCCAGTTCTTTATTTCATTTCCTATTTTTAATTTCTCCTGGTAGTTGGCTATTGCATCCTCTGTCCAGCTTGTCCAGTATTTTTTCTTTTATTTTGGGTACTCTTTTCTATGCTTTCATATCCCTTTATCTTTAGAGGCTGATGGTCGGACTCTATCCTTTCTTCTATAATTAGTTGGTCCACCCATTCTTCACCCCTTTCATTTGTTATTATATAATCCCTGACCAAAGAACGTCTTGCTCCATTATATGTGAATTTACCTCCTTCTCCTTCGTTTCTTCCGTTGATTATATATAACCCATTATAGTTTAGCCAGCCTATTGGTTTTTTTCCCTGTTCGTTGACGTTTTTGTCCTTCTTTCTGGTAAACCTTTTATGTTTATCCATCCTCCTTTATCCCTGGTTCGTGAGTTGAAGTCCCCTCCTAGTATTATGGCTTGGTCATTGTTCATTTTCTTCCATTCTTCCATTGTTATACATTTTTTCCTTCCTTTTCTCTTTCATGTGAGTCAGGCCTACGTTCAATATTTTTTTATTTATTCTTATTTTTGCCCATATAAATTCTTTGTTCATCTCTTTCCAGTCGATTATTTTTATCTGGTTTGCTTTTCTTATTGCTAAACACAGTCCCCCTTTGACTCTTCCTTTTTTTTTCTTTTTCAGCATAACTTTCCAATACTTCGTGGTATTTTAACTTATTTGTTAGTATATTTTTATACTTATCTTCACACCAGGTTTCCGTTAATCCAATTAAATCTATTTTATTTAAATATTCCCATCCGCTTTCGTCTAACTTTTTTATTCCTGCAATTTTCCAGTACACTATATTAATTTTATATTATATTATTATATTTATATAATTATATTATTATTGTTTATTTTCAGATTACCTTGTTTTGGTTTCCTTCCCTTTGTTTTGTTTACGAAACCACTTCTTTTTTTTTCACTATAAATTAACACTTCATTATTGCTTATCACTTTTTTTTCTTGGTACCACCATTTCTCCCCACTTTGTCTTAGCTTCTTGCATTTTTTTTCAACTATCCTTCTTATTTCTCTTTCCATGCAGGTGATATCATCTGTGATGTAAATATTTTTATTTTTTTCTTTATTCTTTATATTTTTTCTCTCTCAAGATGTTTTTCTTATCACTTTTATTTTCACAAGTTATTCCTCACCATTTTTGTAGCCTTTTTCACCTCTCCATGACTTTTTTATTTTTACTGTAACAATTAGTTCTTTTTCTATCCATTCTTTGACTTTTGTTTCACGGTTATTTATTTTTTCATGGTCCAATCCTGTTATTATCAAATTATTTAATTTCTTTTCTCTTTCTTTCTTTTCAATGATCCAGTCAATTTTTTGTTTGTTCTCATCTACATCTTGTTTTATTTCTAGGGTTGACTCTAATTTTGTATACATTTTTCTTTCCAGCTCTTTTATTTTTTTTCATTTTTCTCGAGTTCTCTTTTTAATTTTCCTTTAATTTCATTTATTAGTTCGGTTATTTTAGCCTGAAATTTTTCGTTAAATTTTATCATTTTTTTTTGTTACTTTCTATCATATTGTTTTTCACTACATTGATTTCTGAAGCTAAATATTCCAACGAGCTGTAATCGTCTTTTTTTGAAAGCTTGTTGCTCTTGTAGATGTTCTTCTCTTATTTGCTGTTTATACTTTTCTCTAAACACTATTTACACCTGTTACCTTGTTTTCAGTTTGCTCGTTCTAATCCGGACGAGCTCTCTATCTTAGATGGCGTCTTGTTTATGTTGAGTTCTCACTCTCCGATTTTGAATTCTTTCCTTGTTTAGACGGCACCACCTGTCTTATTGAGAGGTATTTACACACACACACACACACACTTTTCTTGCAAGCACATAACCTATTAGAATTCTTTTATATTTATTTTACTTTATTTTCATTTATTCTTGATTTTTTTACTATTTTTTTTTGTTATTTTTGTTAAGTCACTTTCTCTATTATGTTATTGAAGCTTTTAATACTTTTTTTTCTTCTAAATATGAATAATTTGATAATTTAATCGGCTTGACTTTTCTTGTTCTGACACTCTTAAGGTCTAAGACCAGACTCCTAGTGCCATTATAATTAAATTATTCATTTTTCCCCTCTCTTTCTCTTTCTCTTCTATTGTCTAATTAATTTTACTTCTGTTTTTCTCTACTTCATCTTTCATCTCCATTACTGTCTCTATTTTCTTATCCAATTTTTTTCCACTTCCATGATTTTATTTACGTTTTTTTCTGATTCCCTTTTTCTCTTTTCATTTGTTTCTTTTTCAAACTTTTTTATCACATCTATCTGTTTTGCTTCAATTTCCATTATCTTCTCTTAGAAGTTTTTCCATGTCTCTTCTTGTTTTTCGCTTTGTTTTGTTTTTTTGTTTTTCTATCCATGCTTCCAACTATTTTCTTATTTTTCTGTATTCCGCAGCTATCTCTCGGTTATACCGGTGTCCTCTTTTTTGTGAGCTTGCAGCTCTGGTTGACGTTCTGCTGCTCATACTTTTCCAATTTTCGTTATTCCGCTACTTTCTCTACTCTATATATTCTTTATTTTGATTTTGTTAGGTTAAAGAAAAGACACCAACATTTACACACACACATATAGATATATGTGGTATTATGTGAGCGTAAAGTGTCGAAGAAAACTTAAGCGAATGCAATTAATACAGTAATATTATAATTGCAATTACATAAATCAGTTACACGAATTTACTCTACATGATTAATAACATGCTTGAGTTAGAGATCCTCCCATAGACTGACGAGCCCGCTGGGATCAATCTGCTGGGGGGCGTTTCTTCGCTCGTACCGCCGTGTATCCCTGCCGCTCATTGGGCATGCATATTCACGCGCTCTCACTCACTAATAAACGTCTTTACATACTCAGGCACTACACCATACGCACAACCTATTACTGCCTGCACAACATTACTACCCCGCACACTACCTACCACCCTAATATATATATATTGTATATATATATATATATTATTTCTTTATTCGTTCTATATATATTTCTTCTTCTCTTCTAATTCTGCCTTGCTCCAATACCTGTGATTCATTCTATTTCTTTTTTCTTTCTTTGCTTCGATAATCTTGTACATTTTGTTTACAGCATTCTTATTTCCTCCACAATGTTTTACCACTTTATTATTTAGCTCTCGTAAAATTACACTTCTAAATAATGTATTACCTTTTTCTTTATTATACAGTCTGCATGTGCTTTTCTTTTTTATTAATCAATTGTTGTTATTTTCTGTTTTATATTCCGTTCTAAATCTTGCCAATAAGTTCATTCTATGATTTTTTCTCTCTTTTATTATTTTCATAAATCAATATTTTACTATATATTTTTCTGATTATGTATTTAACTTCTTTTTCATATTTATAAGCTTCTAATTAAATCCAAATTTGTTGATGCTGCCCTGCAATTATTTTCATTTCATCTGTTTCTTTTTTTTCCAAAATTGATTAGACTTCCCAATATTATACCAAAAGTTTATTCTTTTTTTACCCGTAGTTATTTTTTTCCCTTTTTTATTTAATTCTATTCTATCCCATGATTGTTCCTTTTATCCTTATTTTTATACACTCTTTTGAAATTCTCTCGATTTCACAATTTATTATTTTATTATCATATCCGTTTTCTTTCTTATCAGATTTTATTTCTATCCTATTTCTTTTCATATCTAACATTAAAATATAACTTGAGTATTTTCATTTAGATTCAATATTGATTTTAAATCTTTTTTCTATTGTTTCATCCCCATATCTTTCCACATACTCATTGAATAATATATAATTTCATCTTTATTCTGAAGTCATATTTGTTTACTTTTTCTAAAATCATATTTACCATGTTGCTATGAATTTTATGTATTCCTTATTCTTGTTGTCTTCATTTAATCTATAACCGACATAGCTTTACCCATTTTAATTTATTACCTTTCTACCAGAAAACAATAAAGTTCACGAAAAAAATCACATTATTTATATATTTTTTTAAAATATTTCTCCTTAATTACAATACTATTACAGAAATGAAAGAAAACATATTTAAATGATATAAAATTATTCATATAAATATTTAATTTTACATATTATATTACATCTATAGTGAGTACGTTTAAGGGTTGCGAAAACAGGATAATATAAATTCTCACAGTTTATTTATAAATTATTATTGTACACTCGTTATTTATATAATCTACACATAAGTACACAAAATCTAACATATACAACAGAAGATGCAATACAAGGTACCATATAAATACAACAGTTGATAGTACTTTAGAAATAACTATTTCACTGATTTTATAGTAATATTGTACATTAACCGCCAATTTAACTAGTCCACATTGTGTCAAGTGTTTCTAGTGGAAGAAAAAGTAAATTCAAATTATACTATGTAATGATACACGCTGAAGCATGAATATTATTTCAGGCTATCACATAAAATTTATTTTTGTTTATAATAATTCAATGTTAATAAATTTTTTATTAAGATATGTTGACAAGAATTTATGTTGATATAAATAGAAGAAATTTAAATTGTAATTTTTTATTAATTTTTTTAAAGCTATTATTTGTTTTATCTTTGATTTTATTTATATTTTTCACATTAAATAAAAAAAAATTGGATAGATTTTTTTCATGATTTCATTGATTAAATACTCGCCTTGTCTTGAATTAAGTAAAAAATTTAACTTTTTAAAAAAACTTTTAATTTTTTTACATTTTAATTACGTAATTTAATTCATCATTACTTATCTTTTTCGTACATAGTTTTTCATTAAATTTTTCTTAAGAAAATGAAAAAAATTAATAAATTTTACTTAAATTTTATTTTAATAAAATATTAACAAAAAATATGATGTGACTTGTGTATCATTTAATTTTTTTTTCAACTTATGCAATCCATTAGAATTTTCGTTTAAAAAATTAAAAAATAATATTTAATATTTATTGATAAATTTTTACTTAATACTGTATATTTAATCTAATTTGTTTTCATTTATAGAATTTATAAAAAAAAATAAAAATAATAATAATGTGAAAATTAGTGTTTATAAAAAAAGAGTTATAGAAAGAGAAAGAAAGGGAGGGGAAGAGGGTAAACAAAACAAAAATATTTTCATTAATTTTCAGGTAAATCACTAAGTGCTATGTATTTCGGAGAAAGTGAGATAGAGTATGTCAATCGTGTTATGATAGAGCGTAATAATTTTGTTTTTTAACTTTTTCTTTTTTTTTCTCTATTTTTCTGAATTTCATTATTTTTTATTTTTTGTATTTAGTTTTAAAACGTTTCTTTATAAGTAGTTTTTAAATAATCTGAGAAATTCGTATAATTCTTCATCGCTCTTTGCGATGGAATTCACATTCTAATTGTCATATATGCTAACTGACGATACGACGAGGCTTCAGCCAAGAAGAAAAAAAATAAAATTCGTTCGAAATAACTATAATTACTATCGTTAACAAGTTTCAAAGAACCCAGAGAAGATAATTTGAGTTTTGACAACAAAAAATAATTCTGCTTGGTGTAAAATATTGTAAGCACCGAACATATGTCTTAGCCCCTCTATTTTTCTCTCTCTCTCTCTTATTATCCGCCTTACTACTTCTGTCTTTCCCACGCACTATGTATATACTATATATTTCCCACTTGAAGGTAGCTCACGAAAAATCTGAGCTAGTGAGCGTTATTACGTTGATCTGGGCTCAGCGGAACAGTGGGAGTCTCGTACGCGAAGACGTGCGCTCAAAAAGTTAGATCTAGTAAGCGCGATCGTGCTGATACGACTAGATCTGTGACATTGAGATACACAAAATAGTCATAAGCGGTAGCTCGGCCAACTTCGTGAACGGTACCGTGGGACAGTGCTTAGAGGCTGTTAAGGAAATCCTAATGTTCAGCGCGGTGAATTTAAACTTATGATAACAGGAAACAAAGATAGATGTGGGAAAAAATCTTTTGTCCTTTAGCTAGATATGGGTAGACAATTGATATTATCTTTTTCCTCCTGTTGTAGCATGCAGGTTTTTTTCAGGATTTAGCAATAGTTTGTCGATAAAGTAAAGTCGTGGTTTGATCAAGGTGAATTAAAATTAAATAATAAACGTGCATTGGCCCATAATTAGCAATAGGAAAAATGTATATTAATTTTTAGAAGGGTAGTTTAAAGCATCGATGAACTTGAGTTTTTTGTTGGTTTTTATGCGAATTAAAAAATAAAATACCAACAAAAAAAGAGTGGAGCAGAGGGAGAAAGAAATAAAAAAAAACCAAGCGCATGGCTCTCGAGGGTCTTTCTGATTTCATCTTGAAACACAAGTTATTTTATCTTACATATGCTTCCCCGAACCCCATCCTTCTATTTTTTCATTCGAAACTGTATACAAAAAGGCCAAAGATCAAATAAAAAATAAATCAACTAGATATAATATTTTATCCCTTCACAATTTTCCAATCCTTCACTCGTGACATCATTCATAATACAATAACGTTTTTTCCAACTTTTATTTCTAAGCTTCTAGATTTTTTCAAAAACTCTTTCAAAGATATCAATTATATATAAGATGAATTAATATCGTTATCGAGATTATTATGGAATAGGTTATAACACTTCTTTCTGTTTCCATTACTCTGATTATCCTACGTACTGTTTTGATTTTTATATAGATTTCTCCATAGATTGACTTTGTAAAAATGATTAAATTTTTTTAATCCATTTTTATAGCTTTTCCAACATTTTTTTTCTTACTATTTTATAAACTACAAATATAATATTTGTGAAGTATACAAATATTTTTCTTTTTTATTTCTTCAACTGTTCGTCTATTAACGAATTCAGTACATATATTTCATTTATTTGTCTCATTCTAAAACCGAATTATCTATCATCACTTCTGTAACAAGGATTTTTTAATACCATTTTTAAAGTTTATATATATTTTTATATCCTAAATCTATTAATGTAATTCCTCCTTGATTTTTTGTATTCTTTATATTTTATTCCAGATTTGATCTTTTAATAGGATGTTTTTATTTTTATATTTATTATTAAGTGTATAACTTTCATTCTTTCATCTTTGCTTTATTTATTTTTCTTTACTTTTTTCCTCTTAACATATCTCATTTTCTTCCCATCATATATATTCGTAAAGTGTGCCAGCGATTATTCTTTTAGTATATTCTTTTAATATATTTATATCTATTTTTCTTTATTAATTATATTCCATATCGGATATTCTTTCTCCTTCTATATTTTTCGTTTATCTTTAGTTTTTGTTTCTCAGTATTTTTCTCAATTTTTTTTATCATATTTTTTTGTTTTAAATATTTTTATATACGAAATTCTTCAATTTCTACCGTATTTCGTTTTTTATCGTATAATTATTATAATAATTTTTATTGTCATATCTTTAATTTTATTTTTATTTCATTTGAAATTTTTATGTTCACTCAATCCAATTTTTTTAAAATAACTTTTTAATTTCATTTTTTATTTATTCTGTTTTTTTAATTAAACTGAAATTAAAAGAAATAAAATAAATTATATTTGAGATATTTTACTGATAACCATTATACAAATTATAACCATGATATAAGATTCAATTATTTTTTCTTAATCATAATGGAAGAATAATCCGATTCACTTAAATTCAAATATTATATTATCGTAAGTAATATTATTAATTATATTTATCAATTATAAAATTTAAGCAGAAGTACGTTGATCGATTTAAAAGTAATAATAATACTTCAGCTTTTATCGCAATAATATTTATTTAACTCAACTGCGAACGTAAAAAACCACTTAATGCATAAAATGAAAAAAAAACCACCAGAATAATTTATATTTAAATTGTTTATCTTCATTTTTTCTTTGCATACGAAATCACTACAGTATACGTACAGTATAAGTGCAAACGTACTTTCAATATAATGCTTAAACAGCATTCTGCAAGCGTCGAAGTGATGGTGCTGTTAAACCACTGTTTTTTTACCATACTTCTAAATATTTTGATAATTATTTTCTATACATACAGAATTATCTAGAATTAATCTAGATATAATATAATTATTTAGTACAATATAGTGTATGCGCATTGTGTCTCATCTGCACCCGTTGTGCGTAAACTCATGTTTCTTTTTTTAATATTAAGTAATTTATATAATTCCTTTTTGACGGTGCAAATTATTGTAATAAAAAGATCAAATTTTTGCGACATTGACCTTTGAAAAATTAAATAAGTTATTATTGAAAATTAATATAAATTTATTACTACAAAAATATAGTTTTTAAATTTTTTTTAAAAAATCACAGAAAATATGAATTTTAATAAATCTAATTAAATAGAAATGTAATTAGAAATTGAATATTTGAAACGTGAGAAAATTTTAAATTTAATTTAAACAATAACTGTTCCGATAAAATATCATACGGACAATATCAATTACAATTATCATTTTGTAAACAAGATCTTAAAAAAGATATTCTATCATATTCACAAAAAGTTGAAAATTGACTTATTAGAATTACTTATAGCTGAGACTACACATTTACAACTCTCGAACGAAATGCTTGCATAAAAATGTCAAGCACTCAAACTTTAAATGTTTTTATGATGGGCTTATAAAAAGAGAATTTCAATTATTATAAAATTTAAAAAATCCTAAAAACTCACAGATGCAAAATAATACGTGATCGCAGATAAATTTTGAAAATTTTACTTTCAGCTAGGATATTCAGCTAAATTCAGACAAAATTAATTCAATTAATTACAACAGATTTTAAAATAATTCTTAACAATTCAATTTCTGTAAAAGTTTACGAAACTTAGACTCTTAATGCCGAATGAAAACTAAAGTTAGAACTTTTTTATTATTGAAAACAAAAAACCTATAAATAAGTTTGAGCAAAATCAAATAAAAACTGTGATTATTCTAAAAACATTGGTCATAATATTCCGGAATATAGGAAATGATAATACAAAAATAATATGAAACAAAATGTTCGTATAAATAAAAACTTTAAACAGCAAATATAAAGTTCTAATACATTACACGTAAGTCATTTAAATCCCGATCCTTTTCTGGTTACTGCTAATCAAAAAAAAAAAAAACCATTGGAGAACAGAACAATAGTACTCGATAAAACTTTAATCGACTTTAATTATTCAGTGCAACTAATAGACTAATAACGGCATAATCTAAAGTGAATCCAAATATTATAGAATTGAGATCAAATGTAGTTATTTTCCATTAGTCGTATAACCACTAATATATTGATAATCAAATTCAAAATTTTTTAAAATAATTTCGACTATTACGATGATGTGAAAGTAAAAATTTGTGGTTTATCTACTTAAGTATTGCTATGTCTACGTATTAGCGAATAATAAATTTTATAAAACTATTTTTGATATCGTAAAAGATAAATATTTAATACTATGTGACACAATTCTAGGAAAGCAGTTCATCACCAGTTTAGGTATGATTATTGAGAACCACCGAGAAATTGCTCGGTTAGGTAATAATTAATTTTCACTAGATATTCACAAAATTCATCTTCGTAATAATGAACTTTTTACAGTTAATTTAGAATACAATCAACCAAAATTCCTACTAGATCTAAAGTCTTCATCAAAATAAGAATAATAAAAACCGATATCACAGAAGGCATAATAAATCAAAAGGCATTAAAAACGGACATATTTGCCAAATTATTATTAAAGTCAACTCAAACTCTAAAGCAATAACGTCAATATTGAATACAAATGAACATAATTTAGAAATCAATACACCATGATAGAATTCAAATAGCAAAAATCAAATGCACTCCAAAATGCAAGATTATGATATAAATTCAACAAGATTCCATAATTATTCATCAAATGGAATAAAATTTGTAGAAAGTCAACTTAGATTAGATAATTTAAACCAAAAATAAAGACAACAATTTTATATTTGCAAAGACTTCAATGATGTATTTTTTCTTGAAAGCGATACTTTGATTTACAGAGACACAATATCTTACAGAATTGACACAACAAACAAACCTACATCTTCTAAAAGTTATAGATATCCCAAATGTCATAAGAAAAAAGTTGAAAATAAGAAATTGAAGTAATATTAAAGAACATTATACAACCATTTAAATCATTCTGAAATTTACCCCATTGGATCTTTCAAAAAAAAAAAAAAAAAAAATTGACGCTTCAGGAAATAAAATTGGCGTATCGATAATCGAATTTCATAACCAATTATTGAAAATTCAACTCAATAAAAATTACAGATTGTTACCCTGTTCTAAATATTTCCAAAATTTTAGATCAATTAGAAAATTCAAAATATTTTAGAACTTTAGATTTAGCATGAATCTTTTAACAAATAAAAATAGATCTTTGGATGAAGAAAAAACTTCATTCTTTATAAGCTTCGGATATTATTAATTTAATCTCTTACCTTTCAGATTAAAAAATTCTTCAGTCTTCAGTCTGTTTTTTTCGCTTGATTTTAATTTAGCTAGGATCCAAGAAATTAATTTGTTTAATAGAAAATAATTATTTTCTTTATTTATAATACACTATTTGCAACACTGACTTTTTAGCCATTCACAACAGGAAAATGAAAAAGACTACAAGAATATAAATTTTTTTAAAAAATACAAGAACAGAAACTTAAAAAAATTTGAAGCAGCGATTAATTATGCATCTGTAATGAATCATAAGGAAATCAAATCTTTTCTTGAGTTATCCTGATATTATTAAAGACTTATACAAAAATCAACTAAATTACAAAATTTTTAATATGTCTACTAAAAAAGGACGTCAAATTCAATTCGATAAGTTCACAACAAGAAACTTTTGAGCATTTTAAAATACAACTAACTTTTACTCCTATCCTATAATATTCAGATTTTGAAAAGGAATATATACTAACAACTGATGCTTATAAATTTGTACTAACTTTATCTTATCACAAAAGAACAGATCACAAGATATTGATGTCATATGCCAGTAAAACTCTCGACCACGCTGAATTAAATTATTCCACTATCGAAAGAGAATTACTAGCTATGGTATTGACAAGGTTGGCTTCTCCACCAATCGCTGTCAAGGAGGAATGGTTGATGATGGGAGAATTAACTGTGGAGGCAAATGTAGGTTTATACGTGGTACGATACGTTTGCGTCGCGTCGATCGTTCCCCGTGGATGATTGTTATTGAGGTTCCTGTTCATCTGCGGAATTCCAGCGTCGACGAGATTGTTGAGGAACCACTACTCTATCCAGTTAAGGGGTACTACTTATCCTGGCGACTCTTCAACTGAGCCAAAACTCCTGTCAGCCAATTCTATTGTTAGCCAAACTCAATTTTATTTGTGTATATAAAGAACATAAATAAAGACCTTGATTTTACAGTAGGGTTTTTGAAAAATTTTATTTCAAAATATAATAACAATGAATATTTAGAAACATAAAATTCTTAATTATATGTTGTTACTTTAGTCTAAAACAATAATTGTAATATTTACTATTTCAACGTAAAGAATTTCTATTGGGATGATTACAAGTTCGAAACTATGCAAATGCTTTACGAATTTAAAGGAACTTTTATTAAAAGAAAATCAAAATCAAATTAACTTACAAAAACCTCTACTTAAATTGATTACATCTTAATATAATATTATCAGATCAATTGTCCAATATATTTAAAAAAAAACAGACATTTTCATAAACATATATCTCAATTGTAAGTATACTTCACAAGCTAACGAAATTAAAACCACATTAGTGGAAAATCTTTATTGAACTAGCCGTAAACACGATTTATATTATAAAAACAAGACTTATATTATAAATGGGATAATATAAGGAAAATTGTTGGAATATTTAAATAAATTACAACAGAGTTTATTTTGTAAGATTATTTATTTGTATTTAAAATATATATGAAAATATTTTACAAGTCATAAGCTAAGCTTTAACTATATGACCTTTCGCATTTAGTCCGAATAAAAGAGTGCAAGTCTCAGTCACGTTGCACTTATTTCTATATCATCCCAATAAAGAATTATATATAATAGAAGAATTCAATTACATATACGATGAGTACCTAATGAAATTCGTAAAAAATTAAGAAATAGTAGGGAAGTAGCTAAAGACAGCATCATAAAATCCATGGAACAAAATAAAATTTATTATGATGAACGAGCAAAATCTACAAATTATAACAATGGAGACAAAATTTATTTAAGGAATCGGCAATACTCTAAATAAAAAAAAAATTAACCTCATTTTATAATGATTCTTATGAAATAATGGATATAATTTCTCCTTCAAACATTTTCATAAAACAAAAACATAAAATACAAGTGCACGTTAACAAAATAAAACGAGGATATTCCAAGATATAATTAAGATTTATTTCACTATTCTTTTTCGCATCTTATAACATAGGAATAACCACGTACCACATAAACACCCTGTACAAAACTACTTGATAACGGTTCAATGTAAGATAAGAAGAGAAAAAAATTCTGGGGCAAAGGGTTAAGACATCGGTCACTACAGATTCCTAAAGGACAGAATGGAACTTGTCGCTGAAATTCTTTTCAGATATTCTAAATAGTTTAAATAGCAATGAGTTCACTAGTATGCATAGTAGGTTAAAAAAAAAAGTGTCAACATGACTCTTGTGAGAGAACAATGATGACAATCAACACAATTGTGTATGGGTACCAGCTGACGACATATACAAAGCGTATGACTTTCCATATTGAATAACGAGGAAGAAAAAGAAAAATAACGGGGAAAAACTTACGCTTGGAGGATATCCTTAATTCTAAATTGAATAGACTTAATAATACGTATTCTTATACAAAATTACTTATACAATAAATTGCTTAAATAAAACATTCTATTATCAAATAAACGCATCGAAATTTATTCTCGCTCTAACTAGAATCTGTCTCTGTGTTCTCTGTGCAGTCTGGTATAGCAATTTTTATTAGTACTTCTCTAAAATTACAAAATTACAGAATTCCAATATTCATCTAAAATTTATTATTATGATTACATCGAAAAATAAAAATTCTATAATAGCGCTTAGAAATTAGTAACTTATCTACACATTAATCATATTGAAGCTAAATTAAACATAGTAAAAAATACCTTCCAAAGACGACAAATTATTTTTCATTAAATTTTATCCGTCATTACTTTTTTCTATGTAATAATTCAAAAGCAGTTCTCGAACATATGATACTCAAAATGAGAGCTAAAGAATATCACCTAAAAAACCTCGTCAAACACCAAAAAATGAAGAGAGGATGGTTCGATCCTATTGAAAGTGTTTTTAAAGTTATCACTGGTAACTTAAACAACAATGATATATCGATTTAAACAAAGCAATAAATAAAATAAAAGTTGGTGAATCTGTGACGCCACGATTATTGAAAGATCAAATCCAAATAGTGCGATCACGAATTGCAAACGTTAAGGAATCACTTATAAATCTGTATAAAACGAAAATATATTCAACAAAAACATCAAACAAATTGATGAACACGCGAAAAGAATAGTAAAGAAGGAATATATTTTCGAAGACAGGCTATTATATAAAAACACTTTTCCTTTCTAACACTAGTGTGTAATGAATTAAACATAATCAATGTCATATTATTTGCGAAAACAAACACTCTACACCTCGAAATTTTATCAGCTAATTAATTCTTAGAAGAACTACAAAAAACTGTTTTAGTTCATAAGCTGATAATGTACAAGAAATAATTAATTTAGAATTAATTTAATTTAGAATAATTAATTTTGAAAAAGTAAATATCCACTTAAAAGGAAATATAAAATTATGCCTTTAATTTTGGATAGGTGTAATATACACATATATCAACTACATTCCAAACGCAAATTCGCATAGTGGTTAATAAGCGATAAGCTATGTACCAAGAACGTAATGAATGCGTAGACCTATTTCTTTTATGACTTAATTCTGCTTACTATACACACATCTGGAATTTATTCCTCGTTCCACACGATATCTTATTACAGGGCCATTTCTTGAATCTTCCAATATCTATTTTCTCAAAAAGCTAAATTGTCAAACTCATAAATACTCCTCCATTTTACAACACTTCTATTACAACCCTACTGAGGTTCAAGTCACTTCCATTTTTCTATATCACTTCCAAATCAATTCTAACTCTAAACATAATCAGAAATTATAATCAAAATCGTTTTGACAAATTGTAACTTCGTGACGTGATTAAACAAATCATTGTTTGTTAAATAAATAATTTATTTTTCTATTAAAAAGCGAATAAGTTAATAAAACCAGAACCCCACATCCTGACCTTTACAGTAGAATTAGAATATGGAACTTTTGAAATATCGAAATACACACATAAAAGTATTAAAAGTAAAATTGGTTTTTAATTTTTCATCGTTTAATAATTTTATCAATAAATATTTATGTAAAAATGTCTATGTCAAAAGTTGATTGGGGGAAATATGCAGAAGAACAAGAAAACTTAGCATCGAAAGTGAGTAAAATATTTTATAAAAACTTCCGTGATTAACCATATATTTTTAAGTATACATTTTAAATATAAAATAAATCTTTTATAAATTTACAAGAATACTAAATTTATTGTTGAAATAAAATGATAAAAAAATTTTCTTTTAATTATGTTCAAAGAAATGTTTATTGTCAAAAGTTATGTTTACTATGTTATATTTAAATATATTTTATTTATATGTATGTATGCTGTTTTATAGGTGACTAATTTAGAAATAACAGGATTTATTGAAGAAAAAAATGATCTATTTAATAAAGCATTTTCTTTAGAAGATGGAAAAGAACAAATTTCTGCAGCAGAAACTTCTTTATTACAAAAGATTATTAGAAAAAGGCTTGTTGAAACAACAAAACCATTAGATATTCAACGAAAAAATCCTAACTCTCCTTTGTATAGTATAAAGAGTTTTGAGGCTTTACACTTGTTAGTAATTAACGCTATATGTATTGCTTTTTTGAAAGCTATTTTAACAAAGAAATTTTGTAATTTGCTTATAAATTGTTTTTAGAAAGCCAGAACTATTGAAAGGTGTTTATGCTATGGGTTTTAATACTCCATCAAAAATTCAAGAAACAGCTTTACCTACCTTATTAGCAGATCCGTAAGTATAGTAAATTAATTAATAACTTAACTTTAATGATTGATTTAATATTAACAGCATAAAATAACTTTTTTAAATATAAATTATTAATTTTAATAAATGGAATCTTAGCAATTTTAATATCAAATATATTTTAATAAATTATGATATTTATTTTTATAAATAAATTAAAAAATAAATTTCACTAATTGTATACAACTATTATTCAAATTTACTTTATTTACTTTATTCAATATTAGGTAAAAATTTTTCAAAATACTAATAATATTATTTTAATAAATGTTAAAATATGTATTCATTATTTAATATAATTTTTCTTGATTAAATAATTTTTATTAGACCACAGAATATGATTGCTCAATCACAGTCTGGTACTGGAAAAACTGCAGCATTCGTATTAGCAATGCTAAGTAGAGTAGATTCAACAAAACTTTACCCACAAGTCTTATGTCTTTCACCAACGTATGAGTTGGCAATTCAAACTGGTGAAGTAGCAGCAAGAATGTCACAATTCTGTCCTGAAATTAAACTTAAATATGCTGTTCGAGGGAAAGAATGTAATTAGTCATACTTATATATTAAAAAGACCTAAAATAGTAATGATTACTTTTAATATTAAAAATATAAATAATATTCATAAGTCTTAAATAGAATTTTTACATTAATAATTAATTTAACATCACTTATATATTTTTAAATAGATGTAAATTTCATATTTTTATTCATTTAATAAACCAAACTAAATTATCATTCATTATCTTCAACCTTTTCATTAAAATTATTCGTTTTAGTGCTAAGAGGGTTTAAAATACAAGATCATATAATAATTGGTACTCCAGGAAAAGTATTAGACTGGGCAATAAAATTCAAATTTTTTGATTTGAAAAAGATATCTGTTTTTGTTTTGGATGAAGCTGATGTGATGATAGCAACTCAAGGTCATCAAGATCAATGTATTAGAATACACAAGTAAGAAAATATTTATATTTGATGTATTATCAGATTATTATTAAATTTAGTATCATTTAACTTACTTATTTTATTATGAGCAAAATCAATATTTTTAGATTATTACCTGCTACATGCCAAATGATGTTCTTCTCTGCAACTTATGAACCAGAAGTAATGGAATTTGCAGAAATTATTGTCAGCAATCCTATTATTATACGATTACTGAAGGAAGAAGAGAGTTTAGATAATATCAAGCAATATTATGTTAAATGTAAAGATGTTGATGAAAAATATCAAGCAATTACAAATATTTATGGAGTTATTACTATTGGCCAAGCAATTATATTTTGTCATGTTAGTAATACATTGACATGTTTTTTGTAATTTATATTTAAACTTATAATAAAGTCAAAAAATGATTATAGACAAGGAAAACTGCAAATTGGTTAGCAGCAAAAATGATTAAAGATGGACACGCAGTTTCTATTTTATCTGGTGATCTTACAGTTAATGAAAGGATTTCTGTGCTTGATAGATTTAGAGAAGGTCTTGAAAAAGTTTTGATTACAACAAATGTTCTTGCAAGAGGTAATCATAATTATTAATCTTATGTTGTTGCTAAGAGTAATAAAAACAAGTTTTTTAATTAAAATATATAAATATATTTTTGAAACATAACTTATGACCTTCATTTAATTTATTAAAGTTAATTTATATCTAAATTTTATTTTTATTTTTTATTTTATAATAAATATTAATATATTAATAATTAATATTAATACCTAAATATTGCAATGTAGAATCGATGTAGAACAAGTTGACAATTGTTGTAAATTTTGATCTCCCAATGGATCAAATCAATGTGCAGATTGTGAAACTACTTACATAGAATAGGAAGGACAGGAAGATTTGGCAAATCTGGCATTGCAATAAACTTAATTGATTCACCCACATGCAATGCAAATCTGTCAAGACATTGAACGACATTTTAAAAAAAAAAATTCATTTTTTAGATGCAGAAGATGCTGATGAGATTGAAAAAATTGGTGCTTAAGTATTTATTTAATTGCATATGTGGAACTTATACATTATTCATTTAATAATTACTGTTTTATTATTATATTATTAAATTTTTCATATTTATCATAAAATATTATATAAATATTTTGAATACATTTTATCTAAGGTTGATTAACTGGAATAACTAAATATTTTATTATAATTTTATTTAAGTGTTAAAATTCTTATTATTAACAAAAATTATCTGTGCAAATCACAAAAATATTAAAATTTTTTTATTAATATTTTTTAATAAAAATATGACAACTTTGAAATGAATTATTTACAATCATTTGTAGGGTGTTTTCTATTTTTAGATAATTAAATTTTTTATTATTATAGAAATATAAAATTAAAATTTTATATTACTAATAAATATTATATTAAAACCATGTTTTTCATATACAATTAAAAAACCTCATCTTGTTAATAAATAAATAAAATATGTTTACTTGTATAAATTTTCCATAATTTAATATTAATAAACTTATGCTATAAGCCAAATAATTATTATGTTTTTATTTATGATTAATAATAATTAAATAAACTTTAAATTATATAATTTTTAGATAAATAATTACATAAACTAGAAAAAATTCTATTATCTACAGGTATAACAATTAGTATAATATCTAAAATAGTGTTAGATATATTAATATTTTTTAAATAATTTGGTATTATTTTAATTATTTAAATAAGTTTTGCTATATATACAATATGATCACTTTAATCGATACGTGAAATTTATGGTTCTTAAATTATTATTTATTTTTTTGAAAGAAATTAAAAAATGATACATTAATTGAAATTAATGTATGTAATGTTTTATATGTTGTATTAATATATTGAATGTGTTAAATTATTTGTAAATTATACTATTTAAATATATTCAATATATAATATTGTTCCATTTAGCTGGCTAGTTGATATTTAGAGTAAAAATCATTAGTTGTATTCTGATATATTTTTTTTTTATAGTTTTGATATAATTTTTATTTAATAAATAATATTTTTAATACTACCAACAAGTTGTTTTAAAAAATCTACAGAATATATACTTAAATATGTAAGTTTACATAATTAAGATATTATAATTTAATTTTAAATTAAAATAAAAGGTATTCTTGAATATTATTTAAATTGATTGGTATTTAAAACATGAAAAGAACTAAATAATTTATAAAATTGGTTAAAATGATACAATAGATAGTATAATAAACAATCTTTTTTACTTAAATTATATAAATAATACATGTGATATACCATACAATGCATTAAAGAGAAATATATGTAGACATTTTTTTTTTTTATTTAAAAGTATATATTATTTACAATTTATTCTAACTGTATATTTCACATAACCCAATAAAAATATATAATTTTACATATTGTTGGAGTTTAAAATAGAAATAAATTTAAAACTATTAAGAATCTGCTACTTTTTTTGAGCATACAAAATCTTTAAACATAAATCTTTTTTATTCATGTATGATTCTAAATATATGAAATTCAATTTTTTAATTCTCTATTATACATTTTTAGATGTATAAATAAATTTTGTACAATAAATTTAGATGTGTAAATGTAATATATATATATATATAAATATAAAACTAATTATTTTCTTTTGTATTTAACAAATATTGACACTAATTAAATGTTACTTTATATAATATTATTCAAAGATTATCAAAAGTATATACGTTTTAAGAAAGTAGGAATTGTAATAATGATTTTATTCACTTTTATTTTAATTTTTAAAATAGCATAAAATTTTCCACTCGAACGTTGCATAGAAATTGCTAGGGACAAATTGTAAAATTAGAAGAGAGACAGTTTCAAATCAGGATAAGAGTTCAAAAAGAGAGTTTCAAATCAGGTTAATCATGTAAGGCATGGTCGTTCAACTCACTAAATTCTATGTAATCATGATCTCATTTACGAAACCACATTCCCTCTATATTTGAGAAGTTCAAATAATAGCAACTCGAAAGCAGAACGCTTAGAACTATTAAAGGAATGAGTGCAATAAAGATGATTCAATCGACTATTGCACTCTCTGTGCGTGCTGCCACAGCGGATGCTACAGAAGACACTAAGCCAAATCCAGCATGTATATTTCTGTCTTTTCGACACCCACACTCAGTGTTTCGCGCGTATGAACAGATTAACACGAATGAGATTTTGTAGACATTGTGGTTATTGTCACGGGTTCCGTCATTCTTATAAACAATCAGCTATCTTCTATCGCTATAGAAGACGAACAGATCACTAAAAACCGTAAATACATTTTTTAATATTTTATGTTACATTTATAAGCAGTCTACATATTATGAAAATTTTGACAATGGTCGAGGTAATTGGTTTTTTTCCTTTTCTTCCTTTACATGAGAGTGTATGTACAACGAATAGAAACTAAGATTTGTATAAGCATTCATCGTCTATCATCTAAGAAATTTTCTTTTTCTATAATATAGATTTTTCGACCTTTTACATCCATTTTCTCCAGCATGAAGGTTCAAAACATATAGGTTTTACTCATATGTTATGTAAATTTTTAATCTACTATTATACTTTCATTGGTACAAGGTCTTACTTTCTGTGCTAATTATTTGTTTTATGATGTATTTGCAATTAATATACAATTTATAGTCATATTTTATAAAATCTTTAACAAGTGATTAATTTGTAATGTTGTATTTATCCTAGAATTAAAAATTTTCTAGAATGTGCATTGTAACATATCAAGCACATACTTTTAATCAATTTTTAAATAAAAAACTACAAAAAAGTTGTGCCCTTGATAACGAGATTGCTCAAAAACGTCATTTAAATAATAATTAAATTACATTCTTTATTATTTAAAATAATACAGAAAAAATAAAGTACCTTTTTAATATTTTCTTAGAAAAATAAACTACAAATTTTTTCTCAAATTTTCAAAGTATTTTGTTACTCATTTATTGTTAAAAAAAAGTACTAAGATGTTAATGTTTCAAATAATGTTTTCAAAAATATGTATTATATTGAACCTTTGATTTTTGATTATAATTAATTAGTCAAAATTTTCAATTAATTAGTCAAACCCAAATATTGTTATAGTTATGTAATATTTTGTAATATTATATTCACTGCGACTATCAATTGTAAAATCTTTAACTTCATTAAATGTATTTATTTAATTACACACATTAAAAAGTTATTTTGTTTTAAATTTATGATCCAACATAAAAAAATACCCTTTCTTAACAGAGAAATTTGAGTGATCCTAGTCTTTATTTATATTTATTATTTATTTAACTTTGTTGTATTAGTCAAATTATTTTGCAATATTTCAAAATGAAAAAGTTAATACAGATTTGAATTTGAATTATTATCATTTATTTATATTTTTTTTATTTTACTCGTAACTTTACTTAAATATATTTATTTTAATTAAATTATTGGTATTTAATTTGACTTATATATTTTAAAAATATTTTATTAAAACCGATATTATATATTTCATTTTCTAATAAGAAATCTACACATTTTCTTTGGATTAAATTACATACAAATATATTAGTAATATGTGTAAGATTTTGATTTATAATTTGTAAAGAAAGCTAACTCTTTGTCTAGACATCTTGGAGCTATTTTTTCAAGATTTGTAAAGAAGATTATTAATAATATAAAGAAAATAAATGAATAATATTAAATTGAAACAGAAAAATAAAAATGTAAAAGCTTGAACTGTAATAAAAAATATAAATATAAAATGCGAGTATAAAGTGCAAGTGGTAATCTCCAAAGAAAGCGGACAAAAATATGATTCCCTAGAGCCTACCATAAGTAATTGACTCTAATTACTCTTTTGGAGTTTTTTTTAATATGCGTCGTAACTGTAATTTTATAAGAAAGGTGGTGAGTAACTGAGTTACTGATAATCACAGAATTTATCTATTCCCATATTAATGGAGGAACTCAACGGCTCAATACAAATTCATTGCACAAGTACTTTCTTGAATAGGAATAATTGTTGATGCATCACTCTGCTCATGCTTTTTTGTACAATGTGAGGTAAAAAGCCACAGCTGCTTACAGTCACGTGTTTCTCAGATTTTTTGCTTTAGTGAAGTTAGACGTACATTATTTTCATGTAGTATACATATATACATATATACATATCTGCATGTGTGCATGCAGATACTTCACATATTATACTTATGTACACTTTAAAAACTAAACATACATGCAGGAATAGTACATACCATACCTGCAAGAATACATATGATATTGTTCACGCAGTACACATACACTATAAACTTGGTTTCTGGCAAACTTATATATATTTATGCGTTCGTACAATATCAACCATATTAAAATCTTAACTCTTAATAGATTAAAATTGTTAAAATCATATTTATTATTAAATATGATATAATAAAATATGCTTCTTTTTATTTTTATTAATATTATTTGTTTTGGTATTAGTATTTCTTTTTATTATTATTCTCTATTATTTAAAATCATCAATTAAGTTTTATGTAAAAATTTATTTAGTTATTTTTAGTAAATAGCTGAATTCTTAATTTTATTTATATACATAAAAAACTAAATTTCATTGTTTTTTCTTTCTATTATTTTATGCAAAATGAAAGATCTTGATTTTCATATATTTTTTATAATGATCCTGAAATTCTGAACATCAAAGTTTGAACATATAAAGATAGAACTATTAAAATATTATATATTTAAGAAAAAAAAGATATAAATATGATTGAATTAGTACATAGAGCTATCAAACTATTCATTTTATCTTAAAAAATCTTTTTAAAAAAATGGTTCAAAATTTAAAAAATTTTTGCTATTTGTAAGTATTTATTATTTATAAATTTTTTATTTCATAATTTATTATTCATTTATAAATACTAAACAAAACCCAAACCCAAATTTGTATAAAAACTCTGCATGGAACATTGTTTTAAATTTTGACGATCCGTACAAGACCTAAGACATCTATATCGATACGTGTACAATATATAATAAATTTTTTACAATAAATAGACTTAGAATTAAGTAACTTTTCTTTTCTAATTAAAATAACATTCCAAAAAAAAATAGATAACATAAAAAGAATTATATTAATCATTATGCTGAAAATTAGAATTTTAAAGAATAAAAGAACTAAAGTACCCATGTAATCAGCATAAGAATAATTGTTAATATTAATTTAATAATTTTCTCTTTAGATATTAGTACTGTGCCGAGCAGAAGGCCGAAATGTACTCGAGGAGGTCTCGAAGTTGTGGAGTTTATGGTCTGCCGCGGAGCCCATCGGTAGGCTACCCGGCGGATTAAATCATAAACATCCAACAGCGTTTAGTATCTTCGATAATTTTTGTTCGCTTTGCTCGCCATAAACGCCTCCCACTTTTGACTTGGGTTATGAGTCGGCGAAATGCACCGAGGAAGCTAGTCTAATTTTTGCTCTTCGATGCACGAGCACCATGGAGAATTTCTGTAAACGCGCCTACAAATAAAGTTTCATTCAAACGAACACATGTATTTTAATTTGTAGTTTTAAATACCTTGACTTACAAAATTAGTGATCACGATGTGATTTAAGCTGTGTCAGTGCAAGAGTGAAATACTGTGTTAAAATTGAAAAAAAGAAGAAATAACAACAGGACAAAAGCAGCAAAAAACAGTAAAGAACGAGGCATAAATTTTTTAACTATGGTACAATTTACTACCTTTTTAGATTCAAAATCCAAAAAGATGGTTTCACCAAATTGAAACACAGTTCAAGACCTCAAATGTAAAAACGAAATATATTCACCTGGTATTACACTCGACGAACATTTTGCAAATGTCATGAGGATTTCTTGGACAAGCCGTAGAACGACGGGATCTATCAATTATTAACTCCGACGCAAAGAAAATTCTAAAATTTTTAGGTTTTATTTAATTACGACACCAATCACTGTCACAGTTTCAGAGAAATATGTGATTATTTTCCGGGAATCTCAGAGTATCGGACAAATTACTAAAATTGCTATGGTTCATCCTTCTGCCCAGCAGCATACAATACATGTATGCTGACTACAGTAGGTGATGATCGACGAATTCGCCAAGAGACTGGATTGCATATATGACATCTTATACCAAAATTACGTGGGTGCAGTAAAAATGAATAATTTCAACACAGATTTTATGTCGAATTGAGCACTAGTACAGAAGCCAAAAGTAATTCGCAGCCCAACATGATCCACATCCATTGAACTATTTTAAAAAGATTAAAGCTCAATATCTTGTCAATACAGGAACCGAATTATATGTTGCGGCACGAGCTTTAGTACGCGGTCGTTTCAAAAAGTCAAAATAAATATTATTCATGACTAACGACATGAAATTGCAACATACGGCAGCGATTAGCGATGTAACTTCTATCTACTTCGGGGCGTTCCGTAGGTCAGATATTGATTGACCAGTTTTGTATTACCAATACCAATCATTGACTTCAATTTTGTAGTATTTTACTAACTCTTCGTCGATACAAGTAGCAGATGATTGATAAACAATAAAATTGGATTCGTTTTCATTGGAGCAAGTCTAAACAACGCAGTTGAATCATTCCAAGCATCTTAAGGAATATCTCCGTACCATCAACTGCTTGTAACTCATAGTAAATTATTAGTATTAATAAGTTAATAAAACACATTTATCTACAAAAGATATTCGTTTGCTATCTGATGCGCTATAATAGGATTACGCAAAAAATTTAGACAAAAAAGTAGTGTTCTTAAAAATTGACCTAGTACGGATATACAATCCAATCCTTGTAAAAGAAAACATTCTAAAACCAGTTGTAATTATTCCTAATAGATTTTCCGAGTACGCTCATTGTCCATTCGGCTTGTACTATGTGGGAAGAACGTTTCAATGATTCTTCGATAAAATAACTCGTGAACTTGAATTTGAATTTTCGTACATAGATCACTATGTAACTGAGTCGAAAAACAAAATACAACACCTAAAATACTTGTGCTTATTTTTTGAATGTCTTGGTAAATATAGTGATAATATATTCGATACAGTGCGTATTCAAATAAATAGACTTTTTTAATTCGCGTCCACTGTATCACAAGGTCGATGTTAGAAATAATGTCATAAATTAACTATTGTTAGATTGGTTTACGCAGATTTCTCAGGATGTTCAGTTTTTATAGATGTTTCATACCGAACGCCGCTGAACTGCAGCATACCCTAAATCAGTTGTTTATAGGGACCAAGAAAAAGAAAGAACTAGTTGAGTAGTCTACGTCAGCTTATGATACCCCGAAAAACTGTTCTGCAAAAATAACATTGCTAGGTCACTCTAAAGAAGAAGAAATTATATCAATTATTGTTAACGCATAGAACTTGACAATAGCAGCTGCTCTTTAACAATTGAAAAATTAAACATGGAAACCACTCACGTTATTTTCAAAAGCTCTAACAAGTGCCAAACAAAAATACAGTGTATCAAATAGGTATCAAATAGAGAATCATACGATACATATATTATTGTAAAACGATTTAGATACTCTATTTAGGGTTGATCGGCGTTAATTTTTATGGATTACAAACCCTTTATATATGTCATTTTCATATTCATATCTGCGAAAGAAACGAGTATTTCTCTCTTTTCTTTTTCAACTAATTATCTATTGCCGTTTTGCGCATATAAATTGGGTAAACTATACCTCTTTTTCTTCTGAAGCTGAACTATATCATTATATATCATCAATTTATCTAATTTACATAATTTGCATAAATTTTGTATCATTTATCTATCTCTGTAGTATCTATTTATACTATTGGATTGTTCTGGTTAGGAAACGCTATTTGTGTAGGTGAATGTAATAATTAATAATTAAAAATTATAATAATAAATAATTAAACACTGTTGAGTAAATTCACTTTTTAATATCTCTTGTGTTCAAGGGATAGTAAGGTTTTTAGTGGTCATTTGTTTAATAACACACACAACAAAAAAAGTAAACAAATGAACTTATATTTAAAAACTTAATTCACAATGTTAATTTATAGTAGTTATTATAGTAGTTATTTATAGTATTTATAGGATTTATAGTAAGAAATGCACTAAATAAACTTATACTAACGAACTTAAATATAATGAGACTGACTTTATTATAATATTGACTTATATGAGAAATGCACTAAATGAACTTTTAATAACGTAATATACACTTATAAACTATAAGATTAAATACTCATTGTATGATGAGTACGAGTAATAGTGTGTGAATGTAAGCAGGCTTATGTTTTAACAATAATGAGTAAGTGTTAACAATTATAAAATATGTTGAGCAGGTGTTAATGTATTTGCGTAATGTAATATTGATGTACTATAAAATTTATAATTCTTTACACTTTAAACCTGGTGAAGAAAACTTAAAAAAATTAATTAATTTTATTTGCAAAACTTTTCACGAATGAGTATAACAAATGACCATAGAAGTACAGACTCAATGAGACTGAACTTAGTAAAAAATAAGACAAGAGTAGACGCGCGCCTTTTTCATCGATTATAATACCTAATCAATGACAGGTAATCGATGAGCCAATTATGCGATGCGTCATATTCATTGTCAAATGAGATGACTGATAGCCGTTTGATTCAACTGTGTGAACTTGTCTATAATGCGGCGCGGCGGATCGATCACGCTGATTGGTTATTGACCTATGACCCACGCGCCCTCTTTTTCGCTACACAGTGAGTAGTCATTATCGATAAACTATTGATTATCGATTACCACAAGATGGCGCCAGGGAATCCAAATCACGCAATCTCGAACAATATATAATCAATATTATATAATTTAGTATATGTATTTCACTCTGACTTTATATATAATCTACAATATATAATAAAAAATCTAAGAGAACTAAAAAGCCGGTAGTAACAAAGGTAACTATAGATAAGTTTACAGCTATTCGGCATCAAAACAAGTAATACCAACAATACAAGTTACTCAGAACAACACAAAAGTAGATAATAGTATCTTTGTACGATTGTTAAGGATAGGTGAGGATACTACGCAGTGTATCTCTCAACACTACCTTCTGTCGGTATCGTCCGGTGCTGCATCCCTGTTTAGCCATTTATGATTTGTTTTCTTTATTATCTGAAACAAAAAATATAAGATTACAATAAAATTTTATTAATTATCATTGTTCAACATTTTACTCTTCAGTTGTTTATGTAGGTCAAGTAGAATAGTTTCACGAAGCTCACTATATTATCTTTAGACAGTGTACTACATTGGGATAGGATCAGGTCTTCAATATATATCATTTACATTGATGAAATTTTTTCGTTTTCTTGATTTTCAATTCAATTATGTTTTCTTAAACACTGATGATTTAGTAGTTTAGAGTTAATTACGATAAAAAAAAAAACAAGCAGCTACAATAACAAATGGAGATATTATACTTAATCTATAGCACATAACATGTATATAACTGTTTACTTGACCTGAATTTTGTTAAGAATGACGTGGATAATTACAACAGTATAATTATAATGAAAATGAAATAATGTTTACGAGTAGCTGTAATTAAATAAAAGCAAGTAATTATACTAAAAGCGCACATATTATATATTTATGTAATAAAATAATAAAACAGATGTAATTAATGCAACAGATAATGTATGGATACATACATAAAATATAAAAAGAATGATTCTTACAAACAAGTATTAAAGCAGTAAAACTTACATTTTTAATGAACGAAAATGTATTATGCTTAACGAGATGAGTTTAACATTTGTTTTTTTTACAAAGAATATTGGCCTTACATTAATGCATTAATTTTTTTTATAGAGTGCGTTACAAGTAAAATAAGTTGAGATTTACAATAATAATTTATGTATGAGATAAAACAAAAATAACATTAAAAAGTAAAGATAATTTCACAGGTTAGCCGTGTATGTGTAAGATTTGAGTAATTATTGTTCTAATAACAAGTGTTAATGTTTATATTAGTTAATTAATCGATCATAAATGTGCTGACTAAATGAGTCTGGTCAAAGAGTCGTAAATTCTCTGACCAATGAGTTTTTGTATTGATAAAGTTTATCAATTTTGACACAGTAAGTGAAATTATTTATATTAATTTCACTTATTATTGATGTCCTGATGATTATTTTGCTAATGAGTAGATCTAGTCTTGACGAGTAATTGATTTATATATATAAATGATTGATACTATTTAGCAGGCGCGAATGTAAACAAAACTGCTATTGATACAGTAACCGATATTAACTGTAACGGCTGTTTTTGAATAAAAAAAAAACGTTAAAACTGTCGTCGATCAAAGCGCCAAAATCGATATAACAGCTTGACTAATGATTAATAATTGGAGAGGGATTTGAATGCTACCGAGAAATGGCACTTCTGGTATCTTTTTCAATCTTAAACAGAAGGCAACCAATAGACTATGACTATCCAGATTTGATGTATTCTCAATATATTATCCACCTATTTTTTTATTCTCCATTTCATCTCTTGATTTGAGTTGTTGAATTTAGTCTAATGGATCATCTAATATTTTTAATCTATGATGTCCATTTTGCTACAGTTTCCAGAAGATGGATCCAGGATAAAATATCTTTCTAATGATATTTCTGATAGCTTTATTAAGTGTTGTTAATTCTTGACATAATTTACTCATAGCCAGATATTACGTTGGACAGCTTGACAAGTATGACGATAATAATTATGTTACAAACTTGATGGGAATTTTGTAATTAAAGTTAGTAGTGGAAATGAGTATGAAGATTGAATGTTGTTGATATTTAAATACTCTTTACACAATAACTGTTTTATTTTTTAATAAACAAGATATGTAAAAAACTTGAAATATTATTTACACTAAAATTAAATTATAGATGTTACTACAAAATTATAAAATATGAAATAAAAAATATAAAAGAATAGGTTGTGTGTGTGTGTGTGTGTGTGTGTGTACGAGTTTATATGAGTTGATTGTGGGTTGTAAGTCCACAACCATTGAAATTACGAGTCAGTGGTTATAAATCACTGACTCATTATGAAATTTAAGTTTTGAGTTGTATATTTTAAATGTAACGAAGACGATTTTGGTTATGATAATTTTGCACGTGCTAATCATTTGATATCAAAATAGATACTAATAACGAAGGAAAATGTGCATGATCAAATTTTCATTCGCGCGCAAGTTCCCTTCGTTGGCAGGCAAATGGTGATTGGCTCATCAATTTGAAGCGACTGATCGATCGAACTGACAGCGCAATAAACCACGCCTGTCGATAATTGATTGATGGTATCAACGACTCCACAAGGTGACGCCATGCATACCATTTTATGATTTGTAAATAGATTATGATAATTGTTTGTAGCTTCGCCACGAAATTGTAACTCTAAACAGTTTTATTATGAATCCGGTCGTAAAGGATGTGTCTCCTCAGAATAATTTTCTAAATCTTCAGATATAGATATGTTCTTTTCAGTTTATTTCTGTGGTTAGAGTTGTTTTCTGGAAATAAATTGACAGTGAACGGATTGTGCAGTCTTGTGAGGTTTTCTAAGTACATTAACTTTCCCAGTGTGCTTTCTGATGATTTTGTATTTGTTTCATTATCATTGGGTATCATGACATTTACAATCTTCCTTGTTAAACCTCTTTAAAATGCTGCAGCTATATTTTTCTCGAGACAAGTAAATAGTGTTATTTTCTGTGTCTCGCATACTAGTAATATTTAAAAAGCACTTTGGTTCACATCTTGTTAATAGATGTGCAGTTTGTACTTATTGGCAATAGACACAAGATCTATTATCAATAGCAATCTGACACTAGAGCAAATATTTAGGTCATATGCTACATTCTTCTCTTTTATTTGCAAGTGATGTTCTAGTTTTCTGCAAATATAAGTAAATACTCAATACTCTTTGCGTACACATTGGTAGAATTAACGAATGAGAAGAAAGAGAAAATAAAAATTATGAAAGTATTGATCGTTAAAGTTCTAACTGAAGTATTTTCATATTCTTTAATTAAGCTAACAGGGTTTTTAATTTCATATATGAAAATTAAAATATATGTTTATGCACGTCTGCACATTATATGGTCTTATTGCTATCTCCAATTTCTCACCAGATTATACCGCAATTTATACAAAAAGATTTTAGGGATTTTTACAAAAAATATAAGTGACAGAATGTTTCGTTTCTTTTGCCTTAAATTATCTAAATTATCATGTGTCTGTTTTTTTTAAAGTTTATATACGATCATTTATATATAATATAATATAATATATTATATATAACAATATCGGATTATACACACACATATATATATATTTTTTTAATTCTATTTTATATGTTCAAATATTAAATTGCCTTATGCATCGCGAAAGGGCGCAAGAGAGCGCGTGAACAGGAGCGAGAGAGTCGTAGCGCGGAAAATGCGCTTACGCGCGAGAAAGAGAGAGAAAGAGTATAGAAGAGTAAGGAAGGAGGGAGTGAGAGAGGGATAAAGCAGAACGCGCGAGAGAGAACGGGATAAGGAACAGTATGCGCAAGCGGGTGAGAGAGAGATGGAGCGGGTGGTAGCTTAGCGCGTGGGCAGGAGAGAGAGAGATATAGCTCGCAGTAGGAAAAGAGAGGGATACGGTCGTCTCGTTCGTACCTGAGCGCTGCGCCCATCCTCGATGCATGGGCCCGTTCGCCCGCCCTTACGCCCGTCGCTCGGCGTCACTTTCCCGTCCGAGAGCTTCCGATTGGAAACATTCCCGACGGCCTCTTACCTACCCGTCGGTCCGACCTCGGAGGGTCACCCGAGCGGGCGTGATACTTTCAAATAAACTTCACGAGTTAAAATTGTTTTTCAACGAAACAATTTCAAACAAACGTGCGCATCGTTTACAAGCACCTCTATCTCACAAATGTAATAAACTTCCCTTGAGCAAAGTATGCACAAGAACAACGCCACCCTTATTCGCAGTATTATCACTAAAGTATACATTTCTTCTATTTAAAATAAAAAGAATTACATTGTCAAAAAAAAAATAAACATCTAAAAGAAGAAGTTTTGTATTATTTACATTATTGAAAATCTAGTAATAATTAAATAAACAAACACAAATAAAAATTTTACATAGAGTGTATATACTTTACTCTGAGTTCATGGAGACAATAGTGAGAGAGTTAAACTGTTAAAAAAACATAAATTATGAGTAGAATATTAATCTAAACAGGAAACTCACAAAAAATCGATATTGACAAAATGGAGAAATTATTGACGGAATGGGAAGTAGTAAAAATTTTATTTAACTAATGATTGGAGATTAAATACTTTTTAAGTCAAGTTAACAAATATTTCAAAAGGAATTAAAAAATAAATAAAAGACAATGCAAAAAGGAGCTAAAAAACGAATTTAAAGAAAATGATAAAAAGTAGAAAGTACAATAGAAAAAAAAGAAAAAAATGAAATTAAAATACAAAAAATAGAATGGATAATTAAAGAGAATGAATGAAAGAGGAAAAAATAACTTAATAATAACAGGCGTTGATCACGCTAGATGGAATGAAGAATGTAAAAGACTGGATAGAAAAGGAATTTAAAGTAACAGTTAATATTAAAAAATCATAGAAAAGTGGAAAGGGAGAATGATAATGGTGAGGTATAACCTATGAAGATTAAAAAAAAATACAAGATCATGAAAGTGAAAAAAATATTAAAGAATACAGAAAAATATAAAACATGAATCACCAAAGATACAACATTCATTGGAAGAAAAATAAGAAAAATGGTAAAAAAAAAAAAATGTAAAGACATGAGAAAATACGGAGAGAAGTGATGGTACCATGCAAATAAAGTAATAAGTGATAAAGAGTTTTAAACATACAGTGAAAAAAAAATGGTTTCGCAAGGAAACAAAGGAAAGAGAAAACAAAATCACATGAAACAAAGCTAAAAAAAATAAGTATGCTAGTGGAATATCGCTAGAATAAACAAACTTAATAAAAAAGAATATATTTAATATATTTAAGATTTAGAAATATATTTAAGACAAAGACATAATAGATATCTTGAAAGAATAACTGAACAATAAAGAACAAATTAAGAACCTATAATATATTAAAAGCAACGTTGAAAGAGAAAATACAAAAGGAAGAGTGAAAGAAGGTTTATGTTTGGCAATAAGAAATTCAAAAGATATAAAAATAGTAAAATGGGAAAATTTCAATGCAAAATTCATATGAGCAACCTTAAAGATTAACAGAAAAATAATAAATTTAGGAATGACATACATGAGGAAAAAAAGGAAAGAAAAATTGAAAAACACAGAAGAATGGTGTAACAAACGAAAAGAAAGTGGAATTATAGTTGGAGGCGACTTCAACTTCATAACGGGAGAACAAAATAGAGGAATAAATGAAAAAGGCAAATAGGAAACAGTGTTCAAATATAAAAAAGTAAATTCCTACGGAAGTGAGCTAATTAATTGGCTAAACGAGATTGGGATACACATTTTGAACGAAAGAACCAGAGGAGAGGAAAGTAACGTGTAATGTAATGATTATAATTGCGCGAGAAAAATTTCGTTTATAGATTACATCATAATTAATGAAGAAACAGAAGAAAGAATAGAATAGCTAAATATAGAGAAAGGAATGGACTCGGGCCACCAATCTGTCTTGGCGAGATTCAATAAAAGTATGGAAAAAGAAGAGATAACATAGAAGGAAATATACTGGATAGAACAGACAATAGCTAATTATTACTTAGAAATGAAACGAGGAAAAGAGACAAAGAAATAGAAAGAACTAAAAGAAATTTTGAAAGAAAGTATAAGTGAAAAAAAAGTAAAATATAAAACAAAAGAATCTTGGTGAGATTATGAAAATTGAAGAAGGAAAAAAGAACTAAAGAACAGATGTAAAATTTAAAAACAGAACAACAAGGAAATAGACAGAAATAGCTATAACAAAGCGAGACAAAAACACAGTAACCTAATAAATAATAAGAAAAGACAAGAAATAGCAAAAGAGATCACAGTTATGTAAAAGGATAATGAAAACTAATAAATAAAGGAAGGAATAGGAAAGAAAAAATAAACAATGACATTGTAATAGAAGAGTGAAAAAAATGAGAAATTCATATAAAAAAATGAAACAAAAGGAAAAGAGAGAATCAGAAAATAACAACAGAATAGAAATAAGAGAAAACGTTGAAATATTAAAAGAAGCACATGAAGATAAAATAAGAAATATAATTATGAACTGGAAAAAAATAAAAAGCCCGATTGAAGGTAGAATAACAAACGATATATGGCTATCGGAGAAGAAATAGCCATAATAATATAATAATAATAATAAGAATTACTAGCAATACTAAGTAAAAAGCTAGAAAGTAAAAAGTTGGATCTGAATATTCTAAAGACAAAAATAATGAGATACAAAAGCTCCAGAGGGAAAAGAAAAAAAGTAATCTTTAGATAGAAAGATGAAAACATTGAGACGGTCAAAAAGTTCAATTATCAGGTATTTTGCAATAACAACAAAGAGATAGAGCATATAAACCATTAACAAAAAGTACATCTATAGGAAGACAAATAGGTAAAGTATAGCATGTGATATAAAAATAAAATATAAAATATTTGAAGGCCTGATAAATGGTATGTTAATGTATGGGGCTGAAATCTGGGGGTGGCAAAAATTCGAAGAAATTAAAAATATTTAAAAAAAAGATATATAAAATAGATATTAGAAGTTGACAGAAACGCGCCAGATTTCATCCTAATGCTCGCTATAGAAAGAAAAAAATGATAACTTAAAGCAGCCAAAAGGGCAATTAATTTCGAAAAAAGTTTTTTAATGAATAATGAAAAAGATATAATAAAACAATGTCTGAAGGTCGCTCTGATTAATAGATGGAAAAAGGAGAGAGTAAGATAGAAAATAAGAAATAGATAAAAACACTTGGAGAAAGAAGAATGAAATTCTGGAATAACATCGGATCATCGGACAGAATATGGAGAGAAAAAATAGAGGAAGGAAAGCACATATGGAAGGAGACAGAAGAGATACTAATTAGACAAAAACAATAAGAATGGATGACTAAAATAGAAAAATCAACGTATGGGATTGAAAAGGTTTCAAAGAAAAAAGAAGAATATACGAAAAAAATCAAAACACAATAAAAAATCGTAATAAAAATAATAGTAAGATATAGAATGGGGATCGAAATGAGAAATAACAATCACTATCACTGGACGGAAGAAGAAGAAAGAAAGTGTAGACTGTGTCTGGTCTTCTTTTTTCTGACACTTATGTAAAACCAATATTTATCCTTCTATCTTTATTTTCTCCTATTACATCACTTATAATTTTTTATTTTCTACGTAATAGTTGATTGTGCTGGTCTGTTTCTTTACAAAACCACTTGTCTCTTTTTTTCATTGTACGTGTATGTAATGTCTAATCTTGTTACTTTATTTCCCATAATTTTCCAGATTCCTCCTTTTTCTGTTATTTCTTTGTATTTTTTAAAACCTCCCTTTATCTTTCTCTAAAACTTCGGTCCTTATTTATAAATATTTTAGACCCTTTCAGGAAACTTTTTTTTTTACTGTATTGAAGTCTTCCTCCCTGTGTAGTTCCACTCCGACCCAACCTTTCTCTCATGCTCTTTCCCTCCACATGTTTTTCAATCTAATTTCTCTTTTCTATTATTCAACTCCTCTTTGTTTGCTGTTTTTATATCTAATCCAAATATTATTGTTGTTTTCCTTTCTTTCTCTCTCCCTTCTCTCCGACTCGTATTCCAGTTGTCTTTCTAATCATTTGTCTCCTTTCAAGAACCCTTTGGCCTCGTTGTTATTACAGTCTTAGCCCCTTTCACGTAACATTTCGTTAATCTATTATCCTTTTCATCAAATTTCTCTGTTAATTCTATCAACCTTTTTTAGCAGTCTAATATTTTCTTTTCTGTGTTCTCGAATTCTTTAAATGATTCCGTAATCTTTTCTCTTTTCTTTCCCTTTCTAATTCTCTTTCGTAATTCTCAAATTTTTAATTTATTTCCTGTTCCAACCTCTCTAGAATTTTCTCGCGTTCGCATTTCTTCGCTTTTACTGTATACATTTTTTTTCATGTGACAAAACCCGATTTTATGCGTATAGTCGAAATATCTTTTCTTTTTATTCCTACCATAATCGTCCCTCGCCCTACTCCTTCAAATTTACACTATTAATTACTCAACCACACTTATTGACTGTGCGCACGCACTACACCACTCTTGCCAATGTTTGACTTTCTCAGTTCTCCAGCTTTCCCATTACTTTGTGTTGTGTCCCTGCAGGTGGCATTACTTGCCTGTTTAAGTTATTTTCCGCTTCTTCTGCGACACTGTGCGTTTTTCAACTAACTTCACTTTTTGCGCTTTATTTCATTTGTATATTATCCACTTATATCTTTTTCTTAATTACTTATATGACTCAGTAATTATTTCGTTTTCACTTTTTCACTTTACACTTTCTTAATCACAACTGACTCATTTATATCGAATTTGAAATACTCTGCTTCTAACCAACTCTACTTGTTTCCCGTCCGAATCCCTACATTTTCCGAAACATATATATGTATTTAGTTTACAAAATATTAGAATATCTAATACATGAAATATTAATTAATATATCATATATATGAATATAAGCTTATCGAAATATAATAAATAATTATTGATGCCATATAAATTAACTGATTTAATATAACTAAGTAACTAATTTAATGCCACTTCGGGAATAATTCATATAATTAAGTATTCATAAATTTTCTATAAAATCTATTAAAGAAAATCTAAATAAATTAAATTAATATAATAAAAATATATGATTTTGTTGATATTTTAAATTAAATTTACCAATTATTTACGATATAATTTATAATTTATTTATCTTTAATGTTAAGTAATTACAAAATATAATAAGTAGATATCTTTTATTTATATAATTTTATATTAAATTGAAAAAATATTCAAAATATAATACTTTGTGCTCTATTTTTTCTATTCATTATGAAAAAATGTAATTTTTAGCATACAAACAAAAATAAATACATCTCATGTTGTCTTTTATATAAGAATAAGAATACTTTAATAATAACATTAAGTGATTTATTAAATATATATATATATATATATTTATTATATATATTTATTAAATATGTTAATAAAATTATTGATTTCGTACATTCAAAAATTTTTCTGATTTGTTTTAGAAATTTTCAACAACAAATAAACGATTACATAACGAACACAATGACAATCTGGAGACTTATCGTAGCTAGTGTCAGCGCTGTTGGAACTGGGATATCAACATATTATTTTCTTACATCTGATAATATCGTAAGTATGTTATCCTGTACTTGACTTCAGAAATCAAATCTTTAGTGTATTGATCCCTTTCAAAGTTAAATAAAACTTGTCTGATTATCATTCTAAATAATATCGTAACATTAATTTATAATTAGTATACTGTTAATTTGTAATTATTCAACTAGTTATTTTGTAATAAGTAAATTCTATTTATTTGTTGTAAAAACTAAAAAAAAAAATAATATATTACTTATCTGTAATAATTATTATTTAATTTATTTGAATAATATTCTTGGCATTAACAGAATTTAACACGATTTTTGAGTAATCAGTATTTATATATTATTTAAAATATAAATAAACTAGTAATTTATTATCGCAACTTAAGTATTAATTATAATTATTGAATTTAATTAAACTAAATACATAATATAATTTAGTTTTAAGTAATTTTATAATGTAATGTAATTCTATGGAATATATTTTTAAAAGATGTATAAAATAATGAAGTTACAATTAGAAAAAATCGATGGAAAAAATTTTATAATATTAAAAAAAAAATTTTATACGTATATTGTACAACTGCTTTATTAAATAAATTTTGGATAAATGTGATTTATTCCAATATCGTAAACAAAATTTTATGTATTAAGAAAATATAAAATTTAGATTTTTTTAAATAGTAATAATTTGCGCAAGTTTTCAAGACTAAACCAAGCTATATTGGTAAAACATTATATTCATTTTATATATCTAGTTTTTAATATAAAGTTTAATATTTAAATTAGAATAAAGAGAAATATTAAATTCCTTCAAAGCAGTGTGAAAGTCTTCCTTGTCTTTGGAAGGTATTAGAAGCGCTGATTTACAATTACACAGGTGAATGTGAAGATGTACCCTTAGTTAGCGTCTATTTGTATATTACATAATTTGTATTAACGTCATTTTGCATATAAAAAATTAAACTAACCGAACTTGTTCTTACCATTTCTATTATATATATATATATATATATCTATAATATATATATATATTATATATATATATCTATAAGGATGGTAAAATACAGTTCATAAATAATGTTGTTAATAAAACTATAAAAGTTTAACAATTATTTCATTTCTTAGCTGTCACAAAGCACCAAGATTGAAAAAGTTATTATGTTTTTATAAATTAAATTAAAATTGTAACAATTTTATTTTAATTGATATAATTTAAATATTCTAAAGCTTAAGCATTAATTTCTTATTTTAATTTCTCCCGATTAGATGTTTTATTTAATTTAATAGCAGTCTCGATCAACCACAAATAGACAAATAATAAATCTATAAAAAATTGCAGAAACAATGAACCAGAATTATTATTGGATTAGTTAATGTACATTCTTTACCTGTGGAACCAGTGGAGGAAAGGTGGGAGAAACTGGATTAACCGTTTAGAAGGTACTCAAAGGAGTAATGTGATGACAGAATTGTAATATAGTCAGCGTGTTATATTATGAAGATATGGTTAAAATTGGTAATATCTATAATAAATAAATTTCATGGGAAGGTTTCTAGCTTAAAACCTTGCAGAACATTAGCTATGATGGAATGAGAGGGAAATATGAATACCCCGCATTGGATAGTGAAGCAACTTTGAAGATGTATACAGTGACTGTCTCTATCAGATAGTGTAGGAATTTTTGATTGAAGAACTTACTGATTAATTAACAAGACACATCGAAATGTAACGCTTGTTACAATTTTCAATTTTGAAACCTAAAGAATTTACACAGTAAAGCTTTGTTGTTTTCATTAACTACATTAGAAGAAAAGAATGATCTACGATCTTATTCTGCATTATTAGAAAGACATGAAGTATTTTATCCGCATGATAACGTTCCTAATATTCGTCAGGTAGATTATTATAATCATTGAACGTCAAGAGACAATTTGTCAGGGAGGATTTTAAGCATCTATTTTTTATATGTGATTTTAAATTTTATACTTACCAGGGTAGTACATAATCTACTCAGCTGTGTGATTAGTTATCCCTCCAATTTCTCATAAAACGGTGATTGCAAAAAAATATGAGCACTTAAGTTATCATACAGCAAACTGATATACTTACTATATTTAATACTAAAATATTGTATATTATATTCAATTGGATAGGTAATGTTTATAATTATGTAGTTCTTTATAGCCAATAGCAAATAATCCACAAAGGAAACAGACAAGGAAGAAATTTTTATTGATTATTTAATAATTTATAATATTTTTTATTTAAGTTTAATACAGTATATTTAATAAAATATTTTAGATATTAGCGGAAAAAATTCGATCATCAAAAAGACCTTTACCAAGTCGAGAAGAAACAAATTAAAACTCTTAAAAAATCAGAAATTTAGATGTCCTTGTAATTGGAGGAGGTGCCACTGGTTCAGGATGCGCACTCGATGCGTGTACACGAGGTGATTTGTTTGTATTATTGTATATTTGTTTAATGCTAAATTTACACATATAATTATTTAAATAATGTAATTAATATTAATATATTAAAAGTAAATATAAACATAAAATAATAATAATTGTAGATTGTATATATGTATAATATTATAATATTCACTATTATTTATGGTAATATTATAATGATAAAAATAAAGCTATATGCTTATCAGGATTAAAAACCGCGTTGATAGAAGGAGATGACTTTGCTGCAGGTACTTCTTCAAGAAGTACCAAGCTCATTCACGGTGGCGTGAGATATTTACAAAAGGCAATCATGCAACTGGACATTGAACAGTATAAAATGGTTAAAGAAGCACTTCATGAGCGAGCTTCAATGATTCACAATGCTCCTCACTTGGCACATCCATTGCCCATCATGCTACCAGTTTATACGTATGTTTATTTTATATTATTATACTAAAAAATAAAAACCAAAAATTATGAAATATAAATATTACTATGCCCATTTTAAATTAAACGTTTTATTTTATTCCTATCTGTTCTATTATTTTCATATGTAATTAATAGGTCTTTAAAATAAAGTTAAAATATTAAATATTTAATGCATTAAAATATTGTGCATAGTTAAAAGGTTAAAAAAAAAACTAACAAAATTCGAATGTGCAAGTATTTTATAAAAATCTACAAATAAAGAATTTTAAAAGAATAAAATAAAAAAGTAAAAATTTAATATATGACGAATCAATTCGTGTCATTGTATGCAATAGTAGTAGTATTTATAAAACAATATTTACATTGTTATTCCGTTTAACATACTTATTTTTTCAATTATTTTTGGTTTTTACATTTTAATTCTTACATAACTATTTTAATTATTTCTAGTACACGTATTTAATTGTTTTAGATTATTCTTTATATAATCTATGTATAATTCATTCGGGCATTTTGTCTTTAATTACATACATTTTAGAGTTTTAACTAAACCTTATATTAGTATTGCCTTTACATAACTGCATCTTATATTAATATTTGTTTTACGTATTGCATTTTTATTTAATTTTTAAATAATTTTTATAAATATTATTTTCTTATTTAATAATCTTATCAAAGTGTAAAAATTTTAGACTAACTTCTTCTATTTTAGCATCTGAAAAAATAAGAACTAATGAATATGTATATTCTTTGATGTTAGCCTTTTTATAATCCTTATGAATTATTGAATAAAATTTATTGAATAAAATTTAAACAGCTAACAGTAAAAATAAAATGTATTTATAGCGTTGGGCTTAAACGGCACTCTTGCTTCATACCTACTTCTACCCTGAATGGTTTCTTCTGTTATTTTAGTTTCCACGCAAATATTTTCATATATTTCCTTTGCCTTTCAAAAAGCACTTTCTTTGTGCCGAGTCTTTCCATGTATCTCCAAATCTCCTTTCTTTATATTCTATTGAAACCAGATTTTAGATCTGCAAAGCAGATGAATATCTCTATTTTCTTTCTTCAGTTGCTCATCTATGATTGTTTTTAAAACATAAATTGCATCAACCGTTCCTCTTTTCTTCCTGAATCGCTATACCTCTTCTTCTTCTCCATGCTTTGATCAATTTTGTTTTTAAGCACTTCGGCATAAATTTCGTTTCCAGTGTCCATTTGAGTTATTTCTCGATAATTTTACGTTATCTTTTTCACCCTTTTTGATCACTAGTACAACTATGCCACTTTTCTATTCATATAGCAGAACTTCTCTATTTATTATTCCTTGCAGAATTTTTTGCATGCTTATCACTATTCTTTCTCCTGCATGTTTCCATATTTCATATGTTATTTCATCCTTTCCCGGGTATTTCTTTTTTTTATTTTCCCTATTATTTCTACAATTTTCTCCATTTAAATCACTTCTCCTTCTGTTTTTTTCTAAATCTGTTCTCTACTATTCCTATCTCATTTTCTCTTTCATCTTGCTTTTTTACCTTGTTTACATCTTCAAAGTGTTTTATCCATTTTTCTTTGCTAATGTTCTCACTTACCTTTTCTTTCTTTTTCCTGCTTCTATTAATTTATTATTTCCAAAATTCCTTTCTTGTTTTGTTCTTTCCTGTTTGTTCTATTTCTTCTCCTTTCTCTTTCTTTTTTTGTATTTTATTAAATCTCTATATTTTTTCTTTCATTTATGTATTCTTTTGTCTTTTTCATCATTATCTTTTTTCCATTTTTGACATATAATCAAAAGTTTCCTTTTTTCCTCCCAGCATTGTTCATCCCACCAAGTTTCACTGTATCGATTTTTTTATTATTGTTTTCTTGTATTCTGTCATTTATTTTTCTTTTTTCTTTTATTGTTTTTAAAATCTGCTCCCATGAGTTTCTTTCATTTATGTCCTCTAACTTTTTTTTCTAATATGCTACCTCTTTCTCTCTCAATATATATCTTTTGATTGGTCTTATTTTTCTGTATTTTTCTTCCTCGATACGTTCTTCGAGTTCTATTATCAGCAGTTGGTGATCCGAAGGTGTACTTTCAATTATTTTCATTCCTTTTATTACCTTATCTGCTTCCATATTAATTATACAGTAGTCTATTACCGAGGAGCCCACTTTGCTTTTATAAGTGTAGTCGCTATCCTCTTCTCCATCTCTTCCATTTAGAATATAAACTCCTTTTTCCATTTCAGCAGCCTGCTTTCTTCTTTATTTACTATTTTGTTTTTTTAAATTCTTCTTTCATTCCTTCAACCGCTTATCCATCCCCCTTTTTTGCCTGTGCGTACATTTAAATCTCCACCTATTATTATATTTTCTCTTTGACTTTCTTGGATAAACCTATCTAATTCTTTAAAATTTTCTTCTATTTTTCTTCTCATGTAAACTGCTTCTATGTTGTATACTGCTTGCCTTTTTTTTATCTTCGCTTTTATTAACTCTTCTGAAACTGCAACTATATTATAATTTTGATACCTTTGTTTCTTCTGAGGGCCAGCACCATTCCTCCCTCGCCATTCCTGTACTTTTCTCTTTTTCCACGTGGCTACATTCTATTACATAATCTATTAAATTTTTTTTTATTATTCCTGTTTTTGTCTTTTATCCACGTTTCCTCTATTTTTATTGCATCCCAGCTTTTTATTAGCACCTCCCCTTTTTTATCCATCTTGTATAACCCAGCTACGTTTGAGAATCCGATTTTTATTTCTCTATCCTTTTCATGCTTCTCCTTATACTCCTGAATTTTTACGATTTTCTTTTTAACTCTTGTTGTTTATAATTTTGCGAAACCACTTGTGTTTGTTTTCACTATAAGCTCACTTCTTCTTTTCCTTATACTCTTATATTACTCTTTCTTTTATAAACTAGTTGTCCTCCCTTTTTTTAATGTTTTATATTTTTCTGTTACTATCCTTCTGTTCTCTCTTTCTATAAAAGTCAAATCCTTCTTTATATATATTTTTTATCCTTTTATTTACTTTTTCTTTTTCATTACTGTATTAAAATCATCTTCATCTTCCAAGGTAACCCCTGAACACTTAAAATCTCTTGCATTTCTCTTTCCATATTTTTTTAACTCCTTCTCCAGCCATATCTTCATGTCACTATTTATTTTAATTGCTTTGTTCTCTAAACCTATGATTATCACATAACTTTTCTTACTTGCTGTCTCTCTCTCTCTCTCTCTCTCTCTTATTTCCATCTTCCATTCTCTACTTTTAGTTTATTGTCCTTCTCTTTCGTGATTTTTTGAAACTGTGTTGTTATTTATATCCTCTGTTTTTCTCTCCTTTCTTCTTTTTATTGCTGTACCATTTTTATTTTTACTACTGACTATTCTTCCTTGCTTTCTTCAAATTCTGTTATTCTCCTCTGACATTCTTGGTATTGTTTTTCTATTTTCTCAATTCTGTTAATGTCTCTTTCTATCTTATTTTTCTTCTGTTCCTATTCCTTCTGCCAATTTTTTTATTTCTACTCTCTACTCCTCTCTTTGAATCTCTAGATTTTTTGTACTCTTTTAGTTCATATAGAATTATTTCTATACTTTTTTCACTTTCGCTTTTCTTGATTATTATCGGTGTCGCAAATATGTTTTTTCGTATTCATTGTTTCTTCTGAATATTATTTACTTTTATATTTATTTCCGGGGATAACCTTGTTTTTATTTTTAGTTCCCTCTCTATTATAAAATTAACCATTTTCTTTGTAATAATTTCGCTTCTCTTCTCTTGCTTTTTCGCGTTTCATTTCTTTATGCCTGTGCCGTATTATACTGATCTTCATTTGAACTTGGCTGTTCTATTATTTCCTGCTCTTGTGATTGACCGCTTTGATTTTTATAGCGCTTGCTATTGGTCACTTCAAGTTTTTGTGCGCTTTCTATCACCCTCTTCAGCCGCTACTAGACTTTCTATTAATGTGTTACTCTTTCAAGCTATCTTCGCTTCCCCCCCCCCTACTTAACTCTATGTTTACCCGATTTTTATTATTTTCCCGCTTTTTGCAAACTTTTCTTAACCTCACTTTTTCTTCTTTTATTATTTTCTTCTTTATATCTTATTTTTTATCACTCAATTATTTCCGTATTCTATCTACTTTTTACTTCTATAAACAACACTTCATCTTTACAGCAACAGTTTTAAATTTCTACAATTACACTCTGACACTACTCTCTCTAACGCGCGCGACCTTCCAATCACCGTTACTTTAAATATTGCTCCATGTAGTGTACAAGAGGGGTTGCGAGAAGAGGTGACGAAAAAATTCGGAGTCTCCGAATGGCAAATCCAATGACTACCTGCATAAGTTGGTCTCTCAGAGCTTTGATCGTATGATCGAAGCCAATTGATGAACAGATCTTGCAGCAAATTAGGAAGAATTAAAGAGGATGCTCTTTCTCCGAAAATGGATTCTGATTTGAACTTAAGAAGTCAGATTTCTTACCATTAACATAATCAAGACGAATATACTAGTTTTATTTTTTTTTCACTTAATCTATCTCAACGTCTTAGCAATAAAAATGACTAATATTTTAAGAACAAACAACTTCATAAATGCAACTTTTAAAAGATATATGAATTTTTCTTTATAGTGCCAAAAACTTTGATAAAAAAAATGTTTAAAAATATTAGATCCAACACGTGTGAAAGATAGCTAATTTAATAGCAAGGACTTTTCTATATAAAAGAACAACATCAAATTAAACACATATTAAATTATCAATTTTCTTTGCTGGAAAATAGATGTTTAGTTGTACTCAAAATAAGTTATAAAACATTATCACTTGAAACGATAAATGTACAGGTAAAGAAACTACGACGGTACAATCACAATTATTTAACAGAGAATTCTTTTAAATCGTGCAAATATTCATCACAAAATGAAAAGACTACCTTACAAAATATTAATTCACGGTATTATATTTGCATAGTCAGATGTGAACTCCAAGAAGATGACGTTCATTTATCAATATCGTATTAAAATTTCTGTATAAAAAAAGAAATATTCAATAACAAAATATAATGTGCTAAACTTACTAGAAAAGATAACTTCGCGCCCATCAATAAGAAATACCAGGTAGATATCATAATCTTTCTCGAGTAACATTACGTGTTAGCTTTTGCACATTATTACTAACGCCAAAATACGTACAACTGTTAACTAGAAAGAATTACGAATCTGGATGTGCCACATATTCAAGTGTAATTTAAAAAACTAGTATGTTGACAATATAATATGTTTAAAAGAAACAACCCATTGAAATAACTAAAATTCATTATCACCTTTTGAAATCATGAACTCGAATTAATTCTAGCCAATTAAATAATTTTATCTATGTACATTTATTCAGTGACTAAAAAAAAGATATTACAGTAGCTGATGAAGAAAATGATGATTCATTGTACAATTATAACCATATCATTACTTTATTCGGTGATCTTAATGAATGCTACAGTTTACAAATAATTCCACAGATTTATAAGATACTAAGAATCTAGACAATTCCGTATTTTTTATAACCCTAAATATCTAAATAATTTTGGAAAATTTTATTCAGAAAGAGTACTAAGAGATGTATTATATATATATTATTCAACAGAACCTAATATGCTGTTGATATATGACAAGTCTTTTGATACTGTAAAAAACGAATCAACTGTGTAAAATCTCTAATTACCTCTGAATGTTTTTCATAGTTTTTAAACAAATATTTATGTTTATATTGTTTATGTTTAATATTCGTAATACACTAATGTAACATTCTAATATTTTTATGTATTAATAAATTTCATTTTTAATATCATAATAATTTAACTATCTTAATAAATTATTATAAATTAATAATGAATAATGTTTTCAGGTAAAAATAATGAATTTATTTGAAACGACTGAATTAATATAAAAGTTTATTTAATTTCAAAACCATTTTAACCAGATAAAATTATTTCTTAAATTTTATTATTAAAATCTAATTCAATAAAAAAAATTATATCTATTGCAGATGGTGGCAAATACCGTACTACTGGTTCGGTATAAAAATGTATGACATCGTAGCCGGAAGTAAAACTGTCAAATCTTCATATTATCTTAGCAAGAAAAATGCATTAGAATTATTTCCTATGTTAAAGGGTGATAAATTAACTGGAGCTATTGTCTATTACGATGGTATAAATACAATAGTTTTATTACTGATATTGACAACTAACTACTTAAATGTAACAAACGCATGATTTTGTTAGAAGAAATACTACTTTATATTTATATGGTTTAATAATAAACTTTATAATTTAATATAATATTATTTTATTTATATTTATTATAATAAACTTTATGTTATATTTATTACGAGTTATTACAGTATTATATAATAAAAATGACTTAACATAATATTATCGTTATTAAACTTCCAATTTTATATATTATAATAATCTTACAAGAAACTAAAAGTAAACAGGCAAAAGAAAATACAAAATTTTTTAAATAAAAATAAAATGAAAATGAAAATATTTAGATTTTTTGTAAATGTTAAAAGAAAAATTTCCTATATTTCATGATCAATAATTTGGTTTAGGACAACAAGACGATGCTAGAATGAATTTGGCTGTAGCTTTAACTGCATCAAGGCATGGAGCAACAGTTGTCAATCACGTTACTGTAATTAATCTTTTAAAAGGAATCAACAGAGTAAATATATTTTTTATAAAAATAGTTATATTGAGCTTTATCTTGCAACATATCATATAATTAAAGTATAAAGAAAATATTAATAATGAGTATTTCAAAGTACTCTAACAATTAGTTTAAGAAACACTTAATTATATATTTACATAAACATTTAAAAAATTTTATCATTTATTTGATTCAGAATGGTAAACGAGTAATTACGGGAGCTCGTGTATACGACGAACTAACAGGTGAAGAGTGGGATGTTAAAGCAAGAGCAATTATTAATGCAACTGGACCGTTCACAGACAGTATTCGAAAGATGGATGATCAAAATGTTCAAGAAATTTGTGCTCCTTCTTCAGGAGTACACATTGTTCTTCCTGGTTATTACAGGTACTAAAATTTACATACTTATGTAATTTAATAATAAAATTTCAGACATAATATATACTTTTCAAATATATTATTGTAATATCTTAATTAAGATGCTTAATTATAAATATACTCATTGATAATGAAATAAGTAATAGTGAATGACCTCGTGCTCTGAGAAAAATTTTAAATTTATATGTTAAAACTATTATTTCGAAGTACCAAAAAAGACGAAAATATTTAAAAAAGGATTATTATTTAAACCATTAACAAATTGAGTTAATAATATGCATTTAAATAATAACTGAATAATACATGCGTAATTAATTACAATGCGTACTTTGTTTGTAAATTGACAATAAATAAATAAATAGATGTTTCTAATACGATTTAATAGCTTGTTTATAAACATACTATTGGTTATTTAGACTGCATTTATTTTGTATATCTTGCTTTTATATTGAAACGAAAAGTTTTTATTGATCATCCTAGTCATTTGTTCAAAAAATCTATCCATATCGCTTAAAACTTTCTCGTCGAAGATAAAATTACTCATACTCTCTACTTTATTAAACGGAATACGAAATGTGGACAAATACTTGCAGCAATTCTCTTTCCGCTCTACATAAAATCATCTACATAAACTTGTTTTATTGAACTTTTAACTATTCAGCAAAGGCAGAGTTTGACAATCACAAAGCTTAAAATATCCTTACTTAACCTCTTTATAGTGTTTTTCTATTTAAAAAGTGCAAATCGATAAATGCTTTTCCTTGATCTATAAATCCCTTTGCTTGTTTCCATTTTTAAATTACTCGGGCAGAAATTATTATTTCTAAAAATTGTTCTTTTAAATTTATTTATAAATATTCCCATTAAACAAAACATAACTCTGATTCCATAGCACTTTCTTTTGGCCAATTTATCAAAATAATTCGAAAATAATACTGCTTTATTGTGTTATCAGAAAATATTATAAAAATAATGAAAGATAAAAAAAATTTAATAGTAAATAAAAGGCATGACAGATTAGAAGAAAGGCAGAACAGATTCTAATGCTTAATATATAATGTTAAATTTGAGAAAACCAATAAGTGAAAATTTAATATGATTTATGCCATTGATATTTCCTAAGATAATTGATAAATTCGTCAACTAATTTACTTTTTTTCACTTCTCATCCCTACTTTTTTCACTAACTCTTACAAATCTATTTACTGTTTCTAATTAGCTAATAGAGTCATATCATCAAATATTCTTTAACATCATTAGTTATGCGCACTCGGCGACAGCCCGTATTTCAACGTGGAAAATAAAAACAGGCCTATTTGATTTATATAAAAAATTTTGTGTCATATAACTTTTAAATTATATACTGTCATATATTGATTTATTAAGAGTGGTTATTTTAATAGATTTTTCTTTTAAATATGCACCTTACTGAAAACTAATGGCAATTATTTTTAATACTGTGATATTAGTTCTTGGTGGCTCTTTAACTAGTAAGGAACATTGCATAATAAATAGCATTGCACTGTTCTAAAATGTGCTTCATTATTTGGTTTTTTTTATTCTACAATCTACATATTCTCTTCTACCCAATCAATCAATATTTATTACCTATCGTTTCGTTTTCGATTCTACATTACTAATATGGTCATTCTCATTTTACTAGTTTCTACCAATTTCTTTTTATTTACACATTTAATTATATAATGTGATTATATTCCTCTCCATATTTTGATTTTCTAGTCTGTATGTTTAAAATCGTTGTTGCTGATCCCTGTTTATTGCCTTTATTTTTCTCATATTTGTTCTCCTTTTTCGAATTTCTGTTTCTAGTAGCAACTTGATCATCCAAAATTTTGTTAGAAATTTATCCTTTTTGCGCCATAATTTTCTTCTTTGTTCTTATTTGTATTATTTTCGAATACTTTTCTTTCTTTGTTATTTATTACTTTGTTTTCTAGCGTAATTGTTCATTTTGCTTCCTTTGTCTGTATTCTGTTTTCTTTATTCCCAACAGCATAACATAATCAGATTATTATTATCTAAGTTAAATACTCATTTTATGTATTTCTATATATATATTTTTTTTATTTCATTCAAACTCTGCAATCACGAATTTTGACTATATAAAAATACATTTTTTATTAGATCAATGAAAATTTTGATTTTAGTTTTCGAATTTTTTAACTATCTTTCTTCAATATTTCATACTTTTTCTAATACAAAGTTTGTTTTTTGTCTATAAATTTGATGTTCTTTATCCTTATTAAATTTGACTTCTTTTCATATAAATAATTTTTTTCGTTCGCCTTGCTATCCAAAATTTCATTAGTTTGTCTTTTTCTTGAGTTTTAGACCTTTTCTATATATTTACTAAATAGTCTTAGTAATGCACTTTTAGTGACCTTATTTTTTCTTTTACGCTTATTTGGGGATATTTGAATTTTTCCACTTTTTCTCTAGATCTATAATTAATATGAATGCTGTTGAATACTTGATTTTTGCGCTTTTGAACTTCTAAATTATTTCTTTTTCTATTTTATCTGTAGCTGCTTTTATATATGCAAAGTTTGCAAATGTTTTCCTCTTTTTTCTCTTCAACTATATATTAATCGTCGTTTTCAATACATATATTGAATCTACTATGTTTCTTCTTCTTCTATATTCAAACTGCGTATCTTCAAATTTTTGTTCATTCTCCTATGTATATTCTTATAATCTTTTTTTAAAAAGTTTTTGTGGTTCCGAGTTCATAATCATAATTCTCAGGCAATTATCTGGATTCTCCTTGTTTTCTTTTTTAAAGATCGGAACTATTATATCACTTCTCTTTTTGCGTTTTATTAATCTATTGATGATTTTTATAATATAGTTTTTTGCTTTTCCCTCGTATATTCACATTTAAATACATAATACTAATATTGCGCTAGCTAAACTTACTTTTTGTTTTTGTCAAAATTTACTTAAACAGTTTTACTCTTTCAATACAAATCTTCAACCTATTTCTTATTTTTTCACGTTTTTTCGCCCGTTTTATCAATCACAAAACTATTGTTTTTACTTTGTTCCGTACTTTCTGTACGTCACATCACCTTGCATCATTTTGAATCTTTTATATGACATAAAAATTTGTAAATTATTTATACAATATAATATATAAAATTTCTTATTAAGTTTCTGGAATATATAACTTTATATGTGAATCATATTCATAATTTGGTACGTTTTTATTATAATTAATATATATTTAATACATTATAGCCCTGATCAAATGGGATTACTCGATCCCGCAACTAGTGATGGTCGCGTTATCTTTTTTCTACCATGGCAGAAACATACAATTGCTGGCACTACGGATCTTCCATGTACCGTAACACATAATCCAAAGCCTACAGAAGATGAGATTATGTTTATTCTACAAGAGGTAAAAAATTACCTAAATCCAGATGTCGAGGTGCGTCGAGGTGATGTGCTTTCAGCCTGGAGCGGTATCAGACCGCTGGTATCAGATCCTAATAAACCGAATACTCAATCTTTAGCTCGTAATCATGTCGTTCACGTGAGTTCCTCAAATCTCATCACAATAGCCGGTGGAAAATGGACTACATATAGAGCTATGGCTCAAGAAGCAATCGATGCTGCTATTAAAGGTTGGTCGGATTTAATAAAAATAAATTGCTTGAAATAAATTGAATTAAATACTATTATTCATTAACATATTTAAAATAAAAAAATAATTATTATTCCATGGTATTTTTATATCTGCTAATTACAGTATTATAAAAGTAATTAGGTAGTCATTCAACAAGCTATTATTTGTGATCTGTAATTAATATGGATATCCCTGTAAAGAAAGAATTAACTTTGTAACTTAATGGAAAAACGCTTTTTTAAATCTTTCATTTTTTGTCTAATATTAAAAAAAAAATTAGATAAAATAATCACGGCTATTTTTCATATTCAACTAGTGAAAACTGAAAATTGAATAATCTTGTTGTACAAATATAATACAAATAAATTGAAATACTTACAGTTTTGTTAATATGTAAGAAATATTAAGTATTGAAAATATTTTTGTTAATAATATTATTATTAATTAAAGTTATTAATAATAATATCGGAAAATACCTATTTCGTTATTACAAAAGAAATATATTTTAGGAGCAAATAACTAATTAATAATTAGTATATAAATTATATTATAACCTGTATTTCTTTAAAAATCATATTTATATTAATTTATGTTATATAGTATAAGCATGCTTAGTTTCACTATCAAATACTTTCTCACAAAAGGTACGAATTTAACAACACAGATGTTAAAAAATAATTTTCACTTATCTTTTTCCATTCAATGAATATTAAAAAAAAAATGAATAAAAGATTTATCTGATTTGTTTGAACGAGTGGTATTAATCACCACAGCTCTGAATCTAAGATTTGAATATTATAGTTTTAACTAGGTATAGTCCCTTCATTCTAAAATCTTCCTATACCTTTTAATATAATAATTATAACAACTGACGCAATCTGCTTTCTACACCACCAACCTTTTAACAAGATTCGAGCTGGTAGTATATTGAAAAAACATTTTTTAATAAAAAAAATGTGAATAATAAAAATAACTAGAAAAAATAACAAAAGAAAATTAAATCTAGTTATACCAAGTCAACAATAAATGACGAAAATAACAAATTATTTTGGTTTTTAAATGTAATAAATAACATTATCAGTCTAAACACATATCCATGACGCGTCTGGCCAACCCTAATCACAAATAACAAGATTAAATCATTTAGTATTGTATTATTTATATTCCAAAATTGACAATCAAAGAATGTCATTTTATTAATACCAGAATATTTTTATTTCGAATTTTATTTATAATTTAAAAAAAAATTACATATTAAATAATTTCTTTTGGTATAAAAAATAATTTTAAAATGTAGAAAATATTTTAATTTTATTATTTTCTATTTAAAACTGTATTGTATTTAAAACTTAATATAAAAAAATTACTTACCATAAAAACAGTTATTGTTCAAATTTTTGTAAATGAATTGATAATTCGAATTTTTATTTTTCCTTTTTAAGATAATTAAAACAGAAAACTCTATTACTTTTCATAAATTTTATAAATGAAATTAAAATCAATAAATTAAAATTTATTTAAATTCTTTAAACTAATAGCCTGTGATCTTACACCTGAAAGATCATGTCAAACTGATGATTTTTTTCTGGAAGGAGCTCATGGATTCACACCTACAATGTATATTAGACTAGTACAGGATTTTGGATTAGAATGCGAGGTAGCTCAACACTTGGCGAAGAGCTATGGTGATCGTGCTTTTGCTGTAGCTAAAATGGCGGCATTAACTGGCAAACGATGGCCTATAATTGGCAAAAAATTGCACCCTGAATTTCCATACATCGATGCTGAAGTAATACTTATAATAAATATATAATTTTTCAAATTTCATTTAATAAATTTTAATCGTTACAGAAATATTAAAACATATAATAGATTAATAACAAATTATTAATAAATAATAAATTAATTTCTACGTTATAAATTTATAACAAAATATTGCCAGATATATTAAACCCAAATTACAAGGTTGTTTTAATGGGTACAAGTATTAAAAGAAATTTCAATTATCAGTTTCAAAATTTTCCACAGATAAATAATAATTAAATTAGAGTAAAATTGTATAAATATGATTATTATTGATTATTAATCAGTAAAATACTATATTTTTTATCTATTTGTATTAAATTCATTTGTTACAATATTTATTATCTTTCTGATTTTTTATTCTGGTTTTTTATTAAAACATTTTATTTCTTATTTTTTACTTTTTACTTATTGTTGTTTTCTATCGATGTATCATATACTACTTTTTAAAAATATGATTTATTTTAAATATTGAGTAAAATATAAATGTGAAGTTTTTTTCCAATTTTATAAAGTCATGTATTCTTCGATTCGTTTCACCTATTTTTATTACAAGTATTACGCAATCATTTATTTCAAATTTTCCTATACTAATATTCATTATATTTAAAAACAGTCTAAAATTAATTTTTAACCATAGCATAATAACCAAAATCTTTAACTATAAAAGTATTAAGAAACATGTTATCGATGAATATAGTATTTTTCTGATTTTTTTATATAATTAATTTCTATTAAGTTGTTATTACATTATTAATAACATGTAACATTGGTATAATAATTATATTTTTTTAAATTTATTTAGGTTCGCTATGGCTGTCAAGAATACGCAAGAACAGCCATCGATATGATTGCTCGACGTCTTCGCTTGGCTTTTTTGAATGTACAAGCAGCACAAGAAGCTCTACCAAATATCGTTGAGATTATGGCTGAAGAACTGAAGTGGAGCGATACCGAAAAAAAAAAACAACAAATAGAAGCAAGTGAATTTATAGCTAATGAGATGGGACAAATCGTGAATAGAACATCTCGTGATAAAATTCCTATTAATCTCACAAAAGATGAGATTCAATTATACATCAAGCGTTTTCAAATTATTGACAAAGATCGCAAGGGATACGTATCCATCAATGATATTAGAAGAGGTCTCAAGGTTTGTCAATGTTAAAATTTCGTTTTATTTTTATGAATAGTTTTAATAATAACAGTATTATTTATAGCTATAAGTCAAAATGAATTTAAACTTGAATTATAATTTAAATAATGCTGTAAATAAATAAGAATTTCTATTTTATATTAATTCTATATAATATAAAATATAAAATGAGAAAGAAAAAAATAAAAAAATAAAAATATATATATTTATAAAAAGATTATTTATTAAAAATTCAGTTGTATAAAGAAACAAATTAAATAACTCTTCTATTATTCTCAAATATATTCTAAAATATATATTTCTAAATAAAATATAATACTTCTTCAAGTATAACAATTAACTAAACAGAACTTTGTTTAAATGTTATGACATATAAATTATACATTAGGTCATAATATAATATATAAACAATAGTATATAAAAATATAGTCATTATCGTTGTTATTATTATTATGATTGTTATTATTTATGTAGTCTGATGCATTATACTTTAATTAAAAATTGGGAAAAAATGTTTTTTACACAAAAAAACGAAAAAAAATTAAATTTATTAATATTAATTATTTTATTTTTTAGTATCACAGTATAATTTGTTTTCCATTTATTTCAAAAAAATTTATAGTTTCTAAAAAGTTATTATCATTATTAACATTAAAACATTTAATTTTTACCTATTTAAAATTTTATCTTATTAATATCATATAATCCAAAATTATTTTCTTAAACTCTTTAAAAATATTTTTAATTTCTCTTGATAGATGCAAATATTTCACTACGAATATTTATGTTATGTATAAATTTATAGTAATAGTCAAGTACATTTTATGTATACGCACTTTGAATTATATTGTTACAAATAGAAAAATTGTATAATTATTCGATTTTATAAAAATCGTAAATAAATTGTAATTCTGTATTTTTTTTAGTTATAATTTATACGAAAAATTTGAAGCTATTATCTCTTCTTGAGATAATTTATTTGTTTTAGAAAACTACTTTAATCTAAAAACACCAAGTTCTACATTAGAATAATCCATACCAAAAATAGAGCTTCTTGACATACTATACTCTGACCATTGTTTGAACTACTAAGATTTCTCTATTGGAAATGTGATTGATAATCGTAGTTTTCAACTCACAAATCAGATAATTAAATTTAATATATTATATAGTATATACTATAGTATAAAATCCTGAATATGTAATTTATAAATTTAATTAACTTTAAAATATATATTCATAAAAAAAGTTAGAAATATTTCAAATTAAATTCTTTGCTTAAATAGAAACATATTCAAACATTTATATAATTAGTTTTAAAAATTTAAGACTCTGACATTCAATTAAATAAAATCTGAAATACATTTATTATTCGATAAAATTGACTTGAGTATAATGGACAGTTGGCACTTTGAGATTATCTATAGGTAAAATTAAATTTTACTATTACTATTTAAAAACTTTTTATATTTAGCTGTTTGGAGACAAGGAATTACCAGGAGAAGAACTTCACGAAATTTTAAGAGAAATTGACACTAACATGAATGGTCAAGTTGAACTAGATGAATATCTTCAGGTCTGTATACAGATGATCAAGAAAAATAATTAATTTTTTCCATTTTTTTATAATGAATAAAAATCAAAGATTTTATGTTGCGAGATGATAGATACTTTAGTAAATTCAATAATTTTAATAAATATTAAACCTATAGCATATAAATTATATTTATAATGGTATATTTTACCATGTTAAACAATTTTAATCTTTTATAAATGTTTTAATTATACATTTACGAGATTCTTAGAGTTTTTATTTTCTTTGTTATCACATATAATTGCTTATATATATTATTTATTTTTTTATATACTTGATATTGTGAGAGATAGAGATAGAGAGAGAGGGAGAGAGAGAGAGAGAGAGAGAGAGATTACGAGTATGAGAGAGTGAGTAAGTGAGAGTGTAGGTATGCGTGCGCACCAAGCGGAGTGATATGCGTACGAAGGGATGCCCCCCCCCCCAACTGGCTGACCTCTAGGGGCCCATCAGTCTAGGGGAGGCCTCCCTGACTCAAGCGTGCGTAGTTACTATCAATTATAATTATTATAGCGCAAATAGATTATATAATTGCTTGTTAACCGTTTCCAATCCTATCCTTCCCTTACCAAATCCCATAATATATAATATATAATGTTTATAGTGTTAAAGATTTTACAAATCTATATTTTTAAAATTTGTTATCAAAATATTAAAGTATTAAATTAAATAATTACTGTTTTATAAATTATATACATATTATATATAATATATCCGTACAATACATTCTATTATTAACTTTTTCATTGTTCTGTAAAAATTATTTGCATTTAGAGAATAGCCATAAGTTTTAAAATTAAAAATATAAAATTGAAAACAACCTAACCTTATATCTAACAATTTGAGAAATTATAACTCCAGAAACTTAATCTGAATGTTTATAATATACCAAATATCTGTATTCAATTTTTTATAATTTCAATTTATATTTAGTTAAAAAAGAAATTAATTACTTACAGTATATTAGGAAGAATAGAAATCTTATACTAATCATAGAGTTAGAACCTAAGCTTATTATATACTTGTATATTACCACAATTTACTTAAATATATAATAAAGTCAAAATAGTTTATTTATTGAATAATATATACATTATAATATTATATATGAAATATATTGTAACATGCTTTCTGTAAACGACGCGCCCGCCTAACGCGTAAATTAGGATAGGACAAAAAATATTTTGACGGCGAAACCCTCGCGGGCAGAGCCGAATAGAGATAAACGTAACTTATAAGGTGAGAGGGCGGGAAGCAACAGAACAATGTAAGCAATCGCGCACAGACTTGGCGGTCCAAGACAATTGGGAAATCGGCGAGGAAACAGAAAGCCGAGCATATTTCCGAGGAAAACGATAAATAGAGCTGAAGTACATGCAACAACTGCACGCATACAGTTAGACGGAGACAGGCCCATGCCGTGGGGTGTGGGTACGGCACTCAAGAGTGAATAAGCAACGAACATTCCCCTTCCTGGTTTCCCTCTTGTTCTCGCGCGTCTAATGCCGCGCGCTCTCTGTGCCGTCTTTTCCTACTGCTCTTTCTCTCGTTCATACTGGAGGAATAGGTCTGCAGTCAGAGCCGGATATAGCGGAGGACTTCACCGGGAGGGTAAGCATGGCTTTCTGCAGGTAAAAATCGACGCCGCGAGTATGTCGCGGCTCCGACACGCATAAAAGATCGAGTGGTGGACAAACGCAGAAATGCGTACCGCTCAAAGCAGAAACAGAAAGGGGGAATCCTCAGCCGAATAGACCAAACATGAAACAAAAATATGTTAAAATTAAGGTTTCATGCGAAAGGGCGACGACGTCTGCCCTATAGGTATTTTAGAAAATTGTAAAGACCTTTTTTCTTCGCCAGATAGGCGGAGGTTTTTTCTGGTCTAGACTACAATAATCAGAACATTGTTACAGGCGGAACGTGATATTCGACCTTTCGTAAAACGTGCGGTGCATAAGTAGCGTAATTGTACTAGTACCGCGAAATAAACTTCTCCCGTAATTAATAACTCTCCAGGTACCGTCCACAATAAAGATCACCGCCCAAGCATGCGAGCCGACGTAAATCGGCATCTGGAAATCAGCTTTGCATCGCCGCGGTGCAAAGAGAAATTATAAATGCGCGGCCGTCGAGAAAATGGCCAGGTTTCTTACTTGAAACGTACTTCGAGTAAAACGGATATATCGAATTAAAGAACCGTTCAAAATTATCTATCCCGATTCTATGATTATCTACCTTACCTATATATTCTTCCTTGAATCCCTTCGAAAATTCACTCCGTCAACTATATTTTCTTTCTTTTTCTTTTTTCTCTCATCTTTTTCTGATAAAAATTAGACTTCCTGTTAACTTCTGTTTCTTTTTCCTTTACTCTACACTCTCTGTTATAATAAATCGTACATAGTCTGTACATATCCACTGTTCTTCTTTCAATATATTTTCTCTTTTATTCTATTTATACCATGTAATAATGCACTCCTCATGATAAGTTTCATTGTTTGTAATTCTATATTGCATAATCTGCATAATTCATATTCCTCGTTAAGCCGTCTTTTGTTGCTACGTGATACATTTTCCATTTATATTCCATCTTGGCAACATCTTCGTGTCATTGAATTCTCTAACCTATTTAACCACTTCTGAAGTTTCTGGCCATTTTTATCTTCGATACTTGCTTCCAAATTTCTCCACTTGATTTTATTATTTTTTCCAATATTCACTTACCGATACTATGACAGAAGTTTATCATACAATATGTCTCCTTTCCATATTACCTCTCCTTATGATATTTTTAAGTTCCTTTATTTTTAATAACTTACTTTTAACGTAATATCAAAATAATGTATTGACAAGGTCGGTTCCTGCTGGAGCCGGTACCAAAGATTGGTAAATGAGTTGAAAATAATTATAAAACCGGTTTTACTGTGAGCTGGTGGCACGATATGGCGACGTGGCTTATTGATGTTCCTTCTGTTCCCAGGTGGAGGGCCTTTGTTCGCGGTGGCGCTTCCATGGGTACGAAGGGCATCGGCCCGTCGGCGAGCTTCTATTGCTTGTTAGTTGCGTTTACGAGAATTTGTACAGAAATCCTCAACTACCATTTAATTATAACTTGATAAAACCATTGCAAATTGTTCTTGCGCGCGTGTGATCAAAGACAATTGTTTAATTTTCCCTACGCCGGCCAGTCGCAAACGGTTGGGATGCATCTGTATTAATTACACAGTAATCTAAAATGATTTATCTTACATAATATTAAAAATGGTTGATTATCACTTAAAAATATTAAAAAATTTAGCACTTATAAACTGATATAATATATATATTATATATATAAAAAAATTAAGTTACTAATTGGTTAAATATCAAATTATGATTTTATTTCATTATAAACTAATATACTATTAATTAAAGAAATAATCTACGTTATAGTATGGTAAAAATAAAATATACTTTTAAGAAAAAATTTTAACATTATAATACTGTAAATAAATTAGATAATAATTAGAATTTAATATCTGAACCATCAAAAGATATTACTTATGATTACATTTATAATATACAATTTAAACTTATCCGTTGCAAAAATATTAATTTTTTAATGTTGCTAAATACAAAATTTAATTTAATTTTCTCTTAATAAAAAAAAATAATTTTTCATTTCATCAAATAAAATATTTATTAAAATAATACATTCTTATTTTTAGAACTTTAACAATTTGTAAATTAAATAAAATAGAATTAAATAAATTTTAACAAAGTAAAAATTATGATTAATTAATATATTTATTATTAGATACTACAATTTATATTCCTTAGAGTTTATAGGTGGTAACATATTCGTTCTAATTCAATTTCTAAGCAATATACATGTATAAAAATAATTAATTTTTATGTATTTGCCATTTAGGAAAAAATACTCAAATTGAAAATCATATTATATAGTAAAAAAAATTATTTTTAAATTATAAATTACTACTAAGTTCCAGTTTAATGTATGTAATAATAAATTTGATCTCTTTACTATAAAAAATATATTTCATATTAGTAATTATAAAGTTTAATGATTGAAATGTATACATAATAAATAAGATTTTTTGATTTTAGAATTGTTTTAATTTTTTAGAAATAATAAATTTATCAAAGACATTTTGAAAAATTATATAACTGCAAGAAATTTTCTATAAATGATAAAACCTTCCACAAAAATATTAATTTTCTTTTTACAAAAGAAATTTCAAATTGTATTGCATTATATCTATTAAATTTAATAATACCATTTAAATAATGAATTTATTATTACTAAAATATTAGTTTTTGATAAGGAATACATATCAGAAAAAAAATATGTTTGTGATCATGTACCAATTATTTTTTATACCCTGTACTTCTGAAGATTGAGCATATTTGTACTAATTATTAAAAATAAATATAAAGTAATAATAATAAGAGAATAAACATAACGAATAATTTTTCTAGATGATGTCTGCAATTAAATCTGGTCATGTAGCCTACTCAAGATTTGCACGGATGGCAGAAATGGAAGAAGCCCAGCATGAAAAGGATTCACTGAAAAAAAAAATTAGTGTAGAAAGATCGGGTGGTGGATTGTAAACAAGAAATTAAGCTTCTTATAGATAATATTGTATTTATTTCATATTATATAGCAAGTATCTGCCTCTTTATAAATTTTGTTTATTCTCTGAATCAGTAATTGTTAATATACATTATTTATTAATTAAAAAATTAATTTTTCATTATCGTGCTGGACATGGTATTATAATAATTGTAAATTTTATATCAAATTTAAGTTTTATAATGCATTAGTTTAGTTCATAAATAGAAATATGCTTGAGAAATATAATTGAGTTATAGTACTTCCATAAAAGTAGTATATGCACTTTAAATACATAATTTTATTTTAAATAAATTTAGTTCAAATGACTGAAGTAGTAGGTGATTTTAAGTTCCAATACCAGTGTCAAGATAAATAATACAACCAGTAACAATAACTATAATCAAAATGTAAATCAATATAAATTTTATTCAAATAAAATAATTAGTTTAATTTAATAAAAAAGATATATAATTTTTAATTTATATAATTGATCTGAAATTACTTATAAAGATTTGAATAAAATTGAACACAGACTAAGGTTTTATTAATTTTGTGAAATTTCAAAAATGACTTTAAAATAAATAGATTTAAAAACTTATTATTAAAATTAGCCTTTTCAATATCAATTTAAAAAAATATGAAAGATAAAAAATAATAATGTAAACTTGAGTGACAAAGAACATTATTAATAGTGATGGAAATTATGAATTTATAAGTAAATAATATTACTTATGAGCATAAAATTCATCTACTAGTTAGGTTTTGAGGATTTAATTGAGTTCAATGTCAATAATTTAATTAACATTCATATACTTTCTTTTAAAATGGATCAAAATCTACATATATTTTTCTATCATTTTTATCATCCATTTGTTCAAAAACACTTATAAAAACTTTAAATTAGTATTAAACATTTTTTTTTAATGTTAAATATTTAAAAATTATAATCTGATAAAATAGAAATACTTTAGAAATTAATAAATAAAAATATTCTTTTTCAAGAAACTTGTAAATATCTTTTAATTAAAAAATTTTATAAAATTATTAAAATATCTTAAAATTACCTACCAATTACAAATTTAGATTTATTAAATTTTTTTATATTTTCAAATGTAAAACAAGCTATTTAATTACTTATTTTGTTGTGTTAATAGCATAATTATTATATGATTGTTGCTATAAAATTTAAAAATAACACCATATAGTTAACTGGAATCAAACTATAATTACTTATTAGTTAATTACTCCATTAGTTTTATAATTCATGTCATATTTCGATAAAATTAATTTTTATTCCATTTCAAACTGTATAAAATTATGATATCTGCAATCTGTACCTAAAAAACATCAATTATTTAATTGATATCGAAATTTAGTTATTTTTAAATTCTATTGCTTGAGTTTAATTGTGTTGTTCTTTTGTGCATTTTTAAAAATAAATATATATTCATATATAATATTTTATAATTTTAATGTTTAACGTAGGATATTAAATATTAAAATTTAATTTGTAATTAATATTTTATATTAAATATTTACAATTCAAATATAATTAAGGAAAATTTATTCATTTTACGTACAAATGTATGTACCAATTTCGGTCATAAATTATAAATACGTGTAAAATTAAATCTGAAATATTTATTCGAAAAATAGTTAAATTTTTCATAAATAAATAAAAAAATAAAAAGAATTTGGTAACTTAGGAAGTGAGAAATGAATTTCTTACTTTTTATAATATTCAAGTTGAAAATCGTTTTGTGTAAAAAACGATGTGTGAGAATGATAAGTATTATTGACAGATATATCGCATTAAAAAAATCGATTTTATTGACAAAAATTAAAGAGAATACTGCACTCTATAAGGGTTATAACTGTTGATATAGTAATAGAGGGGATAAATACTTTGTATTTAATGATTAATACATTTATTATGGACGACGCCTATTTATCATCCACAAGGGAACCCCACGGAACGCCGCAATCAGGAGGTGAAGAAGGGATTACGGCTGAAACTACGCGACAAAAAGGATCAACGGCGTTGGGACGAAGCCATCCCGGAAATTTTGTTCGCCCTAAGAAGACGTCGCAACGAGGCAACCGGAAGATCGCTAGCCGAACTGCTGCTCGGGAGGAACCTCTCGCGACCAGGCGAAAGAGACACGGAGTGGACACCCCCGCAACAACGGATAGAAGCAGCCCGCGAACATCAAGCAAGGTACGCCCCACGATCGTCACCGCGAAGACCACTACTGAGTGTGGGTGATAGCGTGTATATACGCAATCACCCCCTTTCCAATAAAAAGGAGAAGTTCAACGCCGGCTTGGCTCCTCTCTGGAGAGGACCATGCAAGGTGAAAAAATTGTGCGGTGGGAACGTGTTCGAGGTCACGAATCCTTCCGGCAGACAGGCGTTTAAGGTGCACGCGGAGGACATAAAGCGTGCACCTCCGCTCGGTCAACAACGTACTGGAGCAGTCGTCAACACGCCGGACAAAGCGGAGCAGGCAGTAGCTGCGACAACGCGCAGCCGGGGCCGGCCGAAAAAGACCGAATTCGGCTGAAGTCGACCAGCCGAACTAGACGACGGCGCTGGGCCGGCGATGCCGGGCGGAGATGACCGATCCGAGCCGGGAGCCCCCGAAGCCGCCCGAAGGCGATCGTGGGACTTCGAGCGACGAGAGAGAGAGCGCGTAACGACCGACAACGATCGCAGATAATCGAAGCGAACCGAGCGAATGCAGAGAAGGAACCACACTCGACGTCAAACCAGTAAACGATTGAATCTCCGATCGTATTAAAAAAAAAAAAAAAAATATAATACGAAACTATTTGTTATCAAACTATGTACTATGTTCAACATAACCGAACTCTCAATGTAAGCAATTAGAAATAAACAAGATGGATATATGCGCGTAGCGCCGAGGAGGGGGGGTTTGTCGTGCGCCGCCCGTCGGCGACAGGCCGGCGCGCGTTAACATTAAACAATCGCACGCGCAATAACAGATCGGGTAACGTCTAACAGTTTTTTAATTTTCCGCGAAAGCTAAAAAACCGTTGAAGTTCCCGATCTATAAAAACGGGAGGAAGGACTCGCGATCCATCCATTATCCCCGGGCCACGCTTACGTACCCTCCGTACCTCAATCCCGTACTCTTCGATATTTTTTTTCCTATACCCCCTTCTTCCTTCATCCCTTGACGTTCTCTTACAAAATGGTAAGAACTCGTCAATTATATTAATTATTATTGTTATTATATTAATCAAAGTTCAAATATTACGTCGAAATTACTGCTATTATTACTTTTAAGTGATGAACAAAATGTCTAGAATTACTATATATTTCAGATTGATCCCTATCGATTATATTTTACAATAGAGAGACAGAGAAAGAGAGAGAGAGAGAGAGACTGACGCGGTTTATGTAAATCCTTATAAGACACTCGACCATTTATAAATGTGTACATAGGCAGTATCGGATTTTCGAAGCGCTTAACAACTACAACCTTTTCGTTAAAAATAAAGTGGTTGTTTTAATCCTTAGAGCACAAAAATTTTTAAACTTATAGATTAAAATTATTAGGTGATGGAGTAGGGTTTGTAGACCTGTTGTTTTATTAGAAAGATAGGAACACCGGTACTGTTTAAATTTGGTTGATCTTTAATCCAGTTTTAGAGATTTGAGGCGAAACTCGCTATAATATCAGATAAAGAAAAGAGGATAGTTTATTTAAAAACCTACAAATTTATAAAAAAAAAACCTGTGGAAGAAAAGTAAAATACAGAAAGGTTTTGTGTAAATGGATTATTAATTTGTGAGGCTCTTCAGATTGTGCAGGGGTAAGTATCAATACAATGAATAATCGATCGAAAGATTCTAAACTTAAACTTTGGAGAAATGGATTTGTCAAATAAGAAGGGACGAAAAAGTTGAGAATTCAAAAGATTTATCTCCTATAATATAATTTTATTACCAAAATTTTTATCAAAAATAATAAATGTTTAACATAGAAAACTAAAGAATTATTTTTATTCGTCATATTTCATTAATATACCGAGACAAAAAAGGAAATTACATAATAATTAAAGGATGGTGACATATTTTGGATTATCAAGGTGATGTGAAAAAAATTAAGTAATCTAAAAATTGCCTATAATCTTTTTTCTAGTAGGAATAATAGTCGCAATGATGCATAAAAAATAATTTAATTTTATAATAACTTTAGACATTTAAAAAATTCCAGCATTTATGAAAGACATATTAACAGGGTATTACAAATTTCAACCAAGATTGATCGATTCGAAAGAAAATTACGTACGATATACATAAAGTACTTAAGAAAATACTTGTAAAATATTTTAGCGTTATATAATTATTCTTTTTTGTATTTTTATATATCTTAGATATCTGTTTTATTTATTAAAATAGATAATAAGATAATTGGTACTGAAAACAAAAAGAGAAGCGTTATTTTATATAGTGATAAATTTAAAACATTCATGGGTATACGAATAAAAGAGAGAAAAAGATTATTAACATAGATAAAGAAATATCATCCAAGAAATAAAGCGAGAAAAAGAGAAAGAAAAAGAAATACAAATTAGAAACTATTTGGAAACAAAAAGTTCAGGTAGATACAGAAAAGCAAAAATAATGAAATTTAAAAAGCATATGTAACAAAGAATATAATATTTTACATTAAATGGTTTAAAATTGAAGAAATCCATAAATTAACATAATATAAAACGTATTACGTAGAACACACACGTGGAAATGGGAAAACAAAAAAGGTACGAGAAAAATATTTGAAACGTATACCTAATTCAGTTAAGATGAATCTAAAGGCCTAATTATACTTAAGACAAATATAAATAGAAAGAGAAGAAAAAGAAAAAATCATACAGAAGAAGATAGAAGTTACGAAGTCAGACAAAAAATAATTAATATTGATCAACAAATCTTGAAAAATCAATATATACACTTGAAAACCACTATTAAACAAATAATTTTAAAATAAAAAAAAATTTATATGTGAAAAAAAGTGCAAGAAAAAAAAGAATTGTAAATATATTAATAAGATACGTACATGGTAATCCTGTTTCGTTTATTCATTTCTTTAACACTCCTTTGTAGTTTATTTTGTTGCCATTTGATTTTCTCCTCCCCTTTCCTTTTTCATTTACCCAAATGCCTTTCTTTATTAATCTTGCTTAGAAATCTTCGTCTAAAATATGGATTTATTTATTTTCTTCACTTTTTCAAAATTTTTTTTTTTTATCCACTTTTATTTTCTTTCTTTTCGCATTACTTTTTTTAATAATATTTTTATAATTTAATACATTCTTTTCGTATATTGCTGTATTATTTTCACTTAAGTTTTCTTCTGCACAAATTTCTGTTATCTAATGTTCAAATATGTATTTCCACTTTTATGCAAGTAAAAAATATGTTAATTTTCTTCTTTTCTACATTTTTCTTAATTTTGGCTTCTTTTGTATAAGTTCTATATTTATTTTATCTCTATTACTATATTTATTATATATTATTACATTGTTCTTTTCATATATCATCTACGTTATTTCTTTCTTTTTCTCGTCTGAATTTTTACTACCCTCATTTTTTCTTCTATCCTTCCTCTTTACCGATTTTCTTCCTTTAGTCAATCAATTATTCTTTTATTTTTTCTTATATATATTTTTTATCTCGTGTATCTTTCCGCTGTATTTAACCCAGCTTTTGACTTTCTATTAATTCTTGTACGGCGTTCGCTATTAATTTTTTTGTTATTTTTTCAACTACTCCTTTAAATATTTCCTTCAATTTTACATTTTGTTGTTTTATATATATTTTTATTTTTTGTATTATTTTATATTTATATTACATACTTCCTTTAATCTTTTTCTACAGTCTTTTTTTTCATAGAAAAACTTCCATTTCTTAAATTAAAAATACTTTTTTCGTATATATTATTTATGTTCTCATTACTTTTCCTTATTTATTTTATTTTTAATTGTTTTGTTGCGTTGTGCTCAACTTAAATTTTAATCTTATTTTTCTTATTATTTTATTAATGCAAAATTTTTTTCATAATTCCATACATATATATATATATAGTTCGCATATCATGGAAGTAGGGAAGGAAGGAGAAAATATGAACGAGATTAAGTTTATTCACTTTATTTTATATTTACTCAAAACATAGAATAGTTTTCAGGAAAAAAGGGAGATAAAGTCTACTGCTTATTCCAAACGATGGAAATACAAACGTTGTTGGGCGCCTAGTTTTTAAGCGTTCCTTTCTTTCGCTTGATTTCCTTTTACAGGTTTATGGTTTTTACAATATGGCGGTGCTCCGAAGACATTCTACCCCCTTGAATCGGAAAAAAATAGTTCGACGCTCTCTGAGTTCAATTGCCACAATTAGCAGCAATTGAGTTTTTATCACTATTTACCTTTTAGTTTTATTCATTTACACCTTTGTCCTTTTCTAATTAATCCGTTTTATTTGGCGAATTATCTCTCGCACGCCCACTCGGGAGGGAGGCAGTCATCCACGCGCATGTAAGGCAGATGTGGGCTTTTGCAAATAATATATATATATATATAAGGTCAACTCAGTACTAGATATATCAATTATACTAAAATCATTCAAATGACACTTATAAAATTCAGGTTACTATCTAATTTAAATATTTTAAAAATAAGACCTCATATATAATTGTACGTTATCCAAAGAAAAACTTCATAGACTAATAATGCATTCATACATTAGAAAACTTAAGTATTACTAGATACATAGCCTTCTATTTCTAATAAGTTTTGGCATATGAACTTGAAGTTTAGTCTTCGTACTAAAAATGATCGAAGTCAATATATTTTATACACTTTAGGTCGTCTGTAATTTATTCTGTGATGCAGAAAAGTCAATACATAGAACCACGTGGTTTCTAAAACACAATTTTTAAATTAAGGATTAAAGCGAAATAGCCTCAATATGATCAGAGAGATGTAGAAAAAGTGGTTCTTCACCGTTGTTGATGTAGAAATTTTGAATGCTAATAGATGTGAGAGATAAAAACATTTCTCCAATTTTACGAGACATTAGATCGTGGCTACCAACTGACTTGGGAAAATATTGAATTACTGTGATGAAATTCATAATATTAGTCAGGACTTTAGTAACTTTCCAAGCTGAGAATGCCAATTCTGATTCTATTTCTACTGATGTCTTCTTGTTACATAGGTTATTAAAATAGTTAATTTATTGAACAATATTTATATAATATATTTTATAAATTTTCGTTTTATATAAACAAATAAATATCTATTCTTATCTTATCATTTACGCACATACAGTTTTTGTATTTCCGCTTAAAGTTTATCACTTTTCTTATATTTAACGTTTTGGTATAAATTTGTAATAAATAATTAGTTTTATTAGATATAAAATATTAATATTTAGTATTACACTTCACTATAAGCTTATATTGAATGTAAAATAAATTTGATTTGCTTAAACTTTTTACTTATTCATCTATCTCCTTGCTTCTCTCTCTCTCTCTCTCTCTCTCTCTTCCATTATATTTTGTACATTAAACTTATATCTTTTTTTATCCCGTCTCATACTATTTTTCAGTCAATTTGTCCTAAATTCTATGTCCTCTCCTCTTTCAAGATATAACTCATTGATTCTTTTTCTTTTTTGCACAATTCGCACAGCTTTTATTTTTATATCATCCAGTGTTTGTTCTTTTTCATTTCATTATCCTTTCCAGATCTTGCTAAAATTTTCATTCCTAATCTTCTTTTTCTCTCTATTTTTTCATACACGCTTACTGTTCACGATAGGTTATCCGCGGGGTTCGACACGCGTCCTAATACATCTGAAAATGGGCCGAACGGTTTTCGGTAACGGTCAGACCCAAAACTCTAGCCGTGTTTACCGTTCTGATGAACAAAAGAGATCTATCAACAGTTAAGCCGTTTCAGGAACAAATTTGGGGGTAAGCCATTCTGGAAAAAAGCCAGAGTAAACAGTTCCGGAAAAGAGTAAATTAGTGTCAGAATAAGCCGATCCGAGAACGAGGGTGTAGGATTAGATTAAATAAAAAATGTCCGGAACGAGTGAGAGGCTGACTTGGAAGCGAGGACTGATACGTCGCGATTGGCTAGAAGAGAAAACAGAGGAAGAGAGGAACCAAAAGGGCAGCCGACAAAATCCTCTTATTTTAGTTCGTCGCCGGTGAAGCATAATAGCAACCTCGATTGTCACAATTACTTCCTCCATTTTTTTGCGTGTAATTTATAAGTTATTTGTTATCAAGGAAATCAGTGCCGTTAAATAAATAAATAAAGTTATATTTTCTTATACAATAGGTAATTTTTTTAGTTCTTTCCTGATTTGTCTGCCCCTTCCTTTGCGATCTGTTACACTTATTTTGTCTTTCATGCTCTAATGTGATATGCTGAAATATTTCCGTATATTTTGATCTTTTTAAATTACTTATCTGTAATTATATTTGCTATTGTACCCTTATTTTATCTAACTCGTCACACAACTTATTAACATATCACCATTTTAAAATTTCTCTCTCCATATACACCATAGCTATTCTATACCATACAAGAAATACATTGTTTCTATAACATAATTTTTTTTCTTTTGTATTTTACTATATAGTTTCCTAACAATCTCTCTTCTTCTATCCTTGTTCTTAAACACTATTATATCGTTTCCATAACTTCACTATTATTATTTTGTTTTCAAATCAAATTGCTCTACTTATATATTTAATCCAACCAAATAAACTGGATAGTACTAAATGATAACAGAATCCACGAAAGCTAAAATATTTGCTTTGATAGTATAGAGAACTTCTTCACAGATATTTATCGAAGAGGATAATAATGATAATTTATGAAAAACTTGATTATCTTTCAAATAGACCGAAAGTATTTATGATTTTTTTATAAAGTTTAGAAAGAGACTTAATGGCGATTTGGAAATATATAACAATAAAAAACAATATTTTTCTATTAAATCAATTTTTCTGCTGAATCAGGATATTGAGAAAGAAGATTTCATTTAGATATATAATTGGATATTGATAATCTCTTTCAATTCATATAAAGTACGGTCAATTTTTTCAGAAGAAGTAAGATGAGGGTATTTATAGAAGAAAGTCTATAACTAATATAGAGAAAGAGTTAGTTTAGATTCCGTGGGATGTGATTTCAGAGGGATTATAATTGAATGACAGATGTTGATTATACAATTATATGTTAAAAGTTATTATAAGAGATAATCATTAGAAAATTATTAGATAAGAGGACAAATATAAGTTGAGGTTATTATAGTGAGAGATGTTAGAAAAATATCCGAAATTGAACATTTAGGTCAGGGCACTGCGTTCCTTTGCGAAAGAAGATGTTATAAATTTTACTACATCACTATATATATACACATGTACATTTAATAGTAAAGTTATACACACACATATATATATATACTTTTTTAAATATTGATATTTATTTACAATATATTACTATTAACATATATTTTATAATCTATATAATTAGCAATAAATTTATATATATATATATACATATTTATTTATATAACTTTATAAACATACATTTCTAAGCCTATGATAAGGATTTTAAAAATAACGTTTGAATTAATTATTGTTTTTATAATAATAATTATTTAGAAAATATTAACGAACAAAAAAAATTTTGTAAGGTTTTATATTTCAAATTAACTTATAATATAATAATTATTAACTTATTATATGTAATTAAGATTCAGAAATCTGAAAAAAATTCCTATTTACTTCAATTATTCAATTCTATAGATCATATTCTTGTCTCTAAAAGTACTTTGTGCATTCAGATCCTTTATTTTCAAAAAATATAAAAATAATTCTATTTTGTCGTTCCACGTGCTTGAAAACATGTCTATCCTTTTGTTTCAAAACAATGAAATCATATGAAAACCAGATTCAGGAATAATAATTTGTAGAAATTGATTTTTAAATTTTCTTATTTTTGCAACGTTTTTTCTATATTAATTATACACAGATATACTATTTTTTAGTTCTAATAATTTGATAAAATTACTTGTTACTCCTGTAATCTATAAAAAAGACATACGATATTTGTGGATGGAAAATTGATATAACATTGAAAATTGTAAAAATTAAAGATACTGCAAAAAATTATTACAGTCATACAAAATTGTAATTTGTATTTCTTGTTTTATTGTATATAAATAATAATAGTTGCACATATTTTCAAATATAAAATTTACCGAGCATATAAAAATATGTACAAATTTTCGAATAGTCAAATAGTATCGTTTTAACACAACATCAGTTGTTTTATCTTTGTTTCAAATTATTGTTTGTCTTTGCTATCAATAATACACATTCCATGCATAATAAATATATTAATATATCTAATTAATTAATTTAATACATTTTAAATATTTATTGTCACATTTAGAAAATTTACTCATTTAAAACAAAAGATTTTTGTGATGATATTTAAATAAAAGTATTTATAAAATTAGTCTATAACGGATTTTTTAATTTTAACAATTAAAAAAAAATTCTTAACGGTTTTAATTGAAATTGCTTTGTGTTTCCAATATTCACAACAGCATCTAAATGTTTCCATGTATTTATCAATAAATAAGTTAGCAAAATTTATATATTTTCATGTAATGGAAATAATTATATTTTATATTAATATTGGATTAACCTTTTATTAGTTATTATTACTACTATTCTTACCTACTTCATTTTATTCTATTAATTCAAGTACCGTATTAAAAACTCTTCTATTTCAATAGCATTCGTCAATATTGTTGAAATTTCGTATAATTCAAAATGTTTAATTTAAAAGGATTAGTTAAGCTGTCATAAAGAACTAAAATTCTAGTCAGCGAAACAAAAAGGTTATTTACAATGGGTTTGTCTTACATTTAACGGTTTTAATTTTTTTTTCAATTTTTATGTTTAATTCATATAGAAATAAGTGCGACTTCTTAAGATTTGCAGTCTGTTATTTGGTATCAACGTGAACGGTCATATTGTTAACGCGTATGACTATTGTAATGCTTTAATTATTTGTCATTTAGTCTTATGAATGAAGACACTAATATAAAAAATTCTATATTGATTAAATAATGCAACAAAAATAAATACTGGAGAATCATATTCTATATTAAGAAATCTTTTTTCAACGTTGCTAGTCGTAGATTATATTTAATTTTTGAAAATAGATGTTTTATAAAAAATAAATTATTATATTGTATTAAAATTGTAATATATCAAAATATTGTTATCTCGTTAAACAAGAATTAATACAATTTATATATAATTTAATTACTTCTATTCGTATATATTTATTAATCCTTTTTTCATCTACTTTATCTTCAAATTTTTTTTAAGAAACCTTTTCATTTAATTATTATTTAATAAATATTTTATACCTGTGAATGTGATATATCTTCTTCTTTCAATTTCAATTTTTTTTTGTAATTTCACAAAAATTTTCGATAATTAATACATATCGTGTTTTTCATTTCATGTATGATAAACGTATATTTTTAAACGATAAAAATATAAATAAATGAATCGTTACAAAATTATAAGTAAGTTTCGAATATGCATAAAAAATCTATTATCTTATTCGATATTCGATACTTAAAAACGGTATTAGAATCTAGTAATTAGCTTTAATCTTCATTAAAATGAATGAAAGAAGCTCTTATATATATCATGTAGTTTTATACTATAAAATGGTTAATCATTCTCCAACGTAGATAACTAATCTGTATGAATATTCAAAACCATAATATCCGAAGCTGTAATGAAAACTATTAATAGCATTTTTTAATTAATGTAATGCACAAATTTTTACCTTACATATAAATCTGAATGAAAAATGATATTATACAAATTTTAATTGTACATTCAAATAAATAAAACAACAATATTCACTTTCAATTTATACGTTCGACATCTAATTATTATTAAATTAGATTTAATTAATTAATATATTATTATACATTGAGTTTTTTTATATTAAAAAAATTATCAAAAATTAAACTGTATACGTGAAAAAGTAAAGAATTTATGATTAATTTAATTATTATTATTATTAAAATATTATAAATTATTAAAGATTATATAAGAAAAAAGTAAATTGCAAGACAACATAATCATAAAATTTACCAAAAATTCTATTATGAATCCATATAAAAATTTATTAATTATAAAATAAATTACTAATTAATATTTTATTCACTTCGTAATTTAACACCTTTATTGATTTTACTAATTTATATAATGAATATATTAAGTTTTTCATAGCTTGATGAAAATCATATTATTAAACATTGTATTTTCATCTAAATCTAGAGTTATATACACGAATTTATTTGTTTTATTTTGAATTCAAATAATAAACAACAATATGTAAAATTTTTATAATTATTCTATTTTTATTTCTGTTGCTAAGATAAAAAAAATTATTGTATTATAGTGACCTTTCAAAAAATTGTATAAATAAGTATTTAATTAAAAAATTGTTATTAAAATTTTTTAATTTAACAGACATATCAAAACTATTAATTAAAATAATAAAAATTACAATTTTAGTAATTTTTAAATTTTACCAATATAAAACTTAATCGTTCATCTATTTGTACCATTATAATACTCTTAATTTGTGAAGCCTTGAAATAATATAAATAATAAATTTTATAATTATATAAATTTTTAAGTATAAATTGTAATAAAGCTGTTTATAAACAAAACAAATATTACTTACTGAGGCATAATATGGTACTTTTTAATCAATACCTGGAAGTCCTATATGCGTATAAAAGATCAAAGTTTTTAACAATATATTTTCCAGCTATTGAAAAGTATTTTTATTTTATAAATGAAATATATAGTATAATTTTTTTAAATTTGAATAATATTTTTCTTAATACATAGAAATCTTTCATTTCATTTAAAATAATTTATGTATAAAAGAAAAAAAATTTAGTAGAATAAATCATTGCAACAATTTCTTATTGTGATCAACATTATAATATGTATTTATAATATACATTATAATATAATTATTATTTCGTAATTGATTATAATTTGAAATGTTTACTTCTGAATTCTGTATGCAATTTTTTATCAGAAGATCTTCATTACAAATATTTTAAAAAATGTATGATAAATTTAGATTACTAATAAAATACAATAAGTAAAATTATTTTAAATAATAAAGATAATCGAAGTATTTATTAGTTAAAAGCAGTGTTTGCAATTCTATACGAAAAAAATAATCCTAAATGTTAAAAACTTAAAATTATAATGATTATTTAAAAAAAATATTAGTAAATATAAAATTTTTTACTTTTTATTCAAAATATTATTATCACTTTTAAGATAAAAATATCAAATTTTATAAAATTTTTATTTTTTATGCATATAAAACTTAAATGTATAAATAATAATACTAACATAATATATAAATTTATGTTTATTTATTTATGTAATAAAAATTAATAATACACATAAATAATAATTATTCATGTTTATAGAGAACTTCTTTTAAAATGACGGTTTAAACAATATTATTTCAACTTAAAATAACGTGAAAATAATTTCCTTAGTTTTATTTTATGAATAATTAATAAACTTTGGAAAATATGAATTTAAAGTAAAACAGTTCAAAATTTAATTAAAAAAATTTTTTTTCACTAAACATGAATATTTTGTATTAATTTATTAAATAATTTAATTCTCTAAAAAAGTGAGATTATAAAAATTTAATTTTTTCATATTTTAAATAAATATATAAATTACATTTATACTTTAGAGATCTTGTTTATCGTTTCAAATATGGTTTAAAAAAAAATGATTTAAAATTTGGAAAATTCAATTACGGGTAAGATATTATTTGATTATTTTTAATCGATTATATACGTATTATTAAACTTTAACCGAGGCATTATTTTAACCATTAATAAGTCTAATAATAGTTTAAATTGATTTGAATTCATAAACAGTGATGTGAGCATGAAAAACCTCATGAATAAGGATAGAATTAGGTGTTGCCTCAGTATTAGCTTTGAATTTAAACGCGATCGTTTAACACGTGATCGTTAGATGAAAAGGGGGGGGCAAAATCGCTTTCGACTCCTCACAGATTATCCGTTTGAAAGAAGGGGGGAAAGAATATTACAACACACGCGGAGGGATGGTCTACTCAGTGGGGGCTTTCGTTTGGGGGCGCCCGAAGTATGGCCACCAATGGCATGGGCTGTTGGAGCCGATACTGCACCGCCCCAATTTTACAGCTATTTCGTGACTCGTGCTTGTTTCATTATCCAGTGCGCATAGAGCTTCTTTAAAAGGCGAGCGATTGATTCTGTGGTCTTGAAATATATCCGCCTACAATTTATAACGCTGCAAGAGGTGGAATTAATTTTAGGCGGGAAAATTGCTTCTTTATACTCAACATTTTACTATAAAACTATTCAAATTAAACATAACCTGAAAATTTAAGTATTTTTAATTAGATTAATTATTTGGTTCAAAATTTATTTTTTTTTATTTTCGTTCTACTATTAATACTGAATAATGACATTTTAAATTTTCTTTAATGACTATGAAGATTCTGAATATTTATACAATCTTAAGGACACCATATAGAATGTTACGGGCACTCAAAAGTGCCTTTGGGAGAATGGCCAAGTACATGTAAAAAAGAAAGCTAGATTAATATATAGAGTGCATATAATTATTGGCGTAAGTCCACGGCCTGTATCCACCCAACAAGGAAAAATAAGCGAAAGAAGGAAAATGAGAGGTAACTCATTGAATAGAATGCGTATAACAGGTTAAGCATCAAACAAAAGAAAAAGATCTGTAGTCGTGTTTACTTGTCATTTTATCACTTATTTTTCTCTTTTTATTTCAAAGAAGATAAGGCATATAGAGAAAGTAATCTTGAGACACTGGCTTATACATTGTATATAAACATACAAGACAGAAGTTTTACGAAATATTATAAATATGAAAATGGTTTTGTGAGAACATCTACTGTAATATATCAAGCAGCTTTATATATATGCCAAGTAAAGCGGGAATTTCAAATTTGTATAGGATGTTGAATTTTATGAAAAATATATTTAAATTTAAAAGTTTTCTATACATTGAAAAGAAATATATTTATATTAAATAATTTTTAAATATTTGTTTTTTATTAAAAAGAAGTTTTTTATAACACGAATTTTTGCTTTGAAAAGTTATTAATTTTCAACAAATAAATTAATAACTTTATTTTATTTTAATAAACGTATATGAATACAAAACGAATTATAACAAAAAAAAATTGTTCCACTTCGGTTTTTAATACATATTTTTAGAATAAATACAAGGTTGTTACTGTTTACACACAGAACAAAACGAAGTAGTTTTTTACAATCCCTATTAATAATTAAATAAATAAGCCAATTAAATATCCGCTAACTTAAGAAGAATAAAAAATTATAATTAAAATTTAAAAAAAAAAATAAAAATTTTAATTTATATAATGTTATTTAAACATGTATATATACAATTAAATAAAGAATTTGGATAAATTTACATTATATTCAAACGGAACAGACCTATTGAAAGTTCCTACGTCATAATGACCGTCAAAAACGCTTATAATCTGTCTCAGTATTTAGATATTTTTTAATTTAATTTATCGATCCCAATACTATTTAGCTAAATATATAATTAACTTTTAAAATTATATTGTATATATTTTTATTCTTTAAAAATAAATATAAATAAATTAAATGTTTTCTTCTAAGTTTACAACATAGTCAACAAAAGGCAGCCGATGCTACAACTTTGCGTCTGCGCACGCACCTCCCATTGCTATTTTTACACTATTTACAAGCGTATGCGTATATTTGTATTGGTTTGGTCGAAAAGGCGTCACGGAAAGGCGTCCTCTCAGAAACGACACACCTATCTGTGGCGTTTTGTAGTGCTATCTTCTCTCTTTGAGTTTTGCAATGTGTTATTGCTATATGTGATTTTCTCCCTCTCTGTTTTAGAGTATTATATTTTTTTACATGCCTTATCTCGTTACAAAATTGAAATAGTACAATATTTCACAACCTTCACAAATTAAATATTTATAGATGTAATTTAACATCTCCAAGAGTACCCAAGAACATGCATAGCAAGGACAGGTTTAGATTTATGTAGTGCTGAAAAAGAATTAGTGCAAAACAGTACAGCTAGTTCAATAGTATATTTATTTTTCAAGAATAATTGGGAAGGATTTTTTTAATGAATTGTAAGTATTAATGTGGTGAAAAATATGTTAGTAAGAAGATTAGAGCTCGTTGAAGTAAAAACCTTGGTGTTTTATATGGATGAATTCAACTTTTTTTAATATCAATAGAGACAAGTTTAAGCGGATTACTTAATTTTGTTTGACTTTGAGACCTACTGCTTTTTCTCAAAAAACAATCATTAAGGCTGTTTTAAAGCCTTAATTCTTTGGGTTTGTACATTATGGCACAAATGACATCACATAAACAAAATAATCAGGTAAAATTAAATTTGTTTATATCATATGTTATTCTCTGTAGACACATAAGAAAGATAAATAAGTTCATTAAATAATTTCTGTTAATATTGCATATAATAAAAGTTTATTATTTATGCTTTTGTATTAAAAAATATAATGAAGGAAAATAATATTTTTTAAAAAAATTAGATCATTATTAATATTTTACTATAATGTATTATACTGTTTAATGTCATCTTTTAACTTGTATGTATTAAAATTTATTTAAATAATTAAAATTAAATTAAAAGTATTTAAGTTATAGCCGAATTTATGATCTTTCTGATATTTATTTTTAGATTAAAAATCTTATATATATATTTTTTTATTACATTACACATGTCTAATATTAATAGAACTTATTTTTAAATTATAGTAAATTTGTAAAATTAAATATTTTTAAAATAAAAACTTGTAACATTTAACGATGATGAAATTATAAAAAAAATGTATTATGAAACATGATAGAGAAACCTTGAATCTATAGGCAATATAAAGAAAACATCTAAAAAATCTGAAGTGGATATAGAAAAAATAATATTGTCTGTAACTAAAAAATTTTCATACAAAAATGTTTTTTAAATATTAAAATCTTGATCTCCTGTGTTACTTCCATGTATGATATTATATCATGGACCTAAATTCCTAAGTAATCATTAAATATAGATCTAAAATAAGTCTATACTAATTAAAGTTTAAATTGAAAATTTGAAATATCTTTTATTTTTCAAAATATATAGAAATACATATGTGTATTAAAAAAGGTAAAAACGATTGATTATACGTTAAGTATACAATATAAACACGTGTATAAAAAACTGCAAAGTGAGTTTTCACACAACCACGTGCCCGGTAACTCGCGGTGTAGTTATATAGTAACCTATATAGGTGGGAGTCTCGTGTCTGAGTGTAGTCTATTCATCTCTTTCTCTTCCTCTGATTCTTTAACCCCCTCTTTTTGTTTACTACTGAGTGGGTGGATGCTGTCATAATTTTTTCCTTTTACTTTTTCTAATATTTTTTTACTTTATCTTTTAGTCACTGTTAAAATCATTAAGTCAGAATAAGACGTAGGTTTAATTACATTTCTCTGCGTTATCTTATGAATTAAAATTTTAGTAAATATTTTTGCAAGCAATTAATAGGAAGGTTTCATTACTACCTGTCAAAAAGAGAAAGATGCGTGAAATTTCATCTCTTATTTTATTTTTATGGTCGAACAATTGTAAGGAAGGATTAGGCTGTTAATGTATTACTACCTCCCTTATTAAATACTATGAAGGGCATAAGACTACTGTCACAGTCAATGACGATTTTTTCTTTTTTGTATTTGAACTACATGACAATTTACTATATTACATACATACTAGTTAGATGGCTACGGTTTTTAATGAATAATACAAATTATATAACATTAATTATAATATTTAAGAAAATAATTAAATATTTTATATTATAATATATTTATATTTAATTTATTATTTTATGTTTTCAAAATAGGTTATATATTTAATAATAATTAATCTATATTTCTTTAATTTTATATTAAAAAAAGTTTTAAATAAACATAAAAAAGTAACAAATAATGCAATAGCATTTTTAAAGTTGAAAACTATAATAGTGCCTTGAAAATTTAAAAGTTATAATAAATTCTATATTTATAAGTTGTATGATTTTTTTTATTTTTTATTTTTATATTATTTCTTTTCTAATACAAACAATTTATTAGATATTTTAAATCTAAGCTAAATATAAAAATAAATCTAAATACAGAGTTAAGAACGTATTATAAACACTTTAAAATTATAAATATTACACAAGAATTTATGTAAAATATTATGTAAGTCTTATATTTAATTTAAAAAATCTCTTTAAATACGAGACGACTTTCTTGTTAAAATATTAATTATTTAATGGTCAATAACAATTATTTACATTTATTCTCTCTCTCTCTCTCTCTCTCTCTCGGAGTACAATCAAGCATTTAATTAAAATAATTTTTTTTTTTTTCAAAAAAAGATATTTTACTTAAATGTTTTAATCTTTTGCGATTTGGCATTATTTGTAATTTTAATACAGCCATTATTATCTTCATCAATAATAATTTTCTTCGCCACATCTATATTTGTATTTTCTAGCAAAGATTTAAATCATACGATATGCGATTACATTGTATGATTATTAATATACGATATATTCTGTTTTTGTTGATATGGAGGCTATTTATACTTGCTTTTATGTATCCTAACTTATTGTCCATTTTGTTAAACTATATAAATACATATCTAATAGTGATTTTTTGTCGTTGAAATCACTTATTTTCAATTTCATTCAACGAATCCGATTAACAAATTATTACACACGCTTTTTATAATTTAATTTAATATCCAGTATACTTTTTAGATACCTTAATATTATTTTTAATTTATTTTATAACTGTTTATTAGTTTTATTAACTAGGAATACTGATTGCAGCACTGAGATCAGGTAATCTGCAGATTATTATAAATATCAAACATTCGATCAAATTTTGATAGAGTACATCACATTTTTCGCTGATAGTAATGACAATTAATTTTATTATTGTTAGTAATAATAATCACTCTACTATAAACTTAAAGAATAATATATTTCTTCTAAAAAAGTCTATAAATCCGACCTAAAAAACTATTTTTTTATAGATTTCGTATCAGCATTTTACTGCATGTTTGAGCCTATAAAAATAATATTTAATTTATAATTATTATTATAAATAACACCAAGAATTTGTTTATGTATATATATGTTTTTTTAATATACCATTAAAAATTCAGTTTTACATCCATAGAATTTATTAATACATCAAACTGATTTAAGGCATCGAATTATTATTAAACGAAAAATTTTAATTATTGCAACTTTTATGAAAATATTATTCTGCAATCTCCTAAATTATTTTGGACACAAAGGTCTAAAATTCATTTAGCAATAATAAAAAAACAAACAAATAAATAAAATTATTTATTTATTTCTTATTTACACTTAATTTTGTTATTTGTTTTCCTTGATAAGAGCTCGGAATTTTAAGAAATACAGATTCCGTACACAATCAAATCATACGATATAAAGCATGACATTACATTCTTCAAATGTAAATTAATTGATTATATAAATTTTTTTACTTGTAACATATTTCTAATTTCTCTAAATCTTTACCCAACTTAATAACAGATTTTGAAATTTTAATTAGTGGTTTGCTAATTTTATGATTTAATAATTTATTCGTATTTTTTCTATTATTAGATTCGTTAACCAAAATTTTTCATTTTTGTATATATTATCATTTTTATGTTCAAGTATAAGTTTGGTTTAGTATTTCTAGTGTAATTATTTTAATTAAACTTATTATTTCAGTTTTTACATTGCATAACTTTTTTCGTATATTATTATATCTCTAAGATATTTTATTTTTCACGTTTAACATTATATTCAGTTTACTATACATTTATTTAAAATTTGTTTTCACAATTTTTCATCAATATACAAGGCAATTTTCTGAACTTGAATTTATTTAAATATTGTTAGAATTCTTAGTATTTATGAATATTTATGAAATGAAATGAAATCATTTCATTTTGTATTGTTATTTTCAATTTTAAAAAATTATTATTTACTTTATGAAACTTAAACAATTTCGTAGTTATTGATTGTTAATAATTATTATTTATATTGTGTTTTGTACTTTATTGCACAGTTTTGTACAATAATAATTAGTTATTAATATATCAAAAAAGAATTAATTTATATTTTGTATACTTATTTATTTTTATATAGAGTAAAAAAGCTTTTAATGAAAATAAGTTACTTATTACAGATATATAACTATATATATATATATATATATATAAAACTATTGTATTCTGTAAAATAATAGAATAACATTTCAAAGTACTCGACTACAGTAAACGTTTGAAAAGATTTTATGATTGTTTATAACCTTCCCAATACATAGAGTTCATCTGATACTTTTTATGTGAACTAATGTCCAAAAACGAAGTCTAAAAATCGAGTTAAAAACCTATTATAATATTACAACGTATATCATATTATATTAAAAAATATCTAAAATGCCTTAGGGGAAATGTAAAAATTTGTTAAATGCATATTTAAAAAATATAACGAATATATGTAGATTAATTACATATATAATGAAGTATACGGAATATATAATTATTTAATACATATTAATATTAGTTAATCGAAATTTTGTGACTATGCTACTGCTGAGTATTTTTCTACTTAATTTTTTTATCACTTTTTTGTTACAACGAAATTGAAGGAATAATAAATACTTTTACTGCTTTAATATTTACAATACTTACAATGTATACAATACAATTACTTGTAATATTTACAAATGATATTTACATCTATTTATAAAATTATTTATAAATTATAAAGCCCACATAAATAGCTGGGTATGAATTGAAGAAATTAGTATTCTCAATGGCTATTATCTTTGTTCAACTTGATGTTATGTTATGCTTATATCAAGGGATATCCAGTGGTACTTTCATTAGAGGTGCAGCAAATTCAAAAATAAATTTCGTAGCCACCCAACGTATACACGACACTTTCTTGTGAGAAAATTTTTATTTCCAACATAGTTCTGATTCTTCATTACTTTTTACACATTTTCTTATCGTTTCATTGAATTAACAAGCAAAATAGATACATTAAAAAAAACAAATATTTTTTTTAATTTTATATTGCCCGAAATAACGAAATGTTTTAAAACCAAATTTATTTATTGCAAATATATTAAAACAGTTTAAACTTTATAAAATTCATTCAAATATGTTATCGTTGATTTGTTAATGATTAATAAAAAGAATATAAATTATAGCTAAATAAAATAGTTTTAGTATTCTTTTATATATTATTATATAAAAAGTTACTACAAAAAGTTTTCTTAAAATCAATCAAATAATATAATAATTATTATAATAAGTAATAACGAATAACAATTCTAAAATAAGTTTTAAAATTTTTGGTTACATTAGGTCTAATTTATCTTGTATGTGATGATTATTTTAAAAAAATATTTACAAACATTATTATTATAATTTATTTTTATATACTATTTTATATTTTGGTTTTATTTTCATTTTAATAAAAAAAAATTTTATAAAAAAAAACGAATATAAATGAGATTTTGAATTGAAATTGCTTTTAATTCTTAATCATAGAAACTTCTACTATTGGCTCCTTTACCCATATGCTTATTTGCAATGCCTTCCTCGCAATAATAGCGCAACTAACAAGACTTGATGTGTCGTGTCTTGGGGGCGTGCATAGTTAAGAGAGAACGAGAGGCGGTGCTCTCGGCGTGATAATCCGCACTTACTGTGGTGAACACACTCCTTACTCCTTTGAGGAGCGGCTAACTGCTAATCTGGATCCATGCAGGTGGAGCCCGTTACAATTATACTACGAAGCCACCGCCTGTAGTAGTTGGTTCAAGGCGATTCGTTTGTACAAAATGTGCCCACGTGGTGTAGTGGGGAACATTAAATTTGGGCGGTGTTGTAGGATATCTTTTACGGTACATGATTCATTTGTATACATATTTCAAGGAAAAGGAACTGTATTTTAGAATTATAATGTATTTATTTTTACACTATTTATGAAAAAATATTAATAATTAAAAAAATTTTACGTCATCAGAGGATCTGATTCTGAAGTTTGTATTGCATTTAAATGAGGATCTTTTATTAAACGCGTTTTTCTATTTAGATTTCATTTTGATTAATTACAGAATAAAAACTTATTTTGTAATTACGTGAGTATTTCACGATGTTTTATGATATTTCCATGAATATTATTTATTACTTAGCGTTTTTACTGTAATTTAGATAAGTAAATATAAAAGGTTAGATTAAATAGATAATAAAGAATTTTTTTTTTCATTACACATTATTTTATTAAAAATATATATTTATGAGTTGGGTTTTTATAGAGAACTACTAATATAAAAAATATAATATTTTTATAAAATGCATTACTCGTCAAAAACAATTAATAAGTTCTAAAAAAAACAAAATTGAAAAATGTAGAACCTATATTTATTTACTATTCGATTCTCTTCACAGGAAATCTGTTCTTCCTACAAGCTTAGCAGGATATCTGCCTAGTTTGAATTGTTGCTCTATAAGATTCAAGAGCAGTATAAAACTAATTTTAAAAATTTATTAAAAGGGAGTACACTAAAAAATTAACAGAATGAAGCGAAGCCTCGATGGCAGAACACTTACGCAGGTTAGAATTAATTTTGTGATGTGATTTTAATTAAACAATTGTAATTTTTTTATTTTATCCGTGTTATAAGCTATATGGAACGGTTTTAACGAATTTAAACTGTTATTATAAGCATCATAATGGCTTGTTATTTGATTAATGAATTTTAATTATAAAATTTTTCCTTGTATAATTTGAAAAATTTTGTTTTTTTTGAGCAACCAATTGAAACTATTATACAGACATATTTTTAAAAGTTTGAAATTAGCGAACATAATTTCGATCTTCACGGTATATTTTATTTTGGTTTTTGATGTAGCATGATTAAAGATAAATATTGATGACTTTTGTTAATAATATAAATCTTTGTATTTTTTATTATTAAAAATATGAATTTTGTTAATGAAAAAAAGTATTTAATATTATTTTACCCTACTAAAAATTTTGCTAAATATAGTAGTATAAAATCATTTATGTCGATTATAAATCATTAATAAAATTTTTGCTTATATCAGGAGGAGATTGACGAAAATAATCAGGGACAAGATCAACAGCAGCACGAGGTTGTTGATCAACAACAATTAGAACAACAGCAAGGTATACCAACACAGATTCGTTTCCTCAACGCTAACGTTTTGCAACACCTTCAACAACAGCAAGCACAACAGCAGCAGCAAGATGTTCAACAGCAACAGCCACATGTTATTACGTTACAACAGTTGCAAAATTTTGTGCCTTTACAACAGCAGCAACAGCAACAGCAGCATGAACAACAGAGAGCTCAGACAATATCGATGCAGACTCTACCGCAACAATTTCTGCAGGTATTTATCTATGTTTTAATACTTTTTAAATTATTAAATTAAGCAAGTAAACTATTTTCATAGTAATAATCAAAGTACCTTGAGGTCAATAGTTCATACGAATATGTTTTTGAATTAGTTTTGAATGCACACGTGCACGTATATGATTTTATAAATAATTTATATATTATCAAAGTTATAATTTTTATTTAATGAGAAATCAAATACAAGATTAATATAAATTTAAAACTAAATTTTTTTAATAAAACAAATACAAAATAATATTTTGAAGTAAATTTGACATCTATTTCGAGTATTTTAAACTATATATTTTTGTAATGAATAAAACTAAGTATACTTTATTTTATTGTACTCTTAATTGGCTTTAAATTTAGAACTAATTATTTGAACTATTTAAAGATAGGAAATCTAATAAAGGAAATAAAACTATTTTTAATTTAATTGACATAATAAATAAATATTTGAATCAATTTATTGTTGAAATCCAACAAAATAGTTTATGAGAAATCTCAAGGAAATTAAATATTATCAAATTGTCATGTTATCGTCTGGGTAAATGGATGTGTTAAGTGCTATCATGTATAACTTATGCTTCTCGTTCTTATACTAAAGTTTACTTTTACTACTTATATACATAGGGATTTATGCATGCAAATAAAAGTTTTGTGTATAATTGCTATTTAAATATTTTGAATTGTTAAAATCCTACCAAAAAAAGAATCTAAGGGCGGTGAATTGTTAAAAGTTGAAATTATGAAGTAATTTTGTGTATAATTTTATTATTATAATAAAATTTTATTAACATATTATATTTTACTAAACATTAATATTTTAGTACAATCGAATTTATGATATATTAATCTTATTTTAGAAATATTTATTGATAAACACTATTAAAAATAAGGTCTTTTTAAACTTGCTTTTTAAGCTTTATTTATCGTTTTAATTTATTTCAATATTTCTTAATGTTTCGAAAGTATAAGGACTTGGTTAACTATCAAATAAGAATACTTTTTTAAACAAATACATTATATATAATGCATATCGATGTCTTTCCCACTTTATTTCACGTATAATGATAATTACTTATCAGAACCAGACTTACAAAAGAAGAAATACATGCATATGAATAACAAGAATAAACTTAGCATATCATTTGCTGTGGATACAGAATGACATCGACATGAAAAAAAAATCGACATGCGATTTTTAGAACTAAGGTGTATCTCAGTACTCGGTGGTGATATTAATTTTTATTTTTTTAAAAATGATAAAATAAATCAAATTTTATAAAGATATAATTTATAAGGCCAATTTTTTTTACATAAATAAAAAAAATAATTTAAATAAAAAATAAATAGAAACCATTTGTAATATACTGAAACATGGTAAATAATTTAAGAATTAATTAATTTACAGTTAACTAAAATTGATTTAACTATACATGTAAAAAAATATGAGAAGCAAAAGTTAAAATTTCCTCAATAATAAACTGTAATTTTCATCTGTAAAAGACATAAGGTTAACAGTAGTATACTAATTATGCTAACTTATAAGTGGGGCAAAATTAGAGTTTTTCAAAGTTTTATTATTATTTTTAATTATAGAAAATTATTTCTAATAATGTTAATTTATAGTATTCGAGATGTGAAATTTAACGATAATGTATTAATTAATTAATTATTTTATATAAAGATCTTTTAAGTAATTTTTTAAATTCATTTATACTTACAATAAAAAATAGGATTAAATCCTTTATATGTTTATAATAAAAATTCTATTTTTCCAAATTAAATTATAATGTATAGCATAAGCCAAAAATTCCTAATGAAGATTTAATGAAATGTGTAAAAGCATTTCACTTATAATTAATCTTAAAATAAGAAAAATATTTATTTGACTTTAACTCTTCATTTTTATACATCTCCCCCCTCTCTCTTTGTCCCTGTCTGTATTACTGACACTCTTAATTTTAATCATATTTTCATGTCTCTCTTAGAACATACACGTTTATATATAAACAAATAAACTAAAAATGTTATTACTATATACATACATACATACATACATACATACATACATACATACATACACATAGATATATACGTACATACATACATACACATAGATATATACATACATACATACATACACATAGATATATACATACATACATACATACACATAGATATATACAAACATACAAATGGATTTTGAACATTTATACATATTTTATCATTATTATAAATAAATTTGTATATTTTCATATTTATAATTTCATAAAATATGTTTAATGTTTACAGTAATATTAAGAAATAATCATGTTCTTTTTAATAGTTTTAATAATTGCAATAAATAATATAAAGTATGAGTATAGTATTATAAAATGATACTCCATTTAATTAAATAAATTTCATTTTCAAAAGTTAATTTAAACATTTTTTACTGTATCAATAAAATTATAATAAAATTAAATATTTTAAAATATATTTAAAATTATATAAATTAATTTTTAAAATTTAAATAAATATTTATTTAAAGAATAGCTCTCTATGTTCTTTTCATTTTAGGGTGCCCAGCTAGTTAGTAATCAAGCACAAGCTGCTGCATTACAACAGTCACACCAGCAAGTACAACAACAAACTCAATCTCAGCAACAATCACAACAACAGCAGCAACACCAACAAACTCAATTAAGCTACAGTGTTATACCACAAATGCAAACAGTTAATATTGATGGTCAAGAAGCATTATTTATACCATCTGCATCTGCTGCTCATCAACAAGCGCAGCCAACAATGCACTTTGCTACAGCCAATGGACAACAGCTTCAGTTGGCTGGCCAGCAAATACAACTGGCTAATGGACAAACACTTATTAATCCACATGCAGTTAATCTTATAAGATCACCAAGTGTGTTTCCCACTTCAATTATACAAAATATTGCTGGTCAGACTGTTCAATTGCCCACAGGTCAGTATATATTTAATGAATTATAGAATGCTTTTTTTGTCTTTTGCTATATGTATATTAAACATTATTTGTATTTAGAAAAGTACTTTTTTGCTAATAATTTTTCTTTTGTATAATTTTTAATATATTTTATGTATTATTTAATGTTTGGATCGTTTTATTTTTACACTTTTAATTATAAAGTTTTAAAATATTTATTTTATATTGAACCCAAAAAGTTTTCAAGCCTCATACAAGAACAGTAGTATTAATTAATATTAATATTTAACATCTATATTGAATAAAAATGATCTTTATTTTAAGAAGTGGTAGTTGATAATTTTTATTTTAAAAAATTATTTATGTATTATTTATTTTTAAAAAATATTTTGAGAAATATGTTAAAAGATTCATTTAAAACTAATAGTATATGAATTAATATTTCATTCTAGACTGTTTTATTTGAATGTTTTATTTGAAATTATAAAGTGTGCGCTTATGTATTTTGGCATGGATTTGTGTGTATATAAAGTTATAAACAAAGTATAAAATTAATTATCAATTTAAAATACAGTATTTATGTATACACACACGTGCGCTAGCGCATATGTAAAAAATTTATTTTTGAATTTGATAATTAAATTAATATTTTTTTATATCAATTTTTTGAATGAATTTTAAAATATGCATGGTAATTTCATTTATATATTTTTTTAATTGTCACATTTGTGTGATATTAAAAATTCAAAATATTAAGAATATAAATTACTTAAAACCGAAAATAAGAGTGATAATAACTTAAACAATGGTTATTAACTAACTAAAAAATTAATTTTTAGATTAAAAATCTTTTTAACTTTTATTATAGAAAAATTTTATATACAAAAAACTTTTATTTTTTTTTATTTTTATGAAATTAATACATTCATATTTATAATCAAACATTAAAAATATGAAATAAAAATAAAAATTATTCTAGTAGAGATTTTTCTGATATCAAATGATGTCTTTAAAAAATTGCAGAGTACAAAATGTGTAAGCAATTAATTATGTGTAAAAAAATTCCAAAAGATTTCACAATTTAATGAAACCTCCATGAATTAGCAAGTCCTGCATTCTTGTGTAATATATAGATTTATTTCATAATCATTTATAATATTAATAAATTTTTAAATTAGATCTTCGTGATTTCTAGAAAATTTTTTGATGAAATCTTTTATTTACGGCTTTTTTTGCTTGAAATAATGCTTGGATTTTGCTTCTGTCGCTTTGTTTTGCTTCGACATTCGTCTTGCTCGCATTCGACAGATCCCGAGGACGACTTGGATGTTTCAGGTCAAAGTGTGCAGGTACGACCGGTCCAGTTTCCTATGCAGCACGTTCAGCAAACAGTACCTGTGCAAGTACCCGTTACTGCCACTAACGGCCAGACAGTATACCAGACCGTTCATTTCCCAGTACAAGCTCTTTCTAGCGTCTTCAACATGCCTACTGCACAAATGATACCTCAAATAACGCAGGTAAAACATTGCGTACCCTATATGTATAACAAGATTATTCTTGTTGTTGTTATCATTATTATTGTTCTTATTGTTATTGGTATTATTATTATTATTGTTGTTGTTGTTATTGTTTTTAAAAATATTATATATGTTTTCCATTTACAATTCATACTTTTATAATATTATCAAACGATTTTATTTTATATAATCATTTAAATTTCATTTTTAGATTTCGATTTTCATGTTTCTTCTTAACTCCAACTATTGTCGTTTTATTCTTATTTCTCTATCTCTTTTTTATTTCATTCTTTGTGCTCCAATGAATCTTGTAATATATTTAAATATTACTTTTATACTGGTTCCTGTAACATTGAATTCTATCATTATTTCACAATCTATAAATCCTTTCTTTCTCTATCAACTTGTGTTTGCATACTTTCGTTTCATTATTATCATTTTAAATTTATAATATTATTTGTTTAATTTTTTTACTATATATTCTGGTTTTTTAAGAATGTTAATCAATATTTATTGTTTTTTATCTGATTTTATAGCTTCCATTTCCATTCGTATGATTTCTTCTCTTTCTCTTTAATAATAACACGATCATTCAATTTCCAACTATGCCATAAATTAACTCTTTTATTCTATATTTTACTCTGTAATTTTTTCCTTTGTTTTGATGATTTTACATCTGCGTTTTTTATTCTAGTTTTACGTAATTATTGAGAATTATTATGTCTACTATTTCTTCTTTTGTCCTCAAATCTTAATTCTTTCTTTGTACAAGTTATTTATTCTATTTATTTTTGTCTCGAGCATAACATGCATTTAAAGTATTTATAACTTAATTATTTTTAATTTGTAACTTCCGTTTCTTCAATTATTTTTTTTTCGCCAGTCCCATGTTCAGTTCTGTATAATAATAAAAGTCTATCAAATTTTTTCACTTTTATTCTTAAACCTTCTTTGACTCATCTTTTCTCTATACTTCAGATTGTTCTAGTACCTCTAGTAGCTCGTTGATCCATGAATGAATGAATGAATTAATCTTAAAATTTGTACCATACATAAATTAATCATATATATTATGAAACCATATATTATGAATTTTTCATGTAAAACTAATTTTTCTTACAATTTTTTTTGCTACCACTATCTGTCTTTTTCGGTCTCTCTCTACACTACATACCGCTGTACATATTCAAGCTTTTAGAATTTTTTCTACTTTTATTAGTTTATTTATAATTTTTGTCATATTTTTTCTTATTTCAATATATCTAAAATTTGTTTCTTTATCTATCGTCTAATGATAGAGAATTTCTCTGTTTAGATCTATCTGCTTTTATCGAATTCTTCATCCTATTAATTTCAATTTCAATCCCATTTCAATTGAATTTATTTTCCAATACGGCTTTTTGTGAACTTCATTTCGTCCCATGTTTTTATGTTATTTAATTCGTTCATTTTTTCGACAACTTTTTATTATTTTTTTTGTTCATTACTGCTTTTTTTTATCACTTCCATTATCTTAATTTAACTGCTTACTTCCGAATTTACTATTACATAGTCTACTATAGATTCTTTTCCTTTGCTATTGTAAGAAAACTCGCTATCATAAGTTATCTTAAAATTAGTATCATTGTATGCAATATGAGTTAAATCTGTTTATTCTGTATTTTATCAACTCTTTACTTTTGTAGGTTACGAGATTTTGAATAAGACTGTTAATTAATAGAATACAAACTTATATATTATCGTATTTTGTTGCGACTTATTTTACAAATCGTATTCTGTGCTGTTGCATCGAGAGGTGAGAAACAACTGATTTTAAAATGCCTCAGTAGACTGCATGTGCAAAAGAGTATTCTAAATAATAAAGGTTTTTATGGCGAGCAAAGTAGAGGAAAAATGTCGAATTTGCCGACTTGCTATTTACATTTATGATTACGCAGAGCAGCCCGACGATGGGCACTACGGCGAGGCGTTATAAATCTAAAAACATCTAGGCATTTTCGAGTACTTGTCTTACTTTCCGAGGCCACACTTTTTATTTTCTCGTTTTTCAACATTTTTTATCTTCATTTTTTTGTTTATCAATCTTCTGACTTATGTTATTGCATTGAATTATATTACTGTTATTGCATTGAAACGATCATCTAAGATTACGATTGTCCTGTGCTTTTTTATTTACCATGCTCAATTTTTTTAATTTTCACTTTCTCTTAGATATAATTTCAGAACTTATTTTCTGATTTTTTATAAATAATTTTTTATATGATAATTCATATGTTTCGATGATTTGGAGAAAATCTCAATTCGGTATTATTTTGATGTACTTTAATTTTTTATTAGTTGATAGGGTCTCCCCTCAACTTTTTCTTCTATTTTGTATTGCTTATCACGACTCTGTACTCTTTTTAGCTTTTTTCTATTTTCTTTCATCTATTTACGTTTGGTAAAAATTGTTATTAAAATATATATTTTTTAATTAATATTTTTAAATATAGAAAAAAATAATTCAGGGGCTTAGGTCAATAAAATTTTTGAAATAATAATTCTAGTTATTTAATTAGTTTATTAAATAATATATACATTGTTATAACATATATATATTATTTACATGTAAATATTTTCATATTAATTTAGATCAAGTTTCCTAAAAAAATTCAATACTCGACTAATTATAATCTATTATTAAAAATTATAATTGAAACAATTTTCTCAACATTCATGATTTAATATAAACATCAGTATTGATGCTTCAAATGCTTTAAATTTTTATGAAAAATAAAAATATCTTCAAAAATTATGTTGAGTAATAACGTAATAATGATTTATATGAATTCTAAAACAGTTTAATACTTTAACTATTTTTATGATGAAGTAAGAAACATAAATTAATTTTGTTACTAAACTGATACGATAAAATATTAATATGTACAACAAAAATTTTTTTTAGCAAATTCCACAAGTAGCACAAATTATAACACCAAATGGTCAAATTCAACAAGTTCAAATAGCAAATTTATCACAATTGCAAAGTTTGCAGGTAATTAAAAATATATATTTAATTTAATACTGCATATTGAATAATAAAAATGCATTACTCAATTCAAATTATTCATTTTAATAAAAAATTGCATTATTCTTCAAAATAAATAAACTCTTTGTGCCACCGTTAATATTTTTATATTAAAATACTAACTTTATTTTAACAAATATATTGAATTTAAATAATATGACTTTGATTTTAATATAATTCTAGACAACTTTAATGTTTAAATAATAGCATTCTGATGTTAAAACTCATTTAATTTTATATCTTTTAATACATAAAAATTTTTACATGTTTCGTTTTAGCAGAATTTTATTTATTATATATTTTAATTTAAAATTTTGTTTCTAAATTATATTTTAATTTTTTATAAATTTTTATTACAATTATTGACGAAATTATTACATATTTAGTGCAGTTATTATTTAATTATTAATTTATGAAAATTGGAAAGTTAAATTAAAAATTTTTTTTAGAATAATTCTATTAGCAGTGAAATATTTAAATATTTATTCTAATTAATCGATATTTTCTAAACATGTATTTTGCATTACTTTTTAAAATTACTATGAAGTTAAAACAAGTCTTTAAACTTATTTTTTTAATAGTTTAATAATTTTACTTGTTTGAGAGAAAAAATGTAATAAAAATAAAATAGAATATTCTTCAAATATTATATAAATGGAAATGATACAATTATTTGTATAGTCCTTACAAGGTCAACAAGTAGCTCAACAAGTTGCTCAACAAGTAGCAGCACAACAGCAAGTGGTCCAACAGGTTGCTGCTCAACACCAACAAAATCAGCAACAAGTTCAACAAGCTCAACAAGCATCTGTCTCAACACCTGCTTCTACAGTATCTACTTGGAGTACAACTGGCAATGCTTCAAATAATGTTCAGGTAATTATTACCATTATTAACATTAATTGCTTAATTTTAATTAAATGTACATTTCTAAATTTAGTTCTTATATTATACAGGTTATTTTAAATATCAATAATTTAAATATAAAAATCGAATTTTCTTTGTATAATACTTAATAAAAAAAATTGTTTCTTTTATATAACTTAATTAATAAAGTATAAATATATATTGATTTTATAATTACTATATTAATTTTACCGATTATATATCGAAAAAACTACTTAGATATAATTAAACTTAATACTGTCGGATTAAGAATTTTATATGTTTTAAAATAAAATTTTTATTTTAATTTATGTGTATTAATAATTTTTATCTAACTTAAATTTTAGTATGCATGGTGCATTTGGAATTTAATTAATGATTATTTAATTATGAAAGAATCCTTTTTGTTTGTTTATATTACAATTTTTTTACTTATAGTTAGTTGTTTTATCGAACAATATATTATAAACATTTATATTTTCTGTTTGGCTTTTTCTTCTCTCTCTCTTTCTCTCTCTCTCTCTCTCTGTTCCGTTGTATTTTGTACAAAAGATTGATATCACTTTTTGCTCCTTTCATGCAGTTTTCTCAGTTGCTTGTCTTGATTTTTATTTTTTCACATTCTTCTACGATGTGTTTTAATAACTTCATAACTCTTTCCTTTCTTTACATGGTCTACGCACTTTTTTTTCTTCCGACAGCTAGTGTTTGCTTTAATTTAATTTTACGTTTTTAATCTTGCTAAAATTTTCATACCAAATCTTATTTTTCCGTCTTTTTTCCTTGTGTATATTTCTTATCTTTTTTGCTTTCTAATATTACATGTCTAAACTTTTCAGTATATTTAAATTTTTCGACATGACTAATCTATAATTGGATATGCTGTCCTATTTTAATATTTTTTACCTCATCCCACAACGTATCAACGTTTTCAAATTTCTCCTTCGTCCTAAGCCTTGCCACATATACATTCTTCTGCAACATAATTTTATCTTTTTTGTCTTTCACTCTACTATTTTCTACTAATAGTTTGTACTTTACTCTGTGTTTATAATTTTATTTTTAAAACTAATTGTTATTTTTTATTAAACATCAGGCATTCCCTGGTGTACTTCTATCAAGGCTTAGACTCCATTTTATAAATTTTTTTTTTAACACGTTCAATTTCTTCATTACTTTTCCATCCCCTTATTTATGCAGCATATAATAAAACGTTTTCTACAAGAGCATCAAATAGTTTCATTATAAATTTGAAATCTTTAAATAAACTCTCTGAAATGCTCCATACTCTACCTAGTTATATGTTTACTTTCTTTACTAATAGTAGTATAGTACAGTATAGTAGTTTATTAAATAATATTATATTGTCATGATACATCACATTATTTGAAAACATTTGTTTTACATAAAAGCATTACATGTAAACATTACTTATCTATTCGCATCTTAACTTATAAATATTTACATTTTTGTCTCGTTTAATTGAAAATTACTTAACCGTTACTATTATACATTGCATAGAAAACTTAATTCTTAAAATATTTTTTGCTCTTTAAATAATGGTTTAGAAGTAGCAATTAATTGAATAATATCACATTGCCATGATTAATTATATTATTTTATTATACATCTGTCTTATCTAAAAGCATTATGTATAAACATTACTTATCTATTTGCATTTTAACCTCTAAATCTTTACATTTCTATACCATTTAATTATAAAATATTATATTATTTACTATTCATTTACTTATTCTAATTGTGTTACTTTTACACATAGTAGTAGCTGCTTACTACCTACTATAATACAATGCTATAATATTATACATTCCAATAAGCTTTGATAACTTTTTATCTACCTACATTTTTTTAACATATTACTTTAACATCTTCTGTCACAGTTTAACACTACCTTAAATTGTCTTTATACTCTTGCATATTTTTATTTTTCACTTTTTACTCAATTTTTTCCATTTGCTAACTGTTTTAATCTGTAACTATAATTTTGCTCCTTATGCTATTTAATAATACATTTAATATTCCCTGTTATATTATGATCTTACATCTAATAGTAAAAGACTCTATTGAATGATATTGTTAATTCACTTTACTGATTTACTTTTTACATTTGACTATCTAAAATTTTGTATATGTATGACTCTTATCTATATATTTATTTTTTTTTTTTATATTAATTTTGAATCTGGCCTTTACCTAATTTCTACTTATAATTAGTCTGTTTTTTATTTACATTTAACTTATAATTATTTCTCTTTACTAATACTTTTTTATGTAAATCTTCACTATTCTTTTATACAAATGTGAATCCAAGATATGAGAACTGTTTTGATTTCATATTTTCATGATTCCATAAAAATTCTGCTTTTTCTATAATTTTTTACCTCTAATTTTTCTAAATCTTAATATTTTCGTCTTATCCATTTCAATTGCAAACCTTTTCTCGCCAAGAAATCTCTGAATATTCAGAGTAACTGTCGATTTCACCTCACTCTTTGACATTAATACTATGTCATCGGTATAACTAATAGATCTTATTCTTACGTTCTCAATTTGGATTCCGGCACTCCTTGCTTCTTTAGTTCCTCTAGATCTACTATTCTTATGTTAAATAGGGTTGAGCTCACAGGACACCCCTTTTTGTTCTAATTTCTTCTATTATATCGTTGTTGATTTTTATTGTTTACTTTGTTTCTTTGTATGTTTTTTATACAGTTAATTCAATATTTGTTTATAATATATTTCCTTTATTTCTATTCTATTAAACGGTGCTTTTACGTCTGTAAAATAGACAAATACTTCGTCTTTTTCTTTTTTTAATCGAATGTCTATAGATGATTTTAAAACATATATCGCTTCTGCAATGCCTCTACCCCTCCTGAATCTTAATGATGTGCCACTGTATTTACAATTTACTTTCAGGTATTCCTCTATTTTGTGTTTCAGTCTGTATGCATAAATTTTATAGCCAGTATTCATCAACATTATATCCCTATAATTTTTTGTATCTCTCTTATCTCCCTTCTTGAATACTGTTGTTTTTATTTATATATGTTTTACATTTATAGCTGCAATGATAATAATAGTTTTACCAATAAACTGTTTAAGATCTTAGACTTTTTTTTTAAATATACTAAAAGAGTGAAGGAAATTAAAAAATAGAAATATATATTGTAAAGTAATCTAATAAGTAAGTAAAGTAAAGTAATACATATGATATAGTAACATAATTTATTTTGAATATGATTATTATCGTCCGATGTTTTCTTAATAATTTTTTTGTATAATATAGTATAATGTAGTATAGTAGTTTATTAAATAATATTACATAATGCATTACATCGTTTGATAATACATTTGTTTAGATAATTCCTTGTAAAAGCATTAGATCCAAATATTGCTTATCTATTCGCCTCTTACCACATATTTATATATATTTGCACTTCTGTTTCAATACATTGAAAATTACATTATCCCTGTTAATATTCATTACATATAAAACTTGATTTACAAAATATTTTTTATTCTTTAAATATAGTAGACTTAGAATTACTAATTTATGGAATAATACTATCTTGCTATGATTCATTACATTATTTAATTACACCTTTGTTTTATCTAAAAGCATTACTTGTAAACAATTCTTATCTATTTACATTTTAACATCTAAATCATTATATTTTAAAAATAATATCTCATTGTGATTATACATTATACGCCGAACTTTAATCATATAGATTTTCTTCTTATTAGTAGAAGTATTAGATAAACCATATTACAATTATCATGAGTTATTACTATACCATTATAAATAATTATTCGTCTTTTAACATTAAAGTCTCTACGTTTATTCTAACTTGTACCTTATGTTTAAATTATACCTATTGAATTTATATTATTGTTCTCAATCTGTATACATATTTATTTATTCTCCTTATGTTTCTTTAACATATCCTATTAATTGAATACTTCACCTTCTAATACTTAACTATTATATAATACACTACAATAATTTTTGCTTGCTTCTTATTTACCTACAATTGTTAAAATATTTTAAAATACTTTACTTCGTTACTTTTTATTATAGACTGACTATAATTTCTTATTTATGTGAATACTTCACTACATATTTTTTATCATTACATTATAATTGTTTTATCTTGTATGTAAGTATATAATTTATCCTTTCCTTTCTATTGTTTTTTTAATTTATAATTACTATCATTACCGCCAATAATTTTTATATCTATCTCGGTATTATTCTACTTTTATTTAGCTTAATTCATTTATTGTATACTAATTTTTTTTTACCACTCCTATAATTTATGTTCTTTGCTTCCCTCTTACTTTTCTCTCTGTTCCGTTAATTTTTCTTGTATTAATTTTTTAACAGATAGCATAAAAAATATTAAAATTTTAAATGAATATAGTATATATTAAAATAAATAAAAACATTTTTTAATATTTTAAAAAAATTTGTAATATTATTTGTTTGAATATTGAGAATTAATACTATTTAAGAAAAACTTATTAAAAAATGTTTTATTTCCATTGAAAATGCAATAGTTTCTGCAATTTTATCAATATAATTTTATGATAAAATTTATATATTCAATATATGATATATTACAATAAAATTAATTTCAATTGGCCTTTTTCATTTCAGTAATAGATTTTGTTACAATTCTTAATTTATTTTAATAAAAATGTTCGTTACAATAATAAACGTCAATCATAGATATTCTATCTATAACTAAAAAACTGACAAATATTGATTAAAAGAAAAAAAGTTCGGTTATTTATATAAAGTAAAATGTAAAGTTAAATTTGTAGTCTTTATGTGTATTTTATTTGTATGAAATTACTAACTTTATCATCTACAAATAGAAACTTAAACTTTATTGAAAAAATTAAAAATGATAATAATATTCTAAATTTACAGATTCTAAAACGAAATATTTTAAAAGAGTATACACAATAAAGTTTTGTTAAAAATTATTAAAAATTATTCTATTTAGATTTTAATATGTAAAGGAAATATTAAATTTAATAAAAAATAATTTATGCAACTGTAATTTTTGTTGCATATTGTAAATTTAACTGGTTTTATTAAAATTTTTAAAATAATTTTTATTTCATTATTTATATTTAAATACAAAATATTTTTACATTTTACGATAAAAAATACAAAGTATAATATAAATATCTTACGACAGTTGTAATATTGTAATTTATAATTTTTACCAAATTTAATTTTACAGTATAAATAAAATTTTATTTGATATATTATAGGTTGTAGGTATAGGTTCTTTAAGTAGATCTGGAAGTACTAATGTAATAACGACCAAAGATGGACAAAAAATAGATGTTCAGACACTCACTGCATTAAGACCACAACAAGAAGTACAAGAAAATGAAATAAAAGTGACCAATATAGATGCCAGTCAACTTACAAACGGTCAAGTTATACATATTCCTACTGCGCAAACTATGCAACAATCTGGACAGCCTATAAGCATAACAGGTATATATTTTTAGTTACAATAATAAAAGAAATGATTGATATAATCAATATCAATAAATCAATCAATATAAATTTGATTGATATTAATAGTAATATTATATATATATATATATATATATCTACACGCGCGTATATTAGCTTATATAATTATTGTAGAAGAAATATAAGTTATTGTCACAATTCAAAAATAATTTAATATACTAACAAAAATTTTAATTATTATCAAAAAAAAAATTTTTTATTTAAATAAGAAAAATGGAATTATATAATTTATACATTATATATATTACGAATTGTACGAAAATCATTTCTAGTGTATAGGGAACAGTCCAAACTTGCATTCATATGAAAGAGAAAAAAGAAGATAAAAGAACCTTCTTGTGACTACGCGGAATAAAACAACGGGCCTCAAAAAATAAACTATATATTGGCAGTAATTTTTTATTATAAAAAATAAAAATATAATAAATAGGTCATCCTCTAGTATGCAATACCAAGGTACTATCACATACGATAGTAATCGGAACACTCAAATTTCACTTGTGAATCAATCGTACGAGTAAGAGCAATCCTCGATAATCATGGACACACAATAGCAGAAAAATAACGTAATTATATTTCGGAGTTTGGTGTTGTACAAACTTCAGTGCGATCACCAGACAGATCCTCCAAGTGCTCTTAGATTATAGAAACAATGAGTATAATGGCCAGACATGAGATGCAGAAATGAACATATTTTCGACGGTATATAAAAAGCATAGTATATCGTAAAAATTGTCGTTACGCCATAATATTCTCCACAGTGATCCAAAAACAAACATGGACAACACATAAAAAGTGACAACTCTACAAAAATTAAAGATGTCAATTAAATGTATAGAAATTTTACTGCTGAATCTATGTTACAAATTGGAAGGAGGGAGTGCAAGCGTGAAACCAGCCATTGTGTTAACGAGTGCTCAATGTGTGAAAACTATGTGCATAATTGTATGATCGCATCGATAGCAAGGTGGTACTAAACTATAATGGTAACCGCAAAGATGTAGGAAAACTTCTTTATAATAATTATATACAAGTACAAGGTCGTTCAAGAAAATTTCTGGGCGACAATGAGCTTATATATACAAATAACAGAAAATTGACGAACAAGTTTACTTATAAGGAAATAATTGATGTGGGTGGCCCGTATCAAAATATGGAACATTATCAGGATTTATTGATGTATGGAAGAAACAATACGTGTAATATCAGGTAAATAGTTGAATAAAAAGAATCGCAAATATGAGGAAAAAATTAATACCGGTGCAGTGTTCACCTCACTCAGTATTATACAGATGTCTATTACTGGATTATTGATGAAAGCAGAATAGCAGAGAATTTTCTAGAGAAGGAAAAATGTAAGGGAAATCAATAAATAATTTTTCAAAACAGAATAAATAATTCTCTTTGTAAAAAATAGGAGCAAACAACAACAAAATAATTTTATTTGGTGAAATTTATATAAAGTATCTTATAACAAAGTTCAAAGTTTATCAATAACTTCAAAATATTTTATAAAATATTTAAATTGATTTTAGATCAATTCAAAGCAAATTTAGATCAATTGAAATTGTCTGATATTAATTTTATTCAACAGTAAACACAAAATAAACCTTATGTAATATTACTGATTAGTGAAGACTATATATTAAAAATACATATATCAATAGAACAAAAATAACTAAGCAATATTATTTATTACAAAATAAAGGTAATATAAGTATATAAACATGTTTGGCGAGTAGATGAATCAATATAGATCGAATGAGGTACAGAACATGCACTAATGCATATTAGTTATTATTAACATATATAACTGCTAATTTTATTTATAAAAACTATATAAAATTAATCCTGTTTAGAATTTAATCTAGAGACAATTAATACTTATAATCTATGAGAGATATTAAATATTGTTTTGCACGGTGAATAAGTATGGTTTGATCCATCAATTGATAATTATTCTAACGAATTAAGTGCAACTTATTCTAAAAAAAAAATTTGTTTTGTAAGACGAGGAACTCATAGAAAACTATAAATATACTACACAGACATTAGCTATTTCGGATAAAAATAAAGAAAAACTTACTGACTTTTTTTCGAAAATATTTCGAACTAATTCTGATTTTTCTTTCACATCTCACTTTCAAGAGGTAGTTTTTAGTTTTGTGCTCTTGTGTGAAAATCATTTTAAAAACAAATTTGAGACAAGATCATGAAATTTTTAATGAAATCAAAATAATTTATATTGCAAAGCATTTCAATTTAACTATTTCTTAAAGTTGTATACCTTAAATCATATCAACCTATTTAATTTATTATTAATTGCATCATTTTATGTTCATGTTTAACAAAACTGTTTTATATGCCTCATTAATGTAATAAAAAGAAAAAATGCAAATATTCTTACATAGTTTTCGACAATGACAATTTATATTCTGTTTTTCGATTTATAGGTGCTCAAGGACAGCAAATAACCTTGATTCCAGCATCTGCTCTGACAAGTATTACAGCCCAACAAGCTGGTGGAATGATTCGTGGTGTAAATGTAGGCGGCGTAATGCAGCTTCAGCCGACGGGTAGTATTAATACTGCTAACGGGTTTATTCAATCTATTCCCGTTCAAAATATACCTGGTTTGGGAAATATTCAGGTAATTTCGGCTGTTCAACCAACAACAGTGCAAGCACTGCAACCAGCTGCAAACACACCAACTGTCCATCTTGAGAACGCCGGTGACCCTAAGTGGCAAATCCTTCAGACGATTCAATCAAATAGTTCTGCTATTACAACACAACAACAAAACCAGCAACAGCAGCAGCAGGTGCAGCAACAACAGCAGCAACAGAATCAACAGCAGCATATTAGTAATGCTACAACAAGTGGAGATGACTCTGGCAAACTGCATAGGCGAAGGGTCGCCTGTACCTGCCCAAACTGTGGGGACGGTGACAGGTAATTAGTAGGTCATTTTCTTTTGACCTTTCCTAAATTTTAATCACAAGGTTAAATATTAATGAAATTCTTGCAATAAAATACTTTTCGACTCGGAGATTGAGTTTTTACCCGATTAATTTATGTACAAGTAAAATAATTTATCTTATTTTTTTAACATTATAGAAATTTCTATTTTACTACTCGTATCATAAAATTAAAAAAATTATTTACTTAACTTTATAATACATTTATTACAAAAAAATATTAATGTCTTTTATTTTACTATTACCATTTTTGTGATTTTAATGAAATTTTAAATGATTTATTTTATAATATAAACAATATATATTAATTGAATTTAGAATTATTTATAAACAAATCTATTGTTTATTGAATAATTATATATAATATAAAGTAGTTTTTACTCTGTGAAAGCTACTGAAAAGTTTTAAAATTAATTTACAAAACGTAATTTGATTATCTAATAAAAAATTATATTTGTATAAAGTATAGAAACTTATCTTCATATTATTTATTTGATTTCGTGTAAAAATTTAGTGAACTAAATAACATTACTTAATCTTGTTAATCATTATATAATTTCAATATTATTCAATTTTATATTTAAATTCACAAAACATGTTTTCTGCTTATTTTGATCATGGAACAGATTCGTTAAAAAATTAATATTTTCAAATATTCAATATAATATATTCCATTAAAACACTATTCAAGTTAATCGTGGAATTGTTTTATTTATTTCATCCAATAACTACATAAAACAAATATAAATTTAGAATCATATTAATTGAGATTATAATAGTAATAAAATTTTTCTTTTGAAAATCATGAGATTACTTATAATTTATATTATTACAAAATAATCTGGCAAATAATATTATTCTATCTAACATCAAAATTTAAGATATTTATGAATATATGGTATTTTCATTTTTTAAATTAATGTATATTCAATATTCTGACTCATCTGTTCATATTAAATTTTGTGTCTACTATTAAAAAAAACAGAATTAAATGAAATATTTTTTTGTTTTATTAATGAATAAAAAGTTTTTCCTTCTTATTTATATACTAATTTTTTAGGAATCGGGATATGACGCGCAAACGACAACATGTTTGCCATATTCCGGGTTGTAGCAAAGTGTACGGTAAAACATCACATTTACGAGCTCATCTTAGGTGGCATACAGGCGAACGTCCATTTGTTTGTAGTTGGATATTCTGTAACAAAAAATTTACTCGCTCGGATGAATTGCAGCGACATAGGCGTACTCATACTGGTGAGAAAAGATTCCAGTGCCCGGAGTGTACAAAGAGGTTCATGCGTTCCGATCATCTCACTAAGCACATCAAAACTCATATGAAAATACGTAGCACGGTTAGTTCTAATTAAACTTGTTAATAGAATTTACTTTTATCTAATTTTAATTCTTTACAAGTGAAGTAATACACTGATAAATGCATATAAATAAGACAGTGTTTAAGATTCTTTTAGTTTAAAAAATTAAAATTAAAATAAAGTCATATACACAAATTATGCTTGTTTAAAATGTTTAAGGTTTATTTTTGTCTAATTGTAGTTTTTTTTACACTATTAGATTCTACTTAAAAACTATTTCACGCATGCCTAAATATCATAGCTGCAATTATAAATTTTTTCTAATAACTTTAATCACATATTCAATTTAAACAATGTATACAAAAAAATTATTTGAAATAGATTACCGGAAATAATGTTTTATAGATAGTTGTTAATTTATTGCTATGGTTAAATATATTTATCTTTTCTCTATACATTAATTTTTTTATTAATTATAAAAATAAATTTACTTATTGTTCTTATTAAATAGTTAAATATACTCATATTTAATATATATTTAAGTTAATACATACTTATATATTAAAGTTGATTGTCTGAAATTAATAATAAAGAAAGGATAGCGTCGCGGGGGTCGGTATTGGCAAAAAAAGAGATCGAATAAATATATTTTATTTCACGTTTTATAAAATGTTTCTTTATTATGGCACTTCCAAGCGTCGCCTGGATGAGAAGTACCACCACGTTCACCGATGGCGTATTGCCGTTCAAAGGCCGCCGCGTAAGCCGAAATCTAAAATGAATACTAACCAGAAAATCTACTTGCATTCGCAAGTTGTGCACCTTTTATTACCCCTTTCCTCCTTATAAATTTCCAGATATTTAAAATTGCTCTTTTCGTTCGTCGATATAAAAAACCATCCTGTTGCCAAGCAGGAGGGAAAAACCTTGTACAAGCTAATTCCTTGGGGGGGAGGTCTGATTCGCCGTTCTAACCTATTTTCTAAAAACCCGATGATAATGTTTAAGCTCCATTGTCTTAACGCGGCTGTCCGGGTAATACGTCGCCTACCTGAGTACTCAGGTGGGTTCATTTACGATTGCTAATCCCGGGTCGCTAACGTGTATTCGGCACATGCTTACTTCACCACCTATCCTATCGTCAGTAGAAATAAATTTTATTTTTATATTAGAAATAAAAAAGAAAATTTTTTGTAATCATAAAATGTTAATATACTTCTTAATAAATAAAAATTTTCTTTATTAACAAATTATAATAATTATTATATCATAAAAAATGTATTTATATTAACAGAGTTAAAATTTTAATTTTTGAATATATTATACAATTAGTTGGTTCACTGATCACTTTATGTTAAATAAAGAAAAAAGTACTCATTGCTATTGAAAAAATAAGAAAGTTTTATTTTTTCCAGGAAGCCGCGACGTCAACACAGGAAGGGTCCTCTGACAGTCAATCCTCAAACGAGGAAAAAATTATCATTGCTTTCCATAAAGAAACAGAACAAACAGAACTTGTTTTAGCTGATCCATTGGAAGTTATAGAAAATCAACCGGCGAATCACGTTACAAATGAATAAATTTACTTTTCACCTGGTGAAAAAATTTCTCTAGCGTTGTATTAACGAATACTTATAGTATATGTTACAAATAAAATTTTTTGAACTTTTAGTTTTTAGTAGTAAATTCAAATTAAGCAGATGGTAAAAAAATAAATTTGGTTATTATGAACATGAAGCTTCTTAAAAGAAAGCTTAGTAACTTTATTATAATTTTTTATTTTTGATTATTTTATACGTAAATAAAAAATATTGCGTTTATGATAGCTGAGATGAAGTTATAAACTATTACTAACTAAAAATGTAAAATAAAGTATTATATTTTTAGATAGGTAATCATTAGATAGATGTACGATTATTTGATTGAAATATTCTTAAAATAGTTTTAGTAAATGCATAATCGATTAAATTTTATAATTTTTAAGATTTATTTATTTTATTTTATAGTGAGTTGCTATTTAATATTGATAAATTCATCGATTTTTACAATAAATTTTTTAGTTCACTCTATAGTTGAATAAAATATACACAATTATTAAAATTTTGTAAATATTTTAAAACGAAAGCATTAAAATATCAGAGAAATTTTTTCACTAGCATCTAATTTGCCAGTTATTTAAATATTTTAGAATAATTGAAGTTAAACTAGTCTCATTGGTACCGTTTTGAAAGATTATACCAGACAAAGTGATTTTTTTTTTTTTTGCAGATACATTTGTATTTTTATAAATACTAAGTAACTTTAATATATAAAAATAATTTTAGAATATAAATATTTATATAATTTTTATTTTATAGAAGGCTGTATAATTTTATATTATTCTATACACAAATCAAATCTAAATATTATAATTATATTATATATGAAAAAATTAATTTTGCACCAAAAATACACATGTCTGATAATAATCATTGAAAACAATATTGAAATTTACAAAATGTATATCTTAATCAGATTCGAACATCTGAATACAACATTGTTTGCTGGAATTGATAAAAATAATAATAAGCGGACAATTTATATATTTTTATAAGAAAAATTTTGTAAAATATGTGTACATACAAGTGAAAATAGTGTACAAAATTATAACAAATCTTTTTGCATAAAACTATTTACACTTTTTAACGTTTTTAATGGTATGATAGTGCGATTTTCTCCACAAATTTTCTCCTTAAAGAGCAATTATACGAAATCTTTATATGTACTATGTATTAGTACACATTTCCCATTGAATGGCAAAAAGTATTAAAAGATTAAAAGTACTGATTAATACTATTGTTAAATAAAATATATTGTTGAAAAAATACATTAAGATAAACATTAAGAAATAAAATATTTAAATATGTTCCTTTGTATCTAAATTCAATATAAATGAATTGTTTATTTTATAAAATTAAATTTTTTTAATTCTTAACATAATTAAAAAATGCAGTAACTTATTTCATTACGTATATAGTGTTATTTTAAAAATTAAAATTTTTAAAGTAATTCAAAAATGCAAAAACTTACTTTATTAGGTATATAGTGTAATTGTGTTCACAATATACAAAAGTTGATTTGATTTTTGTTCAAAATTAATTAATTACAAAAGTGAGATAAATTTGATCTAAAATTATCAAAGATATTTATATTAATTTTTAAAATAAAACAAATAAAATTATTATGAAAAGAATAATTTTTCTTTTGAATACTTTAGACACAAATTTTATCAAAAGTATATATTTATTAAATGTATTAATTAAATTTTTTTTTGTCTAGTACATTCGTCTTTTTTTTTTATTTTAATTTATAAAATACAATTTTTTGTGGCCTAGTCTTTTAAGATCTAGTATATTTTCCCCAAATGTGTAGCATAAAAACAGATGCTATGAAAAGCAATGACATCACCAAAACAGGGACTGGTCCTCTGAAAAATTATTTCAAATTATCAATTAAAAATATTTTATACATTAGTTTTTAAGAAATTAATTATTCATATTGCTTAATAAAAAATTCTTAATTTTTTCAACTACGCAGAATGTTAATTTATATATTTTAAATTTTATTTAAAAAAATCAAATTTATATTCAAGATTAAAATGCTATGTACTTACACTTTAATTCCTGGTGAATCATCTGTATAAAATCTCCACATACCCCCAGAGTTAGTTCCTGTGTTACGATTTCTAGCAGATATTGCTGGTGCAGTTTTACGTTGTCTTACAGTACCTCCTAATCCAGCACGAGGAGCAACAGCTTTACTTGGTGAACGACTAGCTGCTCCAACAGAAGTAGAACTAGGTGCAACAGGCTGTGCAAGAATTATTAATATTGAATTGAAATTTTTTAATACATATATAATTTATATTATATTATGACATTAACTTAAAATAAAAATATAGTTACTAAAGAAATTTTGTAAAATATTAATTTGTATTATCTTACTAAAAAGCGACATTGTATGTTATTTTACCTTATTTTATAGTATAGTTTTCATTGTATATATAAAAATATATAAATTTGATTAAATATAATTCTTTCATAAAATTAATTATTACTATCTTTGTAACTTAAATTATATAATTATTTGTACATTTTTAAAATAACTTATGAAATATGTGAATGAAATAAAACTTGATTAAAAATCTATTATTACCATTAATATTATGAATATCAAGAGTGTGCAAAAGTTAAAAATTGAAATAAAAATAAAAAAATACAAACAATGATTAACGTTAACAAAATCATTTTAATTTTTATAAAATAGCATACCATTTTGATGATATTCCTTTATTGTACCAGGAAAAGAAAATCTCTTTAGTCACTCAAAAAAAATGAACAGCAGGTAGTCAGCAGTCGTTAAAAACATGTCCAAGAATAAATAATTATTGAGAAAAAAATTGGTTATTTTTTTTTGTTTCGTTCGGTAATAACGAAGTATTTTTTATGGAATCATTTTTACTCACCTGTGTTTACTGTATAATAAACTTTTTCTGTTGTCAATCAAGAATGAATTTAGTTAATTATTGAGTGTTAAAACATCACCAGAACACACCGATCATTGACGTGTCAGAATATTTCCACTCACAGGGTAAATGAATGAGACATTAGATTTGTGATTCCATGATTTCACTGCGAACATCATTTTAATTATAAGTATAATTAAATACATATTATACTAGAGCGTTGAGTTTTATAATTTTAATGCAAAGAGGAAAAAAGGTGTTGATAATTACATTTTTAAATTATTAAGAAAAAAAATCTATAATATTAAATCTAATTTCAAGTCCTATTTTTTAAAAACTATTACAGTTACAAATTTTTTGAGATATATGATATTAAAAATATCTAACTCTTTTTAATTATGATCGAATAAAAAATAATGATTAAAATAAAAAAAAATTATTATTATTATTATTACATAGTAACTTAAGTTATTCTTTTTGCGCATGTCGAGTAATTACCAATCCATAAGTCACTAGATAGTAAACCAAATATTTATTTGTATATCACCAATTACAATCAAATTCTTTCCTGAAAAAAATATTAATTTTGAAGTTAAGAATATCAAAAATTTACAATTTTATTTCATTTTTTTAATAGTAAGATATTCAGCAAATTCATATTTTTAAGAAAATAAATTGATTTTTATTTACATTTCAATGAATTTAATTTTAGTTACATTTAATTAATGAATAATAATATAGTCTTTATGAATTATATTATAATTTGAGTTTCTTAGAATAAAAAATGCTGTTTATATGCACTACAAAAAAAAATAGTAATTTTGAAATTTAAAATATTAAAAAATAAATAATTTACACTTATTTTGTTTTAATGATCTGATATCTAAGAGAACTAAATATAAATTGCAAATATTATTTAACTAGTAAATACAGATATCCTTGTTTTTAAAAGCAGTACTAGATAATATAAAATTTATATTTTTCAATGGAAAATTTTGTAAGAAATCCATTGTGTTTTTAATATTAAGTTTTTAATTTATAAATAAAATGTTATATATTTTTTATTGTATATAGTAAAAAAATATTATATTACAAATTATGAATATCATCAAATTATGAAAATTAAACTTTGAAAAATATGTTTATTTAGTGTTTAACTATTTTGAATAGAATATAGTACATAAAATAGCATATAAAAAATAAAATGCTGCCCCTTATAAATTTCTTTCACTTATAGTGTACTCTTTCTTTCCTAACTCTGCCTCGCTTTCATTTTTTGCTTCCTAGCTCTCACTCTTGCTATATTTCTCTCTCTTATTTTCTGTTTTAACAACTTTTCCCCTAAGATGTGTAAGTCCGCATACACAGTAAAGTTACGTAGTTGCTGTGAAATCTGCACTTTAAATCGCGATCTATCATCAACCGTTATCTATTATCAACCGTTCATTATATGATCGAGGTAATGCGGGATTCTGATGAGGGCATATCGCATTGCTGAATGTCATCGTGTGCGGATGAACGCGCGTGCATGGGAGGCTAGCCTCGCAACTTGGGTTCTGTAAAAATGTAGAATGCACTCTCATTAACAACTATCCTTCCAGAATACCGAAGAGGGGAGAGTCATGCAATCCAAGTTCAGGAAGATCCTAGTGTTGACACGTGTAATCCGAAATCTCGTTCTTACGAAAGTGAAGATCAGGATCTCACTTATCTGGTAAACAGTGAGACACACAAAGTAAAGTCTAGCTACTTTTATCATAGAGTAGGCATCCATTTGTACTCGGTAACTGTAACGACTTCTACTTACGCTGTTGGAACGGTTTTCTCCTCTGTTTCATATGCAGGAGATTTTTTATGCTTGGAATTATGGGTAATCAGGAACCATATCGCGGGTAGAAACTAGAAATTTACAAGTGTCAATCTCTTGTCGTATTGCATAAAATTAACTTATACGGTATACAGGTGAAGACATCACAGCAAGTTAAAATGTTGTTAATAGGTGAAAGAACATCGTAATGTAAGACGCATATTGTAAATGAGAAGAGACTTGGGTATAATAATTGCTTATTAAGGTAATTTAGTAGTTGATTGAAAATGTATATTACAAACACTACAATATAGTAAGTATTTCTGCGTTATATTATAAAAATTATTCAAGAAACAAGGAAAATCAAAAAGAGGGAAGTCAAAGAAAGACAATTTATATAAGTTTGACCTGACATTGATTTTTAATCCTTTTCGTTGGTGTTTCATGTGAGTTTTTAAAAATAATTAAAAATTACAAAATGAAAAGGAATTTTTATTTATCCTATTAATATATATCGTAACCGCATATCTTTAATTTTATTTCTTTTTCTTATCTTATTATATTTTTTATTTGTATTTTTTTTTTAAAACTTTTTAATCGGTGGATATTTCACGCCGTTCTCAGGCTTCTAATACTATTGTTGCACATTGTGGCCTAACTTTATCTATCTTTACGACGCGTTTACGAGCCCTATCACCCGTCGGGCGACAAGTGTCGAAAACCGCCCGACGCGGATTTCCGATTATGTCGGCCGGGCTTTTATTGTTTATACCCGTTTACGGCCCCCGGTGGTCGGTCGCGGCGACGCGCCGCACATTCGGCACGGCCGCGGCCCCGCCCGGTTGCCCCGGCGCGCGTCAACACGTAATAAAATGTTTGCCTGTTTTAAATGAATTTAATAATTAAGTTTATTTACTAAAAGTATCATCATTATTTTATTGTACATATTTAGTTTAATATAGATGCAATTTTTAATACGTAAAAATTTTATTTTCTACCATGTGAAATTATATAGCATAATACAACCACACTGTTACATCATTTTTTTGCGATGATATTGTAATATTATACAATAGTTGTAGACTATACATCGAGCTACGCTTAAGTTCTTTCGTTACGTACATAGAATTCGTGGCAGTTAAAAAAAAATAATAATATGATAACACAACAATGTGTCGCTGGTTTATGTTACTGCAGAAATATTATTATTAACTATTATTTATAATAAAAAAAAAAATATCTCGTCTAGAACTTTAAGTTAATATTGTAATATAAAGTGGCGACACATTAATTTAAATACTCAGAATAAATACTATTGATATTTTGTTTTATATAAAATAGGAGAATATAATTTTAAAATAAAATAATAATAAAATATTCGAAATTAGAAATGCGAACTGCAAGCGTGCATTTGTAATATAATATCGTAAACAGTAAACATGTACGGTGCAGGTAGTCGCTGGAAAAAAATAACGTAGCTCCCCAAGCCAGGACGAAAATTCGGCATAGCAAGAAAATATTATTGTCATCGAAAATATTCAAGTTTAGAATATTTTTGGAAAGAAAATAATACGGTAAGTTCGAAAAGGATTACCAGGCCCAAGCCGTGCAAACCAGCTACGGCGTACTCGAGTGCGAGCAGGCTGCAGCAATTCTCCTCACTACCCGCTCCCCACTCTTACTTCCTCTCTCTCTCACTCTCGCGCGCTACTCTCTTTCCTTCTCTCTCGCTCTTATACGCTTACCCGCCAGGCACTCTCTGTTTAGCGCACACGTCCTCTCTTTCACTCTTACGCGTTCCGAGCATACTAGCCTCTCGCACTCTCTCTCACCCTCACTCGCATTTCCACCTTCACATTCTGTTCGCATTAGAGAAAGGGGACTGTGGTCCGAGGACAGAAGTGCCGGGGGCAGCACGCAAAAATGCAAGCTGTCCGGAAACTCCAGGGATAAAAAACACCTCGGCCAAACACGTAAGCGTCGATTACGGATAGCAAAATTGTAAATATTCGATAGTGTTTCCACCCGCTATGCGATAACTTGTGCGGGACTTTTTATCTCGACAGCTCAGCGGGGGTTTTTTCAGGCCCAGGGACGCGAGTAAATAATATGTAATAAGCAGAGTAAAAGGCGACGGTATTGTGTTTAAGTTAAAATGTTTATAATAAAGCGAGCGCATAGATATTAACAATTACGCGTAAATAGATTAAATTCAAAGAAAATTTGTAACGGACTCGTTTTCAAAACTTACGTACTATTTTTGTAAAGTACGATAAGTGTATATCGTATTGAAAGGGTATTAGTTAATGTAGACTAAAAGCGAGTATTGTATTCATATTGTATTTCAAGTGCCTAAGTTAATTTACGTATAAATAATAAGTTTAGTTTAAAATACAAAAAATAAGATTAACGACTGAAAAGGGATATAGATGTGTAAAGCATAAAAGGGAGAATGCAAAGCGATCGACAGATTTTTCTGCCCCGATACTCGTATCGAGATAGTCGAATTATACCGCCGGATTTCTTTGTTAATACCCCCCATTAATATCGTTAAAAGTGTAGTTGTTACAATTAATAGTGCCACAAATAAACTGAGCTTGGAAAAATTAACAAGACTATTCAATTATAAAAAAATTTATTTCCTGCTATCTCCTAACATCAACAATAATGCGACGCGATCAGTTATAATAGTTCATATTTGAAATAACAACTATAATTCAATAATGTACAAATTTTAGTATTAATTCATTTTATTATTTACTATGATTTATATCATAAAGCATAAGAATACCTATGAATATAAATTTAAAATTTTTTCATTGACTGAATCAATTTATGTAAATTACAAATATAAAAATTATTATTAATTTCTGCTTAATATAAACATTATAAAATAATCGTAACAATCTGTGATTAGAAAAATTGTTTCACTAAACGGATTATATTATAAATAATATAATATGTAATGTTAATGCATATAAAAGTACTCATACAGATAGCCAAAGTGTCAAAGAAAGATATAGTAAAGAAATGAAAAAATAAACTGCGTATTCTTTCATGAACATACTACATAACTATTTATATACATTTTATATCAAACAAAAATAATTTTAAAAGTTTAAAATATTTCTTTGATATAAATTAAAAAATTCACCTATATGCATAGAGAAATAAATTTTATGATTATTTTATTGCTCCCGTTAGCTTATAGGGCCAAAAATACTACATGTTGAACTTATAGTTACTTATAGTAATTTTTCTAAGGTAGTTTATTATTATAATATAATAAAGTACCGGTTTAGTAATGGTAACCAAAAGCATATTTAATTATATTATAATAATACAATGAAAAAAATAATATGATATTCTGTGGCAAAGTATAGTACTTCGTCATACAAAATTAATTAATAAAATATTAAAAGATTGACAGTGACCTCTCTATCCCTGAGTCGTACTATCTACATATATATCTCTTTCCTTCTCTCTTCCGAAAACGTCACTGTTTACAAGCTACAGCTGATATATTTTCTTCTCTTTTCTCTGTTTGTTTTTTCTCCCTCCCTCACTTTCGTCCTAGAAGTGGCAAAGCTTTGGTATTCCATTACACGATCTGTGAAAGTTGTTTCATTGAGACATCACAACCAATGAATAATAGCGGTGATCTGGGCTATTGAGCATAGTATGATAAGACGTACGCGGAGATACCGGTCCTAGTTAGTGTGATCATAATGATATTGCGCAGTAATACTGTAGTACCCAAAATCTTCATATACGATCATTTGGCCAACCTCGTGACATCTTGTAAATATTACTTGGAAAGGGGTTACGAAACTTCCATAACCAAGGTGGCAGACACGCGTTCGTGATTACGGGAAGCCGCCATAGATGGAGGAGATAATTCCTTGTCTCTTTATAAAAATAAATTAAGGTAGGGGATAACGTGTTAAAATTATTTTTAGAATTGTTAATAGCTATTTTCTCCTGTTGTGGAACGCAAGATGTTTTTTACGTAAAGGGCTAGCGATAGATTTTTAAGTAGTTTAAAAGCTTCGTTTGGAGCCAAATGTATAATATAAATAATAAATTCACGTCAGTTGATAATTTAAAATTGTTTAAAAAAAATTAAAGTTGTTCTAAGGGGTAAAGGATAGGTTCGAGTATCGACAAGATCAAGTTACGTGAACATAAAATGCAAAAATATCAATGATTTTAACGAAAAAAGAGTGAGAGAATTATATATCCTTTCCCAAAAACTTATCCTACTAATCTTTTTATTGGGAATTATTTTTTAATTACTTTGTATAAATGTATATCCTAGATAAGAAAATTGTTTTACTATTTCTGTGTGTTGGAATTTCGAACAATTCTATACATTTAATTTTAAATATTGCTTTTATTTCAGCCATTATAAATAACTAAAAACTCAAGTGTCCGAGGCAAGGGAAAAATAGTTATTTATGATGGATTCGCGTTACTTCTAATGTTTTTAAACTTTTATAGTAGTTACCTGATATTAACCATTTGTCAGGGCAATATACAAATATGTGCAGTGTACTTGAGATTTGCAGTCCCTTTTCTGGCACAAGCGCGACAAGTCACTTGCTCAAGTTTAGCAAGTCACTTTTTGTATTTTATCTTCTACATTTTTATTCAACAAATAAATACTTTAAACAAAATACTTTGCGTATATTCATTTATATAATCCAACACTATGTATTTATTATTTCATTTAAATAATGTTTTTTATTATTTCCTCAAGCTTTCCTAAAACTAATAATTTTAGTTTTATTTACATTGAATTTTATCCCTTTTCTCGTTAATAATGTTTGACGCGCGCCAGGGCAACCGGGCGGGGCCGCGGCCGTGTCCGAAGTGCGGCGCGTCGCCGCGACCGACCACCGGGAGGCCATAACGGGTATGAGTAAACGAAAACCCGGCCGACCAATCGGAAATCCGGGTCGGGCGGTTTACGACTTTGTTGCCCGACGGGTGATAGGGGTCGTAAACGCGTCTAGGCGACGGGCGCCGGTGAGGCCCCGGATTATGACGATACGGCAGACGGCCGCGGGGAAGGCCCAAGCCGCACGTTTCGACGCGTTCGACGTGCAGGCTCGAACGCGCCGGACGAGTGCCGACCTGCACGCTCAACTTCCCGCTCGGGAAAGCCTATATAAGGGGAGGGCCCTGGCCGAAAGGAGCAGAAAATTCGAGACCTTCGTGAGAACCGGAGGAAATCTACGCGACGGAAACCTACCCCGCCTACGCCGTGGACTCCTCCGCTTCCTGCACCCCAATCCGCCCTTCTCAGGGCGAATACCGACGTTGCGCGCACCCACAGGTTCACGCCGAATTCACGAGATCTCCGAAGTTGCCAACGACTTCGGTACCGCAACAAACCGCCCTTCTCAGGGCGAACACCCAGCTCCGCAAGCGCCTCTCCGGGCGCTCCGCGACCGGCGACATCAACGAGTCCAGCACGAGGCCTCCCGAGCACCTTGCGCACCTGCCTCGACAAGTGCGCCGCACCTGTCCGACAAGTGCTCCGCACTTGGCCGACTTGCTCGCTTCACCGACCGGTCCAACGCGTCGCCTCCAACCGACGACGACGGCATTGGCTCCAGCTTTCAACCGCACCAGCCCTCCATCCACCGGGAGACTCGGAAGAGGCCCGGAAGAAGCGTCGGCGAACGCTTCACCCTCCTACAAGCCGGAGGAGACCCGGGGCGAGGGAATATTTCCCCCCTCGGCGCTTTGACGCGGAACCTGCCCCCCCGAGCTCGCGGGGCGAGGCCTCCGTCATGTTTTAATATTTTTAATATCTCCCTTAAATTTGACTTAACTCTTGGCTAATAATACTATATCGTCGGCTTTTAAATTTATTTCCAATTTTTATTCCTGAGCTTCATGATTTTTTGAGCTTCTCTTCTAAATCTGATAGCAAGCTGTTGAATAGAGTTGGATTAAGAGAACATCCCTTTCTTACATCATAATTTAATTTAATTTTGCTAATTATTTTGCTATAAATTTATCAATTTTAATTTTTACGTTTGTTTCTGTGTACATTTCTTTATCACAATCTATTAAGTATTTGCTGACATGTACTCTTCCCATGTTTCATAAAATTTCGTGTTTATTTATTCCATCAAATGTCATCTTAAGATTTTTAAAATATACGAATATCTTACATTTTTCTTTTTGTAATTGAGTATCTAGTATTTTATACATTCATGAGTATTATTTTATTTATTATTTTTACATTTAATACGTATATCTCGTCAAATATTACCCTTTTTCCTTCTAAAATATCGGAGTATTTATTTTCTTCTACCATATATTACTCAATTCTGTTCTTGACTTTCTCAGCACATATTTTGTAACCAGTATCTATTACAATTATATCTCTGTAGCTTTTTGCACTAGTTTTGTCACCATTTTCAATTACGGAAATTACAATATCATTTTCCCATTCTTTTAGGACAGCTGCCCCATAAATTATTTTCCCTATTATTTTTTTCATGTTTATAACTATTACGCCTCCATATTTCCACATCTCATTTATGATCTCATCTTCACTGAGGGACTTTTTACCTTTTTTTTTACTTTTTTAATTATTTCAATTACGTCTTCTGTCTTGACATTTTACCTTTTATTATTTACTTGTTTTTTTTTTTGTTTTCATTAACATGAATTTTCTTTTTCCTTACTTCGTTTGTTTTTTTACGTTATAAATTTCTGTAAACTGTTTTAACCACTCCTTTTTATTAATGCTATCACTTCTTTGTCTCTTTTTTTCTTCCTTTATTCACTAAAGCCCAGAATATTTTTCTGAATTTATTCTTTCTGGTCTGTTCTATCTCTTCCTTTTTTTTATTTCCTTTTTGCATTTTAATACTTTTCTATATTTTTTCTTTCTTGTATGAATATCTTTCTGTGCTTTTCTTTATCTTCCATCTTAAAAATTCCGTACAACCATCCAGACAACTCCATCACATTTTTCTTTATCCTTCAACATTTTTCATGTGACCAAGTTTCACTATTTACTGCTTTAACACCGAATTTTCTTCATGGTCATCGCACTGTTTATTTTTTCTTTCAGATCAGATTATGAGTTTATATTATTTGTATCAATCAATTTTTTATACTCTGTTATTAATTCTTGGTTTTAAATAGAACTTTTTATTATTTTTTTTCTCTACTTTTTTCTAAATTCTATTATTAAAAGCTGGTAATCAAAATCAATATTTTTTAAGATCTTCATCTTTATAATCTCCCAATCTGCATCTTCATTTATTATAAAATTCTCGATTATTGAAGTACCTGACATATTATTATACATGAACTCACTATTCCCTTCACTCTATTTTCAATTCATAACAATTCTATCTAACTTACTAATTCCTTCCCTCCCTTATTTATTATTTTATCCTTTAAAGTTCTTTCTCTTTTCCTGTATCTGACCATTTCTACTTATTTCTCGTCCTCACATTACAATCTTCGCTTATTATTATTTCATCTCCTTTATTTTACTCTATTTTTATCTACTTCTCTACTCACATATACCATTGCTATATTCATAAATTTTTCTCCAATATTAATTTTATCAGTTATCAATTCTTTCTTTTTACTATTTATCTGGATAATATAAATTTCATTACATTTTTTTTTACTAACATATCCTCTCTTCTTTGCCAAACGTTTTTACGTTCTTTTTTAGCATAATTTATTTTAATTTCATAATTATCTAATTTTTTTATAATTAAATCTCTTTTCTCTTCTACTAGTCATTTGTCCGTTGTCTCTACATCACTATATTCTTATTTTATATATATTTTATATATACTATCTTATTTTTCTATTTTACGTAACCCCGCCACATTTTAAAAATCAATCTTTATTATTCTGCATTTTATCTTCTTCTCTCCTCATGTTCCCTTCTTTACTCTGTATAAATTTTTACTCCAACAGCACTTTCTTGCTAAATCACTCGTCTTTCTTTTCTCTATAAATTCAATATATTCTTCCATCCAATATCCTTCCTCTATTATTTTATTTCTCTTATACAACTATTCCCTTCTATTCTCTTTTAACATTCTATACTTCTCTATTACTTTTTTCTGTTATTATTATAATTATTGTGAGTGCATCATCTCTGTCTCCTTTGTATTCTCCACTGTATTCTTTCTACTGACTTCCTTTTCCTAAAAGTTTTACAACTTAGTCCAACATTGAGTCTTTCTCTAACCATTTCTTTATTTCTTCTTCCTTATCTTTTTCCCTGTTTGTATCCGTGATTATTATGTTTCTTTTCTTTTTTTCTCTTTCTTTCTTCTCTGTTCTACTAATGTATCTATTTCTTTTTTATTACGTTATTATTCAAATTTTCTATTCTTTCTTCCTTGCTTTATTTAATATTGTGATCTACTCTTCGTTTCTCCTCATGATTTAATATAGTTTTTTTTAGAATTCCAATCTCTCCTTTTTGGTTTTGACACATTTCCTATGTATTTCACCCCATTTTCCCCTTCACTTCTATTTCATATTGTTCAAAATCTCTTTCTCCATTATTTTTTTAATTTCTTTAATTTTTTCATTCACTTCATTCCATAGCCTATCTAAAGTTTTCTCGCTATCACTCTTCTTGATCTATTCTATTGTCTTAGTTGATTTCTTGCTCGTATCATATGTTTTCTTTTTTTCAATTCTGAGATATCCCTTATTTGATACCTGTCAAATTCTTTTCTTTCGTGAATTTATCTATTTTCTTGTTTTTCTGCTTTCTCGAAACCTGCTACTTTTGCACTATGCCTTGACTTTTCTTGCCCAGACCTGAGATTTTCTGTGCTTGCATTTGACTGTGTCTCGGGCTTTCTTTTCCATTACTCACGGTAATCCTTCTCTAGGTTACGTTAGCTTCACCGCTATTTCCCACTTTTTCGTAATTTAAAAATTTTTTAATTTTCACAATTTTCTTTCAACATCACTTTTGGCATCATTTTCTTACACTTATTTATCCGTAGATACACTTCATAAACTTCTTTTTTTATTATTTATTTACTTTTTTTGCACTTTCATTTTATTTAAATCATTTTCCATTTTCCATTAATCAATATTGCTTTATACGTATTCAAAATACTTTTCTACACCTCCCGCATGACGACACCTCAATCGAACGTACATGTACGTATATTCGTAAATTTTTTATATTTTACTTTTAAAACCATGTAAATTTTCATATTATATATTCATGTATATGTACGTAGATAAAAAATATTGATTAATCGTTTAATCATCATTGTGCTTCAAAACTTGCAAAATTTATTGCACTTAATTTTTAAATTTCTTCGCTATGCACCAATTCTGTTTTAAAAATGCAATTTAAAAAAATTACAGAAGTCTTTGTAATAGTATTCTCATTAATTTAAAATTTTATACTTTTATTGTATACATTTATATTTTTTCCTAGTTATATTTATGATGGTTATTTAATATGTCTACATGTTTAAGAAATTTTTAATTTAATCTTATGTTATAACTTCTTGCATATATGAACACTGAAAAATTATGTTTTTGAAATATTGATTTTGTATTGGTATTATAAAGTTACTCAATAAGTAAGTATTTTTTAAATAAAGCTACAAATTTTACAAAAAGATTTTTTGTTTTTCATTATTATTTTCTTTTAGTATAATGTAATATTTCAAATATCTCTCTTATTTTAATATAAAATGTCTAAGATTGTGCTTGAGAAAAATTACTTCGGAATTAACAGTTATACAGTTGTCATAGATAATATAGTTAACATCAATTTATAAAATAGACATAATAATAACTTTGTTTTTATGTTATCTGTGCAGTGTATAGTATTATAATATAATAGTTTATTAAACAATATTATATTGTCATGATACATCACATCATTTTATTTGATATTACATTTATTTCTATTATACATATTTTAAAGAATTACATGTAAACGTTACTGATCTATTCGTACCTTACCATATATTTATATATATTTGCACTTCTGTCTCAGTATATTGAAAATTGCATTATCCCTGTTAATATTCATTACATATAAAACTTGAATCACAAAATGTTTTGTGTTCTTTATTAGTATATTTATTCAAACGACAATGAAACCTTCACCCCACATTAGCGATCACCCATCCAAAAGAAATAAAGACGTGTATGATAAAGGTAACAAGAACTTAAAAACAAACGAAGTTGTTTCTTAATATTAGTTGGCCTTTGGAATAAAATAAAAAACTTAGATTGAAATGTAAGTATTCATTAGAATATAAGTTAGTGGTCTGATATATACAATGATGCATAACATGATTTGTACGAAATTGTAAATAATAATATATAAATACTTCGCAAATACATAATAATAATAATATTGGTAGAATTATTACGATATTATTAAAGCATATAATTTATGAATAGTACTCTTTAAAACACGAGAATTTCATCATTATTATAATTTCTTTTTCAAAAATAATTTTATTTTAAAAAATTTATATTGTAATAGTTTAAAATAATTAATTTTATTAAAATTCTAATTTAATACTTTTAATGATTTCAATATCATTGATATTATTTAGTTAAAAAATACTTTAAAGCAAAGAGAATAGAAATTTTTTCATTTTTACTTATTAATTACAATTAATAAATTTAAACTATAATTATTACAAAAAATTATCTATAGATGTTCAAAATATTTAAATTGATGAAAACTAATATAAATTGAATATGGAATTTTGTTGGAAAATTAAACAAAAAAGCTTTTATAAATTTTTAATTATGTATTGATGTAAAAGTAAACAATTGTTAACGATGAAAATAGCTTCATTGGCTATTGAGTCAAAATAACGATTAATTATAAACAAATTGAGTCATTGACCAATTTATTAAAATTCACGATAAACGTTAAAGACAACAGATGGGTAACTAGAGAGGTAGACGTTTATTTATAAAACAATTACTGCTCGGTGCAAAGAGTTGCGAGCTACCTATGAAACAACTGACGTAGCTTTCTTTGCTTTGTATCTCCAGCTTATCTCTCTCTCTCTTTCTCTCTCTCTCTCTCTCTCTTTCTAGCTGAAAATTATACTATTTTTCTCTTATCAAGCTCTGTTATCAAATTAAAGTAAAATTTCTCGTATCGACTATATAGGAAAAAAAATTATAAGAAATGAGCAAAATATATAAAAATATTTGAATATAAAATTCAAATTTTGTTCAATAAGAGATCTCTATAAAGTTGATTTACTACTGCATTTTTCTATTTCAATTTAAATCATCAAAATTATAAGACATACAAATAAGAATGAAATTTGAAGTAAAAAAATCGAATAATTTTTACTTTATTCTTTGTTAGTTAAAAATATAATTATATTCAGTTTAAAGGAAAATAAGAAAAAAATAATAAATTTTATAGCTTAATTTATTTTGTAATAAAAACAATCAAAACACTCGGTTAACAATTTTCCGCAAAGTCGATGAATAAGACTAGATAGTAATGTGGAGATGTTATCAACAATTATTATATATTCTGTATATTTCAAAAAATTCGAGATGGAGAGAGAAATTAGTCTTGTTACTGTAATCGCATAAGTGGTTCACAAATATAAAAAAGAAGAAAAAAGATAAGTTCAAATAAGAAAGTGACGATTAACATCAAAGATGACACACAAGTCATTAGAAAAATATAGTACGAAAATTTTATTTAACTATGAGTTGAAGCTTAAATATTTAAAAAAAAATTCTGTTTATCTCATCTATGCATGAATTACGGTATATCTATATTACGTAGCGGTTGACACAATAGTCGTACACGCATGCGCACTTACAAACTTGTGCCTACAGACGTTCTAGTTTAACACCGGTGGTTGGGCACTTTAAACCAGAAGTGTTGGCATAACGTAAAGATAAAAGACCAATAAGGGAAACGACCTGCCCCCACCCCATGTTATTATCATTGAGACTTATATTCTGTAGATAGGAATATCGCATACTTGATTAGCGTACAGCCTCTCTGCTCACGCACTTAAATTCATACTACCGCCAAATTACAAACACATAATACACAAAGCAATAGCACAGCTTGATCAATAGCTATCCATTTATTGAATTTGATTTATCTTAGCATTCAATATACCGCTAACTATATATATATATATATATATATATATATTATAATGATTTTACTTAATGCTAGTATAATTTTTTAGAAATAATTACACAAATAACAAATTTTCAAAATCAATGTTTTTTCCAAAATTATTTATTTGATACAAGGTAATTTAACAGAAGTATTTTTTTTTTAAATATTTTTCTAATTGTTGTATGCAACGCTGGTAAGTATTGTTAAACATGATATTTCTTGAATTTTCTTGTTTTAATTTTTATTTTTTTAATCTGACTATATATATATATATGTATAGGTATAAGATAGATGATCTGTAAACCTATAAGATATTTTATGATAGAAAATAGAATAAATCATTAGTATTTTGGAACAACAAATATCTTATGATAAACGGTTAAAAATACAGAAAATCATATTTAGTGAAATACTGAATGATTCGATTAAAATTAGAACAAATAGCAATTTACTGTTTTCTTTATTATTTTTAATTTTTATTAATTAATTTTAATGAGAGTATATAGAATGTATAAAATATAATATATAATATATTTAATAAAAAAGTTTTCATATTATATACAAATCTTTTTTTTAAATAAATGTAATTTCGTTTAATTATCTGAACATATTAAATGGCTATTTCTTATTAATAGTATCAGCATGTTTCATCACGATCTATATTCAAATATGATAATGGGAGTACTATTAAAAGAAAAATTTCATTTCAAGAATGTCTAAACGCAACCTGTATGGAATTGTGCAATTGTACGATACACCATATTCTGTCTGTTTCGTATGTTTATTTTCCTTCTTATCTACTATGACATTCCTAATATTCAATTGATTGGTTCTTTGGTTAATATTTAGGTTTCATTTAATTTATTTGTATCACCCCTGCAGTATATCCACCATCTATACACTAGACAGCGTTTTGTATAAATCTGCATTTGATACAAAAAATTTTTTATTACACGATTAATGCTTTGAATGTAAATTTGTAATAATATTTAAAAAAAGAAAAATTTAATATCTTTCGTTAGTTTTCTTTCAATGTTTTCAGTTATCAAGGTCGAAAACAATATTACTGCTAGTAAGTCTCAATGGAATATATATACCCTAAAAATTTAAAACCACATTGTAAAATAACATTTTAAAAGAACTTATAACATAACAGAAAAAAATAAGTAAAATAAAGAAAATATTTTAAATATTTCATATCAATAATTATTTCCTATTAAAAAATTAAGTTTTTTTATTAGTTTTAAAAAACACTTATGATTATCTATGAAACATTTATTTTATTCTGTATATTAAATATATTAAAGTTATATAACCATGATTTGATCAATTTACGTTTTACTATATTATTGGAATAGCTAATTTTTACTTCATTAGAGCATGGACCACAGCTTTAGCATTCAAAGATTTCAAATCTGTATAAGTTTGACCTGTACCGACGAATATAATTGGTTGACCAGTAATATATGTCATTGAAATAGCTGCTCCAACCTGAAAAAATTGTTCTTAAATATTTTGTTATATAACAGAAATAAAATTATACAAATTATATTAGTATTATATTCTTTAATACATATTATTTACTATATTTAAAAATTTTATTTATGAAATTTCAGCTAATATTTTGTAACATAATTTTTAGGAAATTACTGCATTTATTTTATTGTAATATAAATTATGGTTATAAAAATTAATTTCAGATAATTATAAAAAACTTCTGTATTATTAGTAAAAATTTTAGCTACAATATCACAATTTAGAAAAAATTTACCATACATGTCTATTAATATTTATTTATATTTAATTAAAAATTCTAAATTAAATATGCACTTATTGTATATTTTTACTTGTGAAACTTTTTATTTATTAAGTTTAAAACAGTACATATAATTTAATTTCTAGTAATCAAAATGAAATATTTTAAATCTTATTTAACATATTGGATTATTTTAACGAGTAATAAAAATAAAATAGGATATGTTAAAATAAAAAATATGGAGGGAAATATATATTATATAAATAAAAAATATAGAGAAATTATATTGTGTACACAAAAATTCTTCTAGATTACTTAATGAAAAATTAATTACTCAATAAAACTCATCATTTTCTAACTTACTTACTAATTATCTTTTATTATCATGAAGAAACTAATTATAATTGATAATTAAAATAAGAAGTTATAGGTACAAAAAATTACAACCCTATGTTAAAATTTTAGTTTCTTTTAATCAATTTTTGTATAATTAAATGTATTTAACAAATAAAAAAAATTAACAATATTATTAGCTTTGTCCAATGTAATTTACAAACAGAAATACATTTACAAATTTGTCAAATATTAAATTTTTTTTAAAGATTTTATAATAAATACCAATAATTTTTATTTTTTCTTATTTAAAAACTATTATTATATAAATTAAAAATGATGTTAATTTATTTTTTAATAATTTATAAAAACGGTTAAATATATGAAACGTTGTTAAATAAAATAATATATATCAAATGAATATATGAAAATGTTGAAAATATGAAAATACAAAAAAATGATATTTGAATATTGCTTCATGTTAAAATTTTTTATCCAAGTTCTTGTTGATTTATAAACATGAAAATATAGTTTTTTGATATACATTTTAATTTATATAAATAATTATATATGTGGGAGTGAGAGAGAGAGAGCACAAGTGTGAGAGAGTAAGTAAGTGCGAGTGTGGGTATGCGTGCGCCCAAGCGGTGTGATATGCGGCAGCGTACGAAGGGACACCCTCCCCACCAGCTGGCTGACCTCTGGCGGGCCCATCAGTCTAGGGAAGGCCTCCCTTACTCAAGCGTGCGTAGTTGTAGATGACTATATTTGTAATAGCGTAAATAGATTATATAATTGCTTGTTAACCATTTCCGATCCTATCCTTCCCTCACCGGATCCCATATATAAAAAATATTTCTATGCAATGGGTGTTTCACTTTGATCTTATAATTTATTTCCATTAAAATATTTACTTAAATATTAAAACTATTGTTACAATAATTTTTTTAAATAATGTGGGTATGTATGCGTGTATGTAAGAATGCATGAGAGAGAGGGAGAGAGAACGACCGAATGTATGCGTGCTCGTGGGAGGCAACGGCCCGAGCAACGCCGGCAACAAGATCCAATACGATCTCACCTCGAACGATTCTTACCCCCCTCGAAGTAGGTCAACTGCAGGTTTCGACAGGACCGATATGACGCGTCGATGCACAGTCAGTACTTATTCGATCCGATCACAAGAAAAACGAGCAAGCGATATATATATGACTGTACCTTAGACGACGCATTATTTTAAAGTTATAGTAATTGTTATAGATTATAAATTAAAGTTATTGTTTATATAAATATACCTAATTTATCTCAAGTGTCTGTTCATTTTTGCAACCTGTATGACCTACAAATCCCACGGTAGTGACGTTTTAAAAATTTAATGCATAATAAAAAAAATTTATAAAAAATAATTATATTTATTTTTTGCTTGTACATAAATAAAAAGGAAAAATGTATATATCTAGTTCTTAAACGTTTTATCGAATAATATATAGTTTTATATTTTTAAAGTTTTATAATTATTTTTCTTTTTAATAAATTTTTCAATAACTCAATTTTTTATTTAAAAACAGTAATATAAAAGCTAATTTTATAAAATGTGAATTAAAAAAAAATAATTTTTTTTAATTACATTGTATATCTGATCTCTTGAAAGTGTAATTATTAATATAAATGCTTTATTAATATAAGAATTATATTTAATTACAGTTTAAATAATTCTGAAAAAAATTAAATTACTTTGTATTTCTATATTTTTAAAACACTACATGCAGTATTTTATTTTTACAATTAAATTTAATAATATATGTTAATAATTGAAATAAGTATTTCCATGCCTTACAGTATTTAAAATTATATTACTTTTAAATAATAAAATAATTTTTCAATATATATATATATGTATGTAAGTATGTTTGGTATGAAATTATGTTTAAAATAATAAAATTTAAAGAAATATTTAGTTTGAGATAAATTACTGAGAAAAAATTCTGAATTTAATAAAAAATATATACACTTGTAGTATTTCATTAATGTGTGGGAAATTTTCGGATTTTTTTATGTTACAAGTTTTCGTTAGACTATTTAAAAAATATAGTTATTATATATAGCTATTTATAGGCAAAGTTAAAAAATTAAAATTATTTTACTTAGTTTAATACAAACCTTATCGTCGATAGTATCGAATTTTGTGAGTACAATACCATCAATCATGTGGGGATTCACGGAGCTACTATAATCTGCTAGGGCTTGATTGAATTTGATGAGTTGATCGACGGCTTCATTACCGACGAGTGCCTCACCGACGAATAACACAAGATCAGGTTCATTAACTTTGATTAGTTTAGCAAGAGCACGCATTAATGGCTCGTTGTCTTGCATACGGCCAGCCGTATCAACGAGTACAACATCAAATTGTGATTCTTTTGCGTAGCGTATAGCTTCTGTAGCTATCCCAGCAGCGTCCTTTCCATATCCTACGAATATATGATAATATTCAATTTTCTCTTTTTATTTAATTCGGATTTACAACGATTCATTAATTATAGTAACAAAAACAGAATACTTCTAATTTTAAAGTGTATGGCTCCTACATAATTTTTAATTGCAAAATTTTTTTTAATTAAAAAGAACAAAAAGTTCACTATATTATGTAAACTGCCAGAAACTTTTTTAATACATTTTTTACTGTAAAGTTTTATTTATAAATATTTTTTTTAATATTTCATAATTTAAAACCACGAAATTAAAAAATATCACTTCAAATAATTATTTAATATAAATTAATAAATGGTTTAATTAATGTAATATAATATAAATTAATGAATATTAAAAAATACTATTTAAGATAGTTATTAATGTTTAATGCAATTCATAATTGTAGAAAATATAGAATAAATTATTATATTCATAAAATTAAATAATGAAACTAAAAGACTACAAGAAACTTATTCTGTTGCCCGTAAAAATAACGTTATACATTATTTCTACTATATCTACCAAATTCGTGAAAATAAGAAACGTCATCAAAGAATAATAATTTTCTATTGTTAAGGATATTAAATAAAAACTGGATTATGAATTTCAAATTTATATAAGGAAACATATTTCAAAAATATTAAAAAAAAAGAACATGTTTTTTTTTACTTTATGTATTCTTTTTATATGTACTGTATAGTAATACCGTTAAATATTAATTTTAAAACTTTTAATTAATGATTTAATAAAATTAAATATTTAAAATTTTTTAATAAGCATTAACTTTTTTTTTATAACATTGACAAATATGACATTTAATATTTTTAAGGTTTATTAATTTTGTAATTTTTTTATTTTTTATTTTTAGCATATATTATTTAAAAATTTTTAAAACAAGTTAATTGCTGAAAAATTTAAATATATCTTAAAGAAAATAATATTTAATATATAACTCACCTAATATTTTATATTAAATAATAATAACAATAAATGAAATAAATATTAATAATAATAAGTAAAAATAAATAATAATTATGTGATTAAAAATTTACTAATCCATTATTAAATGTAAAGAAACAATAATACCTTTTTCAAAGAGTTGAACCATTGTTAAATTTTCATGTTTTTCAGATGGATGGAGAGCATTCAAATGTCTCATATGAGTTCTGAGTTGTTCGACAGCTCCAGCCCTGAAGGTGTCACAAGCAGCAATTAATACTCTAAAGTTATTCTCAATAAGCCAGAAGCAAATTTTAGCCAAATTCGTAGACTTGCCCACACCATTAACTCCACAGAACACCATAACATAAGGTCTAGCATTCTTCTTTGCTTCAAATGCATCTCTTAAAATATCTACACGATTCTTCGGTGCCAAAATTTGTACTAAAGCATCAGTCAAAGATGATTTGACTGTATTTGCTACACTGTCAAATGTTCCAAGGATTTTACCCTTCAACTTTGTACAGATAGAATCGCATAACTTCTGGGATATATCAGAAGCTACATTTTTTGAAATTAAGTGATCCTTTAAGTTGTCTAGTACCGGACGCATATCTTCTTCTTTAAGAGATTTATTACTCACAAGACTTTTAAACATTGAAAATACACCTTTAAATTTCTTTTGATTGTGCTGTTTACTTTGCAGAATTTCTTGTTTATTAAAATTTAATTCTTCATCAGACTCGCTTTGTACTTCTAAATCTCTAATGCCACCTTTCATTTGTCCAATGATCTACAGTATTCATTATTATTATAGTATACTACATATTTTAATTGTTTAAAAGTAACATTAGTTGGCTAATAAATATTAAAACTCCTAATTAAATCTATAAGCAATATTAGTAAATAATCTGTGGATTATATTCCAAATTAAAAATATAAAATTATTAAAATAAATTTTTTACATAACTATTAAATTATATATTGTACAATATAAATATATTATTTGTATACTAATGTAATAATTAATAATTATATTACATTTAGTAATAATTACATTTTTTAAATTAATCTTTTTAAAAATAAATATTTAAAATACTATCCAAATAGTTCTTACAGTTGGATCAGCTGCAATGTATTCTCCACATTCTTTTGGTTTATCTTTTGTACGTTCTAAGTTTGCAAGATCTTTATTAGTTCCACCTAATTCCCACACTCTTGGTTTTTTACCAGTTTTTTCAGATTTTGGACTTTTTCTAAAATAATGCAACAATTTTTTGTCTGATATTATATTCATATAAATTAGAGCAATATCTATAAATTTACTGTTTCTCTGCTTTCTTTTTTGATTCAGTCATTTTCTGGATAAGTTTCATGCGATTAACCATCAGAAGTTCTTCATCCGCATTACCATTTTGAACGGCAATTGACATGGTTGAATCTAGCACTTTACGTATTTCTTGGATTTTTGATAAATTTAAATAATTTCTGTTTAATAAATGAATTCCTTTAAAAAATTACTTACGTTGAGTTTCATTAGCTTCATGAGTTCCTTTCTTTCTTTTACCTGTAATAAAGAATAAAAAAATAATATCTCATCACTATAATATTACTATGAAATAATAATTGCGTTATTTAAGATAAATAAACATGCCATATTTTTAATATAAAAAAAAATTAAAATTATACAAGAAAGCTATTTTTTATCGTATTAACATTTTAATTTAAAATATTTTAATCTTATGAGAATTTCAATTTTGCAATAATAAATGATATAAATAACAAAATATTATATACATTATAGAATTTAAAATTTAAAATTGTATAAATTAGATAATTTATAATTACAATACTTAGGCTGTTTTTTAATATCTTTTTCATTCTTTTTTTCTATCATGCTTGCAATAGTTTTTTTTGATTTAACACTTTCATCGAATGTTCTCATTTGTTTTGGAATTTTAGCCTGAGATTTTCCCCAATGCTCTGCTAATGTTAATGTTTCTTGAAAAATTTTTATAAAATCATAATTAAATAACCATTTTGAACTTCGCAGTTCATTTATAAAACGATTTCTAAATTCTAAATGAATATCATTTAAAAACTTGTCAATATAAGATAATTTCAATATTTTTTGATATGCTACCACAAAAACCAATTCAAATTCATTGTCCAACTTATATTGTAAACGCAACGAATCATGTTCATATGTTTGATTTCCTGTTCTTTCCTGCAATAATAATAAATATATTTTATATTAATACATAACAATAACAAATTAATTTACAATAATTAATTATAAATTTTTTACTATTATACTTTACACCACAATATTATTTAAAAGTATGTTTATTCAAAATATTGGAATAATCAAATTAAAATAATTCCTAAAAATACCTAAAAATAAACTAATAATTATTGACATTGTAATATTAAAATATATGTATATTTTTAAAAATAATTATATAAAAATATGATAAAAATTTCCTTTGAAAATGTTTATTGTCAAATTAGCTCTAACGTTGATAAACCAATATTTTCAAATATCCAAATATTGCATTTACTCAATTGTAAAGTTAATTTTATTAAATTTCCAACTAACTTAAAATATAATATATTATTAACTTATTTTAAATATTACAATTATTTTACAACTAATTTTAATGTGATAAAATAGTATAAAAAAGGGCTGAATTGTGATTAAAAATAATTACACATACAACTAGTTTAACAATTGGAGCCATATGGAATACATTTGCATTTATGAAAAATGACAAAGTAGGGAATTTAGTGTTTGTATAAATAAATAAATATATGTTATAATAATATAACTTTAATTATCATACGAAATTAACTCCATAAAAGATTTTAAAAATATGAAAGTAATATAGCTTACCTGCAGAATAACACTCTTAATTAGAGCATTTACGTTTGGAGTAAAAATCTCCGCTGTACTTTGGAAACACCAAAGAACGATTCCTCCCTTGCTAAATATTGAGAAAAGATCGAGCATTTTTAAGAAAAAAATATTAGGTGAAGACTGGAAATATGAATGTTGAATTCCTAACCTATACAATATAAATATTGTTTAAAAAATAAATAATAGTATACTCAACATACGATCAGAAACTTTGTATTGACGTATAAAAGAAATAAATGGTTGTGGAAGTTTAGAATCTCTTTAAAACCAATTTTAAAACTAAACATATCACAAAAGCCATAAACTTTTGCTTTTGAAGGTAAAGAAAATATTTTGTTCGCTTTTTCAAAGAATATTTCTTTTTATTTCAAAAAGAATTTGATATACCGAAGCAAATTGATATTTACTAAGAAACTATTTAGTTACATATTTTGGAGAGAACCAGAAATTTTGATACCATGAAATTTACAAAATGTCTATTTTTTTATTGTAATTAAAAAACATCGTGACACTAGTACAACGTTAAAAGATATTTTTAAAAGTAATCATATCAAAATAAAGTAATGTGCTTTAGTGTCTTAACGAAAAAGAAAAATGTAGATATTTATGTTTTTTAGTTATTAAAAAAAGTCGTAGTATTAGACGAAGCTGTAAATAGTATTTATTAAACATACGATGAAATCTATGCATTTTCTGAGGTAATAAAAGTTTTTTTGCATTTTAAGAAAGCACTAGTAATTCAACCGATACTTTGTCTCGAGTTGCCTGCTTTTGGTACAGATGAGGCTTAATTTCAGCAATTATATCTGGTGATTGACGTGTTTTAATTAAAATCATAAATGTATAAATGTACATTTCATTTATATGAGCAATTTACTAAATTGACTTGACAATCAGCTTAAATACCGAGTGATGAAGTGATTCTCTATTCGATTCTTTGAAATCTTGACAAAGAGTATGTCGAGCACTTTCTTTTTGTTATTTTAAAACAAGTTTTGAACGGAAATATCGTGATAGCTTGCTCTCTGATTACAGACAATCCTTCAATCCGGTGAAAGCAGTATTCCTATGAGTGAGATATATAAAATGTACAAAAACACATTAAACAATGCATCTTACATTCACAAAATACATTTTATTGTATAATATAATTACGTAGTATAATTATATATATACTATGTGAGAAATTTGAAAGAAAATTAGAGAAGTTAAGTGGAAGACAGATTTCTCTAAAAAGTCCAGGTTTTAGTTAGAAATTGAGTTTTAGATATTCTCAGGCTATTTTATAGTACAAGGATCCAAAATAAATTAAATATTTAATTTTCGACTGTTCCCGTGTCATTACATAATCTCCTTCGGACAGTATGAAGATAGTGATCAGATAAGGACGATGCAAGTTAAAAGGGGAAGGGTTTTTCAGGGTGATCTTGATTAAATGTACTGAAGTTTGTTTGCCTTGTACTTTTAATGTAGTATTAAATAAAAAATTCTTCTTGCGACTTTTACAATTTTATTAATACTTCATAGATGATAAAACCTAGCATGTAGTAATTTAAATAACTGAGTGAAACATACAAAAAAGATGAAGACTTCAAAGTCTAATATTAATTATTAGTTATTAAAGAAGGGTTATTAGAAAAATTACAAGTATGAAAATCTTGATAGATCAATACAGAATTAATCAAGAACAGATAAAACCAAAACCTAGTTATATTTAGATAGATCTACCAGTGCAAATGTTGATAGATCTGAGTCTCTGGATTGATAAAAATTAAAAAATAAAATACAAAAAAGCCAGCTGTGGCTACTGAATTTAAGTTGGCAATTATTTTTATGGAATATTCAAAGATTAATAGACTTTAGATTTTTGATGAAAACGAATTCACGTTTATGAAATACAACGTATCGATTTCCTCTTTTGCGTGTGATATTTCAACATTATTGTATGTGTAATTTTTTTAGTATAATTCTTGTGTGCCAAGATAGTTTTTTTCAAACTGAGAAAGTGATTTATAATGGGGAGAACGATGATCTGCGCGCGTTAATCATTGACGGTGCGATACCGTACATGGTTTCCATATTGTTTAGTTTTGCGGAAATACCAACTTGTGCGAAAATACAATCCTTTGTTGATGAATCAGAAAATATCATGAATCAACGAGCATTTTCCATAGCTTGTGCATCACAAGCGTCCGGAAATACAATCCTAAGTTTATAAATTAGTGGTCATCAATGTCGACGACCGGGTGGTAAATTATGTCAAATATATAACGAGGCGACAGTAACAAGAAGGGGAAAAGCATCATGGCCTTGTTTTGGTAAGTCGGAGCACGTCAATTTGATAAACATCACATGTATTTTTTTATAAAGGAATGTGCTATAATGATATATCAAATAGGGATGTTTTTAAAAGGGATTTTTTTCTGACATTCTGTAGTAATTTATACAGATGAGCTGATAAGGGCCGATTTAGAAAACTGCAAAATTTATGAATAAACTTATGCCGACGATGTTTTAATAATAATTGTGAATAAGAACTGCAGCATACTCAATGAGCTATTTAGGATACCTAGAAAAGATCTCTGAATGGAGGTGTTCGAATTATTTGGTAGTTATTCCAGTAAAAATTTTGTCTTGTTACTTACAATTATATAGAAGAATAAAACCTTTAGGAAATTGCAACTTAACAATTGTTTGAATCTATATTATCGAGTAAACTAAACCCCACGGAGTTAGAGAAATGGAATTAAAAATTAAATTTGAATAGTTACATAGTACATTAAATCTTGAAAGATCATCAATTGGATACGATAAAATGAACTTACAATTCAATCGTTAAACTCAGATTAGACACACACTATGATCTGTGGTTGGAGACACACTTAATATTAGTACATTGAATAAAGTACAGAGGATTATTTTAAAGGTAATTAGGGGTTCTGAGGAGAATTTTGACAACAATTATCGGTCTTTTACTCGGTTCATGTTACTCTAGTATAAATGCGTATATATGAGCCTATAATAGATATCTGCAATTGTTTTTCAATTGTTAAGGATTACCCGAATTTTTTAATTGTGAACTATCACAGCATACGATTGCTTTCAGTTGGCATATTTTTGGGTAGAAAAGACTTAAGAATTTTTAGTTACAATTTGGATTACGATTGGTTTCAAGAACAAACAGGAAGTTAGAACTAGGACTTGGGAGTTGGTTAGCTTAAACAATAAGATTATGTACTGACTTGTAAGCTATACTTTCATATTTCAAGTCAAAATTAGGAACATTATCAATTGCATGGTACTGATGCTAAGCATAATAAAAAAACAGAAGACTATTATCGTCTATTCAAACTATTAGATTGCTTGCTTTGGACGGCATTATGTTTGCTAAAGAGAAGTTTATAGACACAAGTAGGACCTTGAAACATTTGCTAAGAACAACAAGATAACATGAATCAGAATTATAAAATATCTGGGTATTATAGCAAAAAAAGTGATAAAGTTGCTAAAAAATTTCTACAACTTTCAGATTTTAGATCAACGAAACTTATGTAGTTCAGCTAAAGCATAAAATAAAAAAAATTAAAGAAACAATTGAGAAAATATTTTGAAAGGTAATAAATTGAAAAAAAAACATAAATTTAATGTACAAAATATAATGAAAGACAGGGAGAAAAAAGAAGAAAATAGACGAAAACCAATAAACCTTTAGATTTTTGGGGAGTAATGAATAAGCCACTGCAAAGACTGCCTATTCCCTCTTTCTTCTATCATCACTATATCTACATGCATAGTTAATCAGATCGACAATATTGTTCGGGATGGAAGGAGGAAAGGCGAATGAGTAAGCGTCAATTAATGTTATATATTTTCTTTTATTTCGACACTAGCTATGAGTTATGATAAAACACCTTGTACACTTTTGCGAAAAACGAGGAAGGGTGATACGGACGAGATATTGCGTCAATAACAAAAGGTCCCGAAGCCTTGCGGCCTCTGATTTTATACGCTTTGTAAGGCACCCCCTCCCTTGCTTCTTTACATAGTTTTACATAGTTTTGGCAGCCGCTTGCTGCTTATAATTATTACTCTCGTAAATGTTCATTTACGAGGGCCCGAAACGCGTAGTCTAAGTTCCGACCTTGCCTACGGCACCATTCTTAACTTACCCTCGGCATAAAAACCTCCTGAGTGTTGGTCAGGAGGAAAAGCCATTAACATTTCTAAACTACTCATAGGCAAAGGTATCTCAGTAGCCGCGCCAAACCCTAAATCTCGCAGGTTTCTCCTCCAGTTGTGCCGCTGCGTCACCAAGCTTCCTCAGTGCCCTTGAAAGGGGTGATCATTCTACACGAGTTGAGGATCCGATATTTCGGCGATCTCACTTGGATCGACCCGGCACTCTTCGCGGGATTCGTGGTCGTAGCGGTACGGGAGGAACCTAAAAAAGGGATTTGTTGGAAGGTATATTAAGGGATTAAGGAATGATAGGTAATCTCCTCGCTCCAGGGCTTAAGTCTCGGCTAATCCCCTTAACAGGGGATTATCTCGAGGCCCTCTGACCCGCATACGCAAACCTTTGCGTATAGCGAGAATTAGGTTAATTTTTCGCCGAATTAATGACGGATTACTAACCTTGCTGGTGCTCGCCCGCATTATTCAGGTCGACCGCTCATCCGCCTGGTGGCTCAGGTTATTTTGCCCGGGTTTGCTGAAGAGCTTGAACGTGCTCCGACCGGCGCGTACCGACCCAAACATGTGCGGGTTCCCGCCCAGGCAGGTACCGCGTACAAATGTGCTATTATATATTACATGCAATTACTATAAAAAAAACATTGGGTGATCACGTTTTTTCTAAATATGAAAGAATGTTCAAGAACATAATTTAATCACTTCATCTTTTATTCGAAATCATAAACACATAAAAAAATATATAGATTATTATTTTCATAGATTCGAAGAAAAGAAAAATTGCATCGAGTCTTCATAAGTTGCGGATAAAATCTTAATGGCACGTCATATAACTCGGTTTTAATGATACCTGGTTAGACTTAAATCTTTATGATTGGAACAGCACAAATGTGTGCATAGATAAATCTAAAAAAAATATGAAGGTGTGTGAAGATACGTAGGTTTGCCTAGTATGATAATCGTACGTACAATCTTATGGCTTCCTTTAAATATCATATATTTATGTAACTTAGATTATTATACAATATATTAATATATCAAAGCAGTATAATTGAAATTATTATACATTGCTAAGGCTTTTTTTCATACTTCCCAAAAAAGAGTTTTGTCTTTTCATTTCAACGATCAATTAGAAATATATCCTCTGTTATAAGACTTCGATGATTTTTCCATTAAAAAATCTGAATGTAGCATTTGTGCGTATACTTATAAATTACATTGCATCCATTATTGATTCTAAAGTGTAAAAAGTTTACAAGGAACCCGATAAAATGAGAAAAGAGAGTAATTTTCCGGAATACACAAACATATATGAAAGTGAAACCGACCGGTTGGATTATTTTTCATTATTTTCGATACAGTGTTTTTTTAAAATAAAAAAGTATCTTTTCATTTCCTTTTAAATCATCATTACTACTAACAATATATATATATATATATATATATATATATAAGCATACGATCTTATCCTTAATCAAAAATTTTTAATCATAAATTAAATAATACATTTATATATTTTATTTGCAGCGATAATAATCATTATAAACATGCATTTCATTTTATTTTAAAAATAATTGATTGACTATATTCTGAATTTTAATTCTGCATACAAAATTTTTTTTAAAAATAGTATAAATAAATCGAGAAGTTATGAGACAGGTTTATAATTAAGCAAACGGGAATAAAGTGAGAAAAATATTGTAAACATACGAAAGAAATGTATGAAATTAAGCTAAAAATTTTGGATGTTTTTGTAAAATGGAAGAGAGTAACAGATATTAAGAATTTAATTTTACATAAATTAATTTCTTTTATTTTAGTATTTTAATATATATATATATATATATATTTATATTTTTCTATTAATAAAAACTATAATGATGAATCAAAGATACGTTGGAAGTGGCATCTAAGATTTGTGGTTTTCAATTTCACAATAGTGTATAAACGCGACATTTACCATAGTATATATTTACGCATAAAAGGAATCAAGAACTTTTCGCTTTAGCTTTCTTCTAGTCATTTCTTTCTCTCCTTTCTTTCTTTCTCTCCATTTCGTAAAATAATTAGTTTATTGTTTTACGACTATTGGGTAATCGATTTTTATTATGCATTCCTTTGCCTAGATTAGATCATATTCCTTTATTGTGCATACTGTAATCAAGTGAATCCTTTGCTTCTATTTCCAATCTTCACATTCGGTATAGATGATCAATGTTCAGAGAAATACATGGTAAAGGCAAAGTGCACATTGAACTATTTGTGTTCGCAAACGAATTAGTGCGAGGCATATTAATTCATTAGCCTCTAAGTCTAAACGTGCTTGTTCAAACCTTTTGCGATAGGCTGTCCTCACGTATCCGTGCGCGAGTGATTAAAGATATACCTATGACGTTAGATCAGTGTGTAGTTATCAGCCATGATATTAGAGTGTTATTATTATTGTGATATTATTATATAATGCTGTGTTACCGCAGTGAGCATTCGGTCTTTACGCATGCGCACCACTAACCTTATCACGAAATGTGTGCTACAATAAAATTAAAACATGTATAAATTATTAAATCAGATTTTTACTATATTTTAAATTATAGTTTATTATATATATGTATATATTATCGCCTGCAAATAGCTACTGTTGAAATTTACATGATTGTGATATTTATTGTCCTGAAGAACATCTAAGCTTAATATCTTGTACAGATACATCGAATAATGTCTATAATCTGCTGTCGTATATAAGATATTTAAAAAATTAGTATACTCGTAAACTTTTATTTACTACTTAAACACATCTAGTTAATATTAGCCATAACTTTTTATTCATGTTTGTTAAATATTGAATAATTATAAAAAAATAAATAGCTATATGTATTTTTAAAATTACTATTGGTGGAAACTTTTGATGATAATTATTGATAATACATAAAAAAAATCTTAGCTTTTGTAGCAATTATTTAATTACTTTCATAGATTTTATTTTTAGTAATGAAAAACATATACTGACACTTTTGTTATTTGTTTATTGTTATTTTATTGAAAAATATGTTTTATAATTTCAAAACAAAATTTTCTGATTATTTAAGAAAATGGATAAAATTAATAATTTTTAAATAGATAACATTCAACATTTTTTTTAGTATGACGGATTGCTTTCTAAATAATTTAAAAAGTTAAGTTAATTTAATAATAATTTATAATAATTTATAATTATAATAATTGTTTTTATATATAACCACCAATATCATGCTAACATGTGATATGTGTGTTTAATCATAATTAACTTGTTTTTATATACAGAATGTATTCTACAATAATGTGTAATAAATGGTATAGTATTTAAATACAAATTAAAACTATGAAAAGTTTAATTTCCATTAAATTCTTTTTATAAATACACGCCAATTTGTAATTAATAGATAAGATAGAAAATTACTTTGTTACTTTTAAATTCCTTATAATTAATAGATTGTTTAGTTTAAAAATTTGAATTAAAAATTTTTTATTTCACACATTTTTTCGTTACTGCAAGGTCATTTAATAATAGCATATTTTATATTGATTGTATTTTAATCTGATAAAAATTATGTAAACTGGGACTAGTTCATATTGAAAAATAATGCATTCTGAAATAATCGCTCTATCAAAGAAAATTAGAGGCAAAATTAATAGTTCCATTAGCTTTGGAACGACACATATCATTTTTTAAAAAAGATGTCGCTATCAGTTCTTTTCTACAAGGTAATTTTTCTTTTAAGTTAATTTAATTAAATGTGAAATATAAAATAATTTAAATATTAACCTCATTGTCCAAATTTTTTAATTATTTTTAAATATTTTTAATATATATAAAGTAAAACTAGTAATATAAAAAAAAAGTCTTTCAATAAGATTAGGTAATTAGAATTTTAGAGTGCATCTAATAGTTATACAAATTATCAATTTACGGTACAAAACTAAAAGTTATAAACATAAACATATTTGTTTATTGTTATCTTAAATACTTTTTGATTTTTAATTTAAATTATAAATTAAATACTAATATTTTATTCAGATATTTTAATAATTAACGATAATCTATGAACATTTACTACTTTTAGACATAGAAAATTTTTTAATAAAAAATAGTTAAAAAAGGGATAAATTATTAAAATTATTTCGATAATATAGGAATGTTACATTATTATTACATTTCTTTATGTATTTATTAAAATTTATTAATATTACATTTATATTTTCCATTAAAAGTAATAATAATAATTAAAACGTGAATATTTAATAATTAAATTAATTTTTGAACTTATAATTAAATGTATAAATATACCAGAAAATTTTCTCAAACTATTTATGCATAATATTATTAAATTTCATTTATTAAAGCAATTCAGATTTGCTAAAAATTTATTTTAAAAAATTTTTTAATTTTAAAACTTTTAGTTCTTTAAAATAAAAATAAAAGCAAAAATATAATGCCTAAATGATTATTGCATTAATAATGTTATTTATAAAATATGTGCAAGTCACAATAAAATGGAAAGAAATTCTACATAGCATTAATTAAAAATTTTCATTTGAGTATATTTAAATAAAACTAGTAAAAATGAATGTGTTTGGCTCTTCCAGATTCTGTTACTGGAAAAATTGTAACAAAATGCAAGATATATAGTAAAACTACATCGGAGTCTAAAAACTTGAATTCAATAAACTATTGATAATTTAAATGACTGAAAATGCAATGAATTGCAATTATAATGAAACTTTAAATATATCAAGGCACTTTGAGGTCCAAGATGCTCCAAGTCCTGAATTATTTGATAGTGATGCTGATGATGAAGTTGAAACTGCAAACAATGCTTTGAGTTTTCAAAACAATTTTGATAAGCAGTGGATTTCTTTTAATAGTCCAAAGAAACTCAATACTAATGAAGAAATTCTAAAGGCAGATAAATATTTGTTGAGAAGAATGAATAAATTCTTAAGTGGTGTACCCCCACCACCAAATCATACAATATCACAAAAAGATTGTGATGATTTTCTTGCATATATTACACAGAATCGGAACTACTTTTGGGCAGATCCCTTTAAGTTAGAAATGAAAAATATACCAAGAAAATCGAAAAGCATTTCTTTGATACAGGTAAGTATATGGATTTATTTTAATGCAAAATAATTGGTATACATATTTCATTAGTTATGTACGAATAGTTGCTTATAACAATTACAAAATTAATCCTCATATAATTTAGCATTTGAGAAATTTTTTAAATGTATTGTCTATCTTTGTTAATGAACAATTTATTAGTAAATGAATTACTTCAATAATTTGATAACTTTAAAATATAGTTGAAATATTTTTGTACTTATTTATCACAAATTAGATTGCTATAATTTGTCATAAAGTAAATGTTAATAAAAATATAGATAATTTTTGAAAAAGTGCCTAAAAAGTATATAACATGAAACAATAATAAAATTAATTATTAATTATACATGTTTATATTGAATATTCCATATTTCATATTTAATATTATTTAATGTTTTTCAATTTCCACTACATTTCTAAATTATATGATTATTACATTGAATAATAATATCTAATAGTGCATTTAAACTTAGTTATTATTATTTTATTTACGAATAATTAATAAATTATTATTCACATTTCTGTATATTCCTTAAATCTAAATTTCATTTTGCACCTTTTCATATTTTTTAGTTTTTAGTTTATCAACCAAAACTTGCTGTTTCATTTTTGATACTTATTATTAAATTAAATACTTATACTTACTTACTAATATAATACTTACTTATTAAAATACTTGCAAAGATTTGTATTAAATAAAGAGTTTAAAATAAATTTACTTAGTTCTCATGATTTTTATAATTCTTTAAATCCAATGACGTACACTTCACATTTTAAATTTCCTTATAATTTGAAACCTTAAAAGTTAATTTTCTTTAAGTTTGTTAATTCATACATTGTTATTTACATTTTTGTACATTTCTTGATTCTACATTACTTTTTACATGTCTACATATTACTTATTATATACTTTTAAGATTATATTTATATCAATTATTATTTTTCTTCTTTCCTATTATTGCTTTGCTTTAAGTCTCCCTTTTAATCTACTACTTTTTCTCTCTCTTTGTTCCAGTTAATCTTGTATAGTATGTTTGAAACTTTCTTTCATAATATTCTTTCACTTAATTGCTTTAAAGCTCATGACATTGCATTCATCTATAATAATTTATATCTTTCTAAAACTTTTTTGTTTTTTTTCGTTTATTGTATAATCTGTACTTTCCTACAAATTACTGTTTATTTTTCTTTTAATTACTCATTGTAATTCTCAATAATAATTTGATCCTATTTTTTTTTACTTTAATGAAGTGTTGATAATGTATTTAATTTCTGCATAGTTTTATTTTTCCAGTCTAGTAATCTAACTTACTATTATTATCCTAATTTTAATGCTTATATTTTTTCCATTTTATTTCCCCTTCTATTTGTTCTCTACAGAAGTAAGTTGACCATCCAATATACCAAAAATTTATCCTTTTTATCTCGTAAGTTTCCTTCTTCCTTTCGTTCGTATTTCTATTTTTTTCAAAAATTATTTCTTCTTCTGTCTTTATTATGCACTCAAAGAAATTCCGTGTCTTCACTATTTATTATTTTGTGTTCAAATTTATTTTTCTTCTAGTTGTCTATTTCTATTGTGTTTCCTTTTGTTTCCAGCATCAAAATGTGATTAGCGAATTTTTCTTCTACATTCAATATCTATTTTATGTATTTTTCAATACTTTTTTTGTTTTCTCGTAGCTTTTCTACCCCCAAATTTCGACTCCGTATAATATCATATTTTCTATGAATGCATAAAGTATTTTCATTTTGTGAAATTTATTTGAAATTCTCTATAAATTTTTTGCTATACTCTCAATACTTTCTCCTAATACGGTTTCGCTCTTTTGGCAATAAATTTGGTATGATCTTTGCCGCTATTATTTTTATTGAATTGTATCGTACATACGTAAATTCCTTAATTGTTTCTATTTTGTTGTTACCATTTCACCCAAACTCCGATTTTTTCCTTCTTCCCATTTTTTCGAATTTTATTATTTTTGTTTCCTCTGTATTTATTTTGAATTTTAAATGTTGCCTGGGTAGTTTCTGAAAATTCTTAATACGTCGTTTAATTTCCCCTCCCTTTTTACCAAAATTACTATGTTGTCTGATATTAGTAATTTAATCGTCTTTTTCCTTCGTTTTAATGTTGTTTTTTTTATGTTCCTTTTCCAGATTTGTTAATGCTATATATTAAATATGGTTCACATCATCATTTAAATGTATCATCATTAAAAAAACCTCTGTAAATTTCTTTTGTGCAAACAATCAAATTATTATTTTTTTCTATTTTTTTCACATTTTTTTCATTCTTTTTTTTTAAACCGATCCTTAACTATTTATTTTATTAGTTTTGGTCTTATCTTGGACTTTTTCTTAATTTTTTTTTATTTATTCTATTTATGTATATATTATCCCTTCCTTTGCTCATTTTTCTTTTGTACCATTCTGTTGTTATTTTTGTCAATCTAATCAACCCTTGTACTTTTCTCTGTCTTGTTCTTTCCTCTTCCATTTTCTGTATTAATTCTAAATGTATATTCTAACAGGATCTTTTTCATTCTTTATTCTCAGTCTTGATATCTATCTTTTTCCTGTTTTTTCTTTCTTTGCTAAATAGCCTCCAGAATACTTTTCCATACTTACCCTTTTCTACATCTTCTAACTACTTGCTGTTTATTATCTTGTCCTAGAATTTCTTTCCACCTTTCTTGTTCGTTAATTCATTTCCTCTCTTCTCCTATTATAACATTAAAATCCTGCTCATAATTATCAGCTTGCCATTATACCTTTCCCATATGTTGTCCAATTTTGTAAGCTTTTTTAAACTTGGTTAAACATAATTGAAATTCATTAATATCTTTGGAGAATTAATAATGTTATAATATTACGTTATAACTTTTATTATAAACTTGGAAAATATGTGAATTTAAAGAAAATTTTTTATTCATTATTAATAAAAATTATAAAAATTCTTTATTACAAGAATTTTTTAATAGAACATTTTACATATATTTATAAAATTTACAACTGTAGTATTAAAAATGGTTAATAATATTTTAAATTTAATAATTACAAAAGTGTTATAGTGTATCAGATAAAATATATATCGGGAATTTCTTAATAATTTATTGATACTTCATATTGAATACTTAATTTTAAGAGATGGCTTAATATTTTAAAAATTATATAACCCCTGAATTATTTAATATTTTCAAAATCATTCATTTTTAATCGATATCTATAATTTATAAGTATTTTATTTATTATTTATTATTTATTTAATTATTATTTAGTAAATGTCAAAATTTTTTTGAAATATATATTTTTGTTTACAAATATGAAATTTAACATTCCAATATAACATTAAATTAAAATTATTTATATCAGCAAATTATCAAAATGAAAAATTTTTAAAATATTGTTTTTTAATATCTAACTATTTTGAAATAAAAAACAAAAGTGTGTATAAAATTTTTATATATTTTGTTTTTACAGAAATTTAATGAGCATAAAAATGAAGATACTAAATCAAATATTATGAATAAGACTTTTTATGAAGCAAAAGCTGGATTACTGAATTTTAGCACAACTCTTGACACATATGGACAATCTAATAACTTGAAAGTGGACAATAATAATTCTGTAGAAATTAATGTAGAGTTTTCAGAAACCACTAATTCATTAACTTTATCGAACACACTATTTAAAAATTGCTCTATTTTATCTGCATCCACATTTAATACATTTAATGATAGCAAAATATGTGATAATAATAAAGAAATGATACCAAAATTGTTCACTTCAATTAAGGTTGAAGATGCTGCTGTATTACCTTGGCCTGATGCATATAAACATAAATGCCATGAAATATAGTGAGTTGACTAATGCATTTCTATTATTCAATTTTTTATTTTTTAATTTATTTTATCATTTTTTTAAGTTTTGGTCTTTGAAAAATCTTTTAAATTTCTCATATTTTAATGTTACAATATCTATATTATTTGGTGCTATGCATAATATAAATTAAAATATATTAAAAATATAATGTTAATATAATATATATTAATATAGCAAATTAAATTATATATTAAACATTAAACTCTTAAATATTAAAATTTTTTTTAGTTATAACAGAAATAGAGCAATAGAAGACTTTGAAAATCTTAGAATGAAATTATGCGATAGATACGTTGGAGCTGAAACACAGTCGACGTGCAATATTTGGTTTGCTGAACAAATACCAAACAGTACGAGAAAAACAAGTCTTCTACTAAAACGTAACATCAATCAAAGTCCTAGTAAAAGACTCAGTTATCTTGCTAGAAGACGAAGAACATTTTCTAGTGCAAATTTACAAGGACTTGGTGTTACTGAGAAAAAACAACTTATATTAAACGTGAGGTAAATAATTTAATTATGTCAATTTTTTATGAGTCTGAAGGTGCAAATGTTCAAATTTATACAAAAATTAAAATTTAAAAACAACTTTGTTCTGATAACAATTATAGAAATTATTAAAATAATTGATAACTAAATTTTAAAACTACTTCCAAAGAACACTTTAGAGGAGATTGAAAATAAAAAATCTTTATAGTGTCAAATTTTATAAAATTTATAAATATTATACACTTTACAGATACAATGACAAAACTGTATAATAAAAATTTGTTATTAAATACTGCATTCTAGTTTTATATCACAATTTATCAAGTTAAAATAAAGATATTTTATATAATCCTAAAGTTTAGAAGTAATAAAAATAACTTTAATTTATTTAATTTAATAATTGAAAGATTTTTTAAATTGTTTATTTTATCTTTCTACTTAGACTTTACATAGCAATTTGCATTCCTATGAAAAATTTCCTTAATTTCTTTCAATATTAAACAGAAGTTATTGAAGAAAAGTTACTGAATATCTTTTATTAGGATGGTAATTAACAATTTCTTATACATCGATTATAGATGTATAACTTTTTAACCTATGCTTTTTAAGACGTTTGAAATAAACACAACAATTTTCTAAGTAATTTTTCGATGTTAATTTTTGTTTGAACATTATTTAATATTATATCTATAAGAATATATATTTATAAACTTTATCGAAATTGACACCATAATTTTTTTTTAATTCTCAAGTATTTTTGTGGGGATGCGGTTGTGAAATAGTTTTGAAATAATATTATTAATTACATTATTTCAACTATATTGATAATTTCTTGTTTTTTTTAGAAATTCAAATTTTTTCACATCACAATTTTCGTTTAAATTTGAATGTTTGTTACTTCAAATACATAATTTCTTTATAGTGTATATTCGAATGTTGAGTTGATTTGAAGTTCAAATTAATACATACAAATCTCTTATTGACAACTAATTTTATTAATTTCATTACGTTAACTTAATGAAATTAAATTGAATTAATTTATTACTTAATTATTATTAACGTAATTAACCATTATTATAATATTAACAATTATCAGTTAATCTGAATATTTAAAAATATGTGATTTATAAAAAAAAAACATTCCATTTTACAGGAAATTGAAAAAAGTTATGATTATCGTTACAAAGCTACTTAACATAAGATGAACTTGTTCTATAATCATTTTAATATAAAAGCAATGTTTCACATTAAAAAAAAAACTTTAATGCTAAACTATAAATTATATGTAAATTTTAAGTAAATAATAAATACAAAATATAATTTTCTTTTAACTTTTAATATGAAGAACATAAGTTTAGAAAACATATGCTCTTGAAAATACAAATAAATTGAACGTTTACTATAATTATTAATACATACAAAGTATATTTAAGATTTTATTCGTAACTTATTTATATAATTTTAAATGTTTAATTTTAGGAAAGGATTCATTCGTAAAAGCAAAAGTCCTCGACGTAAAACTCCAAGTAGTTCAGCGAAGAAACGTTACTTACGAAAGCTTATGCTAGAAGGTCCATCACCAAGAAAAATAAAAATTGAAACTTCAAAGCGAGCTCTTTTCCAAAGTCCTCCATTAAAAAAACAAACTTCCAGTGAAACAGTTGTAACAACAATTGTTAGTAATAATAATCCACAAAAAATAAAAAGAGCTTTATTTCCAACACCAAAAAAAAGCGATGGTAAATTAAAACTTTATACTATAGTAATATTTTTATATAATAATAATACATTTTTTTAACGAATATAAGAACGTATTATAATATATATGACGAATATAAAAATAAAAAACTTAGTGTAAATAAATGTTTAAGAATTTTCCTAAAATAAATACATATAAAATTGAAAGTACCATTTTCTACCCATCAAATTTTATTTTTTATTCAAGTAGGAATTTAATTTTTATTTTAATTATATCTATGAAAATATTTTTTTTATCACCTAATGATTTTTTAATAATTTCACATGAAAAATAAAATGTTTCGTTATGTTTATTTATACAATTATACAATTTGTTTAAGTTAATTTGTAACAAGCAAAACGTTTAATATTCATTTTATATGTTGATATTGGTAATATTTTTAATACTGTTAATAGTTAGTGACATTTTGCATACCCAGTCATTCAGTTATACGGAATCAAGAAAAAGAAAAAGCGATGAAGAACTAGAGCACCCACGACAAAAATGGGCAAAAAGTTTATCATTTGATTGTGTACGAAATCTCGACAATAGTTCGTCAAATACCTGGAATCCTGTAAGGTATTCTACCAGCAGCATTTTAACAAAAGACCAAACACTGAATTATAGAAAATGTGAACTTAGTGAAACACATAGAAAGGTACTTTTCCACGTTTCTTTTAAATTATATCGTAGATGTATATACTCAAAAATTAATAAACTAATTCTACAACATAAATAATTTTTCAATTAAAATTTTTAACTGATAAATAAAATGGTTTATAATAGTTATGCATAAAAACTTACTATTCTATTTTATTATTTAAAAATAAATATATAATTATAAGATAATTGTTGACACAAGAATTTCAAATGTATATATATATTTATTGAGAAAATATATTGAGAACTTATTTTTTATACTAACTTTGAAATAAAAATTTGTTTTGTATATCAGAGAACTTATGTATAGATATTAATGATTTCAATATAATATTTTTTACAAAAAATTACTTATAATTTTATAGAAATTACTATGGGCTGTTGCTGAAGCATTACGGAACAAAGGTATTGGAATGAATCATCCATTATTCAAGCAATACGCAACCAGTCTGGCACATACTGTGAGAAAATTCATGCCTGATCTGGAAAACAAAAACATTCCACGCAAGCCCGGCAGCACGAGCGATCGTATGTTGAAACTTGCCAAACGTCACGTTCTTCTTATTATCGAAGCAAAGACTATTTTTTAGTGCACCTTTCGCGTGACTAAAATTACTAATTCATTCGTTAAGTGTTTATAAGTGATATCAAATTAAAAATACCTGTGAATTTATTTTAATTTTAACTTCTCTTTAAAAAATTTAGAAATAATTTGTCATAAAATTTTCTAATTTCATTTCATACTTATTCTAATGTTGAGCAAAGTTTTTTTAAGTTTTCACGGACTTTTTTTGTAATCAAAATAAAAATATTAAAATGTTAATAAGTAATAAAAGTATTAAACACTTTCACAAATTTTTCAATTTAATTCATTTAAATTAAATAATCGTCTTAATTAGTAAGTTTTCAGGTTAAAATAATTTGTATTAAGTTTGTCTGAAATTTTTTTTTTATTTTGGACTATTTAGAAGTGTTTTATTTACTATATAAAACTTAAAATAAATTCATTGTTTTAAAAAAATATCTTTTAATTCTTTTAAAGTAGTTTGATGTTACCCTATTATTAAAATCGTTTGTTGAATAAACCATAAAATACCTAAGTATGTACATACTTTTAAATTCTATTAAGAAAAATATTAAGATTTCAATGAATATTATTATATATAATTAATATTATAATATTAAGAAAAATAATAAAATAATTGATTTAAATAAATAATCTTTATTTCACATAAATTTGAACAATTTGAGTGTCATAATTTGTATCAATACTTTTTCAAATGTTAACTTAATCTTTAAAATAGAAAATATTTTTTCTGAAAATTACAATGAATTAGAATTCGAAATAAAAATAAATTTTATAGTTTGAGTGAGCCTGGACTTTGTTTTATTGCAATAAAATATAATATTTTACAACTTATCAATAATTAGTAAAAAGGTTTACTTCAAACTAAGTTATTTTTTTTCTTTTTAAAAACAATAAGTATACACATATTCAATTAATATTACACGACGCTTAAACCAAATAAATTCTGTAGAATAAAAAATAACTAATCAACCCTTGCTATCATTTCGTCAATTATTTGTGTTAATTCTTTATTTTCTTTGATCTTTTGTTCAACTGTCTCTTCTAGAGATTTGCTCTTTAGTTCTGCTTTGCGCACCAATGCTTTTAGTTTTACTGTTTCAGCTTCATTATGTTTTCTAATAGCATTTAATTCCAAATTTGCTCTGAAAAATATTTAAATTTAAATATTACATTTATTAAACAGAAACAATCAAAAAATGAAACTTAAATTAAAAACATCATTTAAACTTTTATAAAATTATATGCTAAACATATTAATTTTAATCAAGAAAAGTGAGAAGTACATTTTAGAAATTTATTTTATTTAAAAATATCAATAATAATAAATTTTAAATAAACATAACGCGGAATTTTATAAATTTACTTTTCAAGTTGTGCCATTGCATGACTTTTTAATTGCTCGTATCTATTTTCAAGAGTCTTGATGGTGTCTTGGTTTTCTGCAATACTTTCTTTAAGGACAGTTTCATTACTCTTATATGCTGAAACTACATTTTTGAGTCGTTCATATTTCGAGTGGACGTCACTAAAAGCTGCTTCAGTATTACTAAGATGTTGATTTGCAACTTGCAGTTCTTCTTGAATTTTCGCTTTTTCTGTTTCAAAATTTGTTCGATCTTTTTCCCGTTCTGCTATTAACCTACTTATCGATTTTTCATATTCTTCGACTACAACCCTATTAAAATTAAATTAATATTGATTATTTACAATACGATCGATACTTTTTCAATATAATTTTCCATATTTCACTTTTTATAAAAAAATTAAAAAAAAAAAATATAAGCGAAAGACGTTTCTTTAGTCAAAAATTATTATTACTATTTCAATATAAAGATTTTTATGTCTCTTAGTTATATATTCAATTATTATTACATTAAAAACACGTTCGTATTTCAATTTCAGTAAAGTACTCACGTCATTTGATCTTTACATTTAATTTCCTGTGTTAATTGCGACTGTATTTGATTGCATTTTGTTTGAATTTGGCTTATTTTATCTTCAAATGTTTCCTTTTGTCTATCTAACTTTTCTTTGTGTTCTTGTTTTTGTTTTTCAAACTGTGATTCTAGTTGAAGTACAGTTGACCTCACTACTTCTAATTCTTTAGCCATATTTTCATCAAGAATAGGAACTAATTGTGGTTCCTGTTTTTCATCTCCTTCCTAATATAAAATATTGATTTAAACATTAATAAATTTAATATAATTTATTCTGTACTGTTAATTGCTGTTGTATGACCACTGTTATAACTATATTTTATTATTTATTGATAGGATCTCAAATTACCTTCTTTTGTTTCGCTTCTGATACTTCAGTGTCAGGTAAAGGAACTGAACAAGGACTATAAAAAAGTAGTCTATCAATAGCTGCTAATGCAGGATTTTTCTTTGGCGTTCCCATACTATTTATAGAGTTTTCTACTGGAATCTCTTTTTCTTCTTTGAGTAATGAAATAGTATGAAGATTTTTTTGTGGTAGCATACTTTGTTTTTGAGCTAGTGGATCAAACTTCATATACAATGAATCATATCTTTCACCACGTCTTGCAGTCTGTGATCCAACCTGATTTAGAAAATCAAGAGCAGATGGATCTCCAAATACTAAAATTAAAAAGAAAAATAATTAAAAATAGAATTAAAACTATTAAACAAAAAATATTTTTTAAATTTAATTCTTAACAATATAAATTTTTTTCTACTAAGTTTTATATAAACCAGGTAACGCATATTATTCTTTTTAAAATTCATCAAATGTATGAAATTTCATTTTTTTTAAATTAAAAATATATTTTAAAAAATTTTACAAATTAAAGACTTTTAAGCAATTTTTAGCTCATTTACCAAAGGTTTTTATACGATTTTAAAGTTTGTTTTTAAACTATGTAAAATATAATTTCAAAATTCAATACTATATAAATATTTACATTAATAAACAATAAAATATATTTTTTCAAATAAATTTTAAAAATAATAAATAATTTTTTTTATATAAAGTGCTAATTAATGCCAAAAAATCAAAATATTGTTAAATAATTATATGTAATTATTGTATTTTCAATATTTTATTACGTCTTAGTACATAATTAATCATCATTAATTAATCGAATATATAAAGTAGAACAGATAAAATAGGTACATAAAACATTTATAAAAAAAATTTGGAGTGAATTGATTACCTATTCCGTTTAAAATATTAAAATGTACTTTTCAGTCACAATGAATCTTTTAAATTATCTTATTTCAATTTTTATTATTAAAATATTTAAATATTAAATACGTAATTTTAATAATTTAAGTTTTTTTTAATCAATTTTATTTAATTGAAAAAATTTAAATACGTATAAATATATTTTTCCTCTGATTTTAAAAATAAAAATTTTTAATATCATTTTAAGAAAAGTAATAAAAAAGAAATATTTCGAGCTTTTAATTCTTATATCATAAAGTATAATATATATAAAGTCTAGGAAGAAGAATATATGATTAAGAAATTTAAAAAATATTATTAATTATATATTTAGTTGAATGTATTTTAGTAAAGACACATTTTTAAATGTAATTAAGATAAGAAGCTTACGTTCCGTGGTAGCCGAAATAAAACGCTCACTTTCTTCGATTTTATCTTGAGAATCATCTATATCCTTTGCAATGGATATAACAGCCTCTTGTAGCACTCGAAAGTTGCATGAATCGGGAAAAGCTAGATTTGTACTTTGTTGTTGTGGCTTAAAAGCCTCGTATTCAGATTCCTGAGGTAATGAATTTAAGGAATTTTCATGTAGAAAGTTATTACTTATTTCAACATTATCTTTAGCTATAAACTCAGACGTAAACGATTTATTTACTGCTATAGTTGTATCCAAACTAATAATGTTGCTTTTGGGATCTTCAATCAATTCTTTCTGAATCAGAGTATTTAGGTCTTTATTAATTTTCTGTTCACTTACGTCTTTTGAGAATTCAGTTTTTTTAAAAAATAGTATACTATTTTCATTTGAACTTTCTTGCGTATCTCCTTTAATAATATTGGTATGAAAAGGAGTAGAAGCTATTACTTCTGTGTTCGATTTATTATCTTTACTAAGCTCTTCAAAAAGATTTTCTTTGTTGCGGTTTGGAGTTTTAATTTCTTTTTGGATAAATGAATTTGTTTCACCGAAGGTGTTTATTTCAGTTTGTACATGTGCTTCACTTTCCTTCGAAATTATTAGTTTTTGAATCGATACTATATGGTTTTCATTATCTAAATCTTCCTTCTGAGAAATTGATTTAAAATTTTGAGTTTTTTCTGTAAAAACTTGATTGCTGTGCTCCGAACTGTTTTGGTCTTCCTTAACTAGTGCGTCTAGATCACTCAATTTTTTAATTCCGTTTTGAATAAAAATCTCGAGATCTTTAAAGTTGTTTCTACTTTTAGGATATTGTTCAATAACTTCACTTTCTTTAACAAGTTTTTTTTTATTCACAGATTTTACTTCTTCATTTATATTAATTTGATAATTTTCATCTTCCAAAATATTTAAACCATAACAATTTTTTGTAATTTTTTGAACAGATTCATTAGATTTATCAACTTCAAGATCTGAGATTATAGCTGTCGGTTCGATTGCATTTTCTTGTTCTTTTTTATCTAAAAATAATTATCAATTTTTTTTAATAATTATACTACATGTTACATATTTAACAAAATTTACAATAACATTTTTTTGTTTGTGAGTAGTTTATATTCATTTCATATTAAATTTTTCGATTTGTTTCTCTTTATTTTTTATTTTTTTTTTTTAAAAGACAAGTTTAAGTATATGTTCAATTTCAGATATAATCAATAATTTATTATAAGATCTAAATTATTAAATTAATTATTAATAATCAACAAAAATAGTTATATTGATACAACTTTTAATTTTATACAATATATATTAATCAAATTTTTTACACTGTAACAACATAATAAAACAATAATTTAAAAATATTGTAATTATTAAATTTCATCATGTTAAAAATCTAATTTATAAACTATTCAAGTTTTCATCAATCTCTAACTTTAGTAATTTTTCTAATCAACTATTTATGAAAATAAAAAATTTTAATTTATAAACAAAAAAAATTTTTCTAACCATATATATTTTTTAACGAAAAGTCAAATTCATTATTAGTTTTGATGATCGTCTCATTTCTAGTGGAAATTTTCGCCTCGTTTTTGACGAATTCGACTACGTTAGAGGTCGTTGAAGTAATTCCCTCGATTTGCAGAGAGTTAAGTATACTTTTAAATTCAAAACCACTTGATTGTTCAAAGTTTTTTTGGTATCTGTGTAGCACGCTATTTTCGAATGAAACGTAGGGGATCACAGATGATTGTTCAGTAGAGTCAGAAGTTTTATAAGTAGTAGTCGATAACCAACCTTCTTTTGAAACTTGGTTTTGCTAAAACAAGAGATTTTAGATAAGCTTTCTCATTCAAATTTATTATAAAACAAGTTATATATACATATATACATACTTTTAAATGTTACTTAAAAACTATTCCTTTTAGCGAATAAGTTTAGTGAATAAAGTGTTTTAATATAGAATTTTTTTCAAAAATATAAAAGATTATATTGTACAAATTTATTAATAAAATTTATATGAAAATTATTTAAATAAAACTAAAATTCTTTATTGAAATAATCTAAATATTAAATATAAAATTTATGATTATTACAATAGTGGTTTATAATATTTTATATTATATGAAACTTAATTAATTGGTAGACTAATTAGTCAAATTTATTTTCAATAAAGATTTCATTAAATTATCTTTTTAGATTAAAAAACTGCGAAAAGATTTAAATTTTATTTTTTTACAATAGAATATTTCTCATGCAATTTCTATGCATAATTTTGTTTTTAAGTTATTTTAATCTCGTAAAAATTAAAAAAAATTTACTTTCACTTTTTATAAAATTGATTTTTAAAAGTATTAATAATAATTATTTTAGAACTTATATGTTTAGATACAAAAAGTTTAGTATAATATTCGAAATAAATAATTCAAACATTGATTTTATATAAAAAATTCACGTGTTTCCTTATAGTATAATATAAATATTAATATAAACACGACAGTGATTTGAACAAAGTTTACTACAGTAACTAGAATTTCTCTTGCATAAAACTTAAGTGCATATAATTATACAGTATGTACTGTTACTATATAATGAGATATGCTAGTTTCATATAATATGCAATAATGTAGTCAAGCATATTTAAATTATTTCCTATCATTCTAGACTTTCATTTATCAAAAAATTTAAATATATATATAATAGAGAATCGACTTTAAGACGGGCAAAGCCTAAATTTATTAAATAAATTAGTTGAGGGAATTGAAGGAGAGCAAATAAGAGATTGAATGAAATCAGGCAACGGAATAAAAAATATGTAACATTAAAATAAAAGGTATAAATAAATTAAATTTATGAGGAAATAGAAAATGAAAAATGTGATCACAAAAATTAAAAGACGATTGCTAGGAGAGTAAAAAAATTATAATGGTATATAGAAAATAAAAGGATCAAAATAGAGAAATTTTTAAAAATAAAAGAAAAAAAATAATAAATGAAATATTGGAAGCAACCATAGATAATAAAGTTAAAACATTCTGAAAAATTATTAATAGCAGAAGAAAAAAATAGAGACAAATATAGACAAAAATATTCCAAAATAATGAAGTTTAAAAAAGTAGGAGTACAAAGAAAACAATAGAAATTAAATTGAATAGAAAAGAGATAAAAACATGAGTCATTTCACATATTTAAGATATAAATTCAAATAAAATAATGGATTAAGGAACATATAAAATTTCTGTTTAATATAGCAAATATGTTTTTAGAAAAAGTACGGAGCATTGTGAAAAGATGGTTTAAAGAAAATTATAGAATAAATATGAAATTATTCGATCTTTTAATAAAAAAGCTACTTAAAACTGAAAAGGTTAAAAAAAAGGGAAGCTTTCATTTGGATAAATATACCTGATTTTGTAATAATGATAGAAATACAAACAAACAAAACAGAGATAAAAACAGTAATGAGACAGGTCATATTTAAAATCTAAAATTAATAAATAGCGAAAATATTTTAAATAGAATATGTAAAAATAATAAGATTTTAGAAGGAAAATTATCTGAAAGCAGAACAAATAAAGGTATAATGGAGAAAGAAATTTATGAAGCAAAAAAAAAATTTTTTAAATTTGATAGATGATTCCTGGTCATAGAAATTAGAACGTGAAAAATCGATATGAGAGAAAGTAGAGGAAATAAAAATAGACAAACAATAGCAATTATGCATATATAACCGAGAAACAATAAAATATGTATAGAAATTCAAACAATTTTTTTACAAAATATTAAAGAAAAAAAATTTATTTAAAAAAGAGGCAAAAAGAAGATTTGGCATATAAATTTTATCAAAATTAGAATAGGTAACAAGACGAAAGAATACATACATTTGTTGACAGACGGAGAAAGAAAATTTATAGATTACGTAAGGAAGAAAAAAACAACAAATTAAAATATGGAAGAGTTCATTATAATACTATTTTGGGCAGAGTTGAAAAAATCTCATTAAAAACATGGAAAGGATATAAATTTATTATGTAAAAGAAAATTTATGAGTATAATGACAATGTATATATATTGTTCGATAAATTAGCTAACTGTATCACATACAATACGTAAAATAAATATCCATAATTAAATTCCTTTACTAAAAAAAATAACAAAAATTTTTATAAACATTGGGTATTAATATTGGGTAGAAATAAAAATCCTTTTTTAAAAGATGTTGCTATAATACTATTTTTGGTAAGGCGATGTATTGGATCATAATTTAAAGTATGTCTATAACGTAGTAAGTGATATTATTTTTATGTAAAACAAATATTTCATTTTTCGATCAAAAGAGGTAAAAAATCTTTATAAAACAGTATTTTTCAGGAAAGTCCTATTTCACTCTTTTTTATAAAAGTTTTTTTTTAACACATCATTTGGTTGCAAGTTTCTAAGACGAACATGCCTTGTTGAGTAAAACAAGCATAAGAGTAGTTTTATAGATTAATAATATTAATAAATCGTAATTGTGTTGCCGTATTAAAGTACGGAGTGAAACTTCTAAAAAAACTACTAGATAAAATTTGATTAATTAAAAATAACAACTTGAGATTCATGTTGCTATCTCAAGAATAAAATGTTACTTGAGAAAAAAAACTTAAATTAAATGAAAATGATGAAAAATATAGAAAATTCGGTTCCATGACAACTATTAGAAAGATATTAGTAAATTCTGTTTTAAGTGCAGAATTTAGGTTATTTATTTTTAGTAGCATGTAAGTCAGATGAAAATAAATCATACGAAAAGAGCAATTACGAAAGTATAATTATATGCTGAAATTATCAAATTTTTGTTTACATAGTTTCATATAATCAATGCAATGTAAAAAAATAAATTTTCGTGATGCTAAAATCTCGTATACTTTTGGTAATTTCTGGCGCATACATACATGCAAACGACATATAACGATTAAATAATATTCCTTTTTAGTAGTTTATATTAATGAAAGAAATTCGGAACATACCACAATAATTAAAGAAAAATGTTAATATCAACTTGATTTTTGATTTGCTTTAAGAGTTTTTTTAAATTTGACTTAACTCTAAGCCAATATTCATTTTATTGGTCGAAGATTTCCGGAACGTATTCAAAGATTCTTGTGTACTTTATCGTAATAATACATTTAATAACGTTTTTTATTCGGAAATTATTGCTTGACAGTGTGGCGACGGAAAGTCAAGGGAAATACCGGGAAGACTGCGGCGCTGTTTAGACTATGAGCCGATAAGAAATAATAGATTCAAACAGCAAGCTGACCGAACCCGATACCGCCTTAAACTTTTCTCGCCATCAATACTATGAAATAACAAGAATCTAAAAACAATAATAATTTAAAATAATACATTATATCGTTACACATAAAATAGTCGGTCTTTTCTCGTCTCTCAATGCACCAGCATTGAACGAATATTGTAACTTATAATCTAACGAAATATATTATATAATATTTAAACAAATCTGATTATAGTGTTAATTATTTAAAATACAAATAATCCTACAAATTGGTGACCCCGATAGTGCAAATAAAATAAAATCAAATTATTAAATTAATAATTAAATAAAGTGTAGTGCACATAATTATACAAAATGACGAACTAAGAACAGCAAAAGACAAATGTAGCAGCTGGCAGAAGAACCACAAATAAATGCAATAAGCAAAAAAATACCACCGTTTTGGTCAAAAAACCCACGAACCTGGTTCCATCGAATCGAGGCAATATTTAAGATGTCAAACAACAGAAAATACAAAATATACATATTTGATTGGTTCGCTTGACGAAAAATACATAACAACCATCATGGATGTAATAGAAAATGCACAATTCAATGGAAAATATACGGAAGTCAAAGAAAAATTAATTCAGCGGGTATCAGAATCCGACGAGCAGCAGATCCAAAAATTATTAGCACCGATCCAGTTAGGAGATCAGGCACCATCACAACTGCTAAATGCAAACAACCGCTGTAAGATATAACGTTTCTGACACATTAAAGAAATCGCTATCGATGAACCGCTTATTGGTCGATATGCAACGCATGCTGGCCACCGTAAACAACCGTCAACTCAAAGACCTTTCCGAAACAGCTGATCGTATTCATGGCTTTCCGTCGAGCGAACAATTTGAAAAAAGAAAAAAAATAAAATTGGAGTATAGAGACCTACGCGTACGACGAATAGAACAGCAGCGGGAAAGAAGCTACATCGCGGCCGCAGCTCTACAAGATCACTAATATCTCCGAGAAGCCACTTACGTCAACGAGAGGATATCGGAGATATGTGTTGGTACCACTACAAATTTGGAGAAAAATCCACAAAGTGCCGTGAACCATGTGCTTGGGTACAAAAAACTAAATTGGGCGTTCTCGATCGCAGCGATCCAGAACGTCCCGGAAGTGCGCCGTTTATTCATACAAGACATTAAAAGTAAAATGAAATACTTAATAGACACGGGAGCTGAGTTGTGTGTGATACATCGAACTTCAATAGGCGGTACGCGCAAAAATCGAAATACGTATTATTCGCGGTAAACAGCAGTGAAATTGCGACGTACGGTAGTGAGCTAGTAACGCTTGATTTCGGTTTACGCAGAAATTTCGTGTGGCATTTTGTACTGGCAAATATCGATCGGCCCGTCGTCACTGGCTATGACTTTTTAGCATTTTACGGACTTCTCGTAGTTCCAAAGAACAAAAGATTAATAGACAATACAACTAGGCTGTCTTCAATTGGTGTAAGTGTAAATGTTGCAGTGGAGTCGATCCAAGTAGTTCATGGCGACTCACCTTATCATAAACTGCTCGCGGAATTTCCCGACATATGCAACCTCCTGGAGTCCATCACCATAAAACATAATGTAAAACATTATGTTGAAACAACACCGTGACCAGTGCACTGCAGAGTACGAGTCGCACCTGATCGCTACAAAAGGTAAGAGCCAAGGTCGAGGAATTGGCAGCGGTCAGGCATATTACGGCCTTCGAAGAGGGCGATTGAGCACAATCTCCCTTACATATGCGCGGAAGGCGACACGACATTCGGCCATGCGGAATTATAGAGGCCTTATATCTGCGAATAAGACCGGATCGTTGACCCAATGGCTTCACATACGAAAGACTTGGCAATCAAAATTTATGTCGGAAGAAACAAGTCTCAAAAATCGATCTTGTCTACGCGTATCAACCAACTCCCCGTTGCGGAAGACAGTACATACCGAAGACAGGAAGTATCATTTCTTTTGACTTTTGAGTAACACACGCTGGCCATTCGAGTCTACGCAATGCAGGACAGACGTTTCAAAGGATTTCAGAATGAAATACACGAGGTTTAAATTTCGTATTTCCATACGGCAGATGACTACTCAATGGCATCATAAAACGAAAAACAGCTCTCGAACCATGCGTTTGTTATTGAGAAACGACTTAATAACAATACGGATTGATAAGAATCCGGTAAAATGCGTATTCGGACAATAGAAATAGATTTTTTTAGACTACCGCATTAGTGAAAAAAGGCAATGCGCCCGCTCCCCCACAAAGTCGATGCGGTAAAGAAACTTTTAAAAAGCAATGACCATAAGTGGCCTAGATTTTCTAGGAATGTTTAATTTCTAACAGCCGTTTTAAATGCCGAATGCTGGCAGAACTGCAGCACAAAATAAACACACTTCTAAAAGGGAATAGAAAAAAAACGACGCAATTAAATGAACAGACATGACAGAGCGGCCTTCGATGGAATGAAAAATGGTTTCGCTAATGCTACATTACTTGCGCACCCAAAGATGAGCAGTAATATCACTGGCCGTCGATGCATCGAATTAATGCTGTACGAAGCTGCTCTTCAGGAACTGGAAAATGGGAAATAGAAGCCACTTCGCCTTCTCTCAAGCCATTAAACATGCATAACAAAAATAACAGCGCATATGACAGAGAATTGTATGCTGTGTATGCGGCTATAAAAATATTTCGGTACGCTATCGAAGGCCGAACCGTAACAATTTTCACAGACCACAAGCCTCTCACATACGCATTTCAAGAAAATCTGGAAAAAAGTTCACCAAGGCAATTCAGATACCTTGATTTTATTGGTCAATTCATCACAGATATTCAATACGTCAAAGGCAACGAGAACATCGTTGCTGATGCACTCTCCCGCATAGAAGGAGTAACGCAAGCTATAGATTTAAAAAAATTAACAGCAGCACAGAAAAAGGATGCTAAAGAATAACAGCTGTTCATTACAAATTAAGAAAATAAAGTGGTCTGAACTAAACACCGAAATCTACTATGAAACATCTGACACAAAAACATCAATAACAAGACCGTTTGTGCCCAAAGCACTACGAAAAAAAGTATTCAACAACATACACGGCTTAGCACATCCCGGGATCCGAGGGACGCAGAAACTTATATCCCAGCGTTTCGTATGGTCATCTATTGCAAAGGACACACGGAAATGGGCAAGAGCTTGTACACCGTGTCAACGGGCAAAAATTACCCGACACGTATCATAGCTGTTGGAAAGTTTTAAAAACCCAAGCAGTAGGTTCAAACACGTGCATATAGATTTAATCGGACCTTTTCCACCATCTAACGGCTTCAGATACTGCCTCACCTGCATCGACCGCTTCACACGCTGGCCGGAAGTAATACCTTTACCTGATATATCGACCAAAACGGTAGCGAGAGGGTTACTAGAGGGATGGATTGCCCGCTTCGGCGTGCCAGCAAAAATTACAACAGACCAAGGTAGGTAATTCGAATCGCACTTATTTAAAGAGCTAATACTCCTAACAGGTGCGAATCATCTTCGAACGACAGCCTACCACCCTCAAGCCAGTGGTATGATAGAACCCCTGCACCGTCAACTGAAAGCTGTAATAAAATGACATAACACAGAGGCATGGATCGAAATACTACCTCTAGTGTTACTGGGCATTCGAACTGCAAATAATGACGACTTATAAGCATCATCCGCAGAACTAGTTTACAGTACAACGCTACATTTACCAGGAGAATTTTTCGCAGCAAGTAAACAGCAATACGACACAGATTTCATAAAAAAATTAAGAAAACACATGGAGAGTATAGAGTCCGTTTCACCATCATGCCACGGAAATAAAAAAACTTTCATTTTCAAAGAACTAGCGACAGCAAAATATTACACGACGCAACACGAGAGCCGTTTCAAAATTCCTATGATGGGCCTTTTCGGGTAATTGAAAAGAATAAGAAAAAATTCATCTTAGAGAAAAACAATAAAAAGGTAACAGTAACTATCGACCGACTGAAACCGGCGAAGACCGGTTACCGAAGAAGACAACACAGAGAGACAAGAACGAAATAATTCGTTCATTCGAAATAATTCATTATAATCAGCACTGCCGAAAACCATCCAATAAGGTTTTCAAACACGCGCAGGAAGAAAAGTACGGTTTCCAGATCGACTGCAGGGCAGATTAAAAAAAAAAAAAATTAATTATAAAACAATAAATGTATAAAATAATAACGTTGTCACTGAAAAGGGGGTAATGTGGCGACGGAAATTCAAGGGAAATACCGGGAAGACTGCGGCGCTGTTTAGACTATGAGCCGATAAGAAATAATAGATTCAAACAGCAAGCTGACCGAACCCGATACCGCCTTAAACTTTTCTCGCCATCAATACTATGAAATAACAAGAATCTAAAAACAATAATAATTTAAAATAATACATTATATCGTTACACATAAAATAGTCGGTCTTGTCTCGTCTCTCAATGCACCAGCATTGAACGAATATTGTAACTTATAATCTAACGAAATATATTATATAATATTTAAACAAATCTGATTATAGTGTTAATTATTTAAAATACAAATAATCCTACAAATTGGTGACCCCGATAGTGCAAATAAAATAAAATCAAATTATTAAATTAATAATTAAATAAAGTGTAGTGCACATAATTATACAAAATGACGAACTAAGAACAGCAAAAGACAAATGTAGCAGCTGGCAGAAGAACCACAAATAAATGCAATAAGCAAAAAAATACCACCGTTTTGGTCAAAAAACCCACGAACCTGGTTCCATCGAATCGAGGCAATATTTAAGATGTCAAACAACAGAAAATACAAAATATACATATTTGATTGGTTCGCTTGACGAAAAATACATAACAACCATCATGGATGTAATAGAAAATGCACAATTCAATGGAAAATATACGGAAGTCAAAGAAAAATTAATTCAGCGGGTATCAGAATCCGACGAGCAGCAGATCCAAAAATTATTAGCACCGATCCAGTTAGGAGATCAGGCACCATCACAACTGCTAAATGCAAACAACCGCTGTAAGATATAACGTTTCTGACACATTAAAGAAATCGCTATCGATGAACCGCTTATTGGTCGATATGCAACGCATGCTGGCCACCGTAAACAACCGTCAACTCAAAGACCTTTCCGAAACAGCTGATCGTATTCATGGCTTTCCGTCGAGCGAACAATTTGAAAAAAGAAAAAAAATAAAATTGGAGTATAGAGACCTACGCGTACGACGAATAGAACAGCAGCGGGAAAGAAGCTACATCGCGGCCGCAGCTCTACAAGATCACTATAATAATCCTAAATAATCCTACAACAGAAAATAACTAATACAATTTTCTCGAAAATTGTTTTGAAACCAAATGAAATGCAGAGAGCTTGAGATTCAAATTATTTTTCAAAATAAATTAAGTTTTTATTCTACATGTTCACTATTGTACATAACGGCATGAAATTTATTTATAAGTCACCTAACTACTTCTAATACTATTAAAACTACTCGTTTGGATGAACCTTCGCGGTTGAAAAATTTCTTATTACTTTACAAGAATAATTCACAAAATTTTTAAATATGGTATTTAAATGGTTAAATAAACAATGATAGTTATTTAATATGTTACTATTCATATAAACAAAATTAATTTAGTTTTTAGTTTTCAAAAATTGTAAAAATTAAAAAATATTGTGTACCCATGCTATAAAAAATAGAAATAAAAAATTATATATTTAAACTAGACATTAAAAAAAATCTAATATATTTGACATACACCAATTTATTAAAAATAAGCTAAAGTACGTTTTTTCTTTCTCCACAACAATCAACGCAGCTTCTACGCAAACGAAAACATTTTCTAACAATCGATTAATAACAATAACCATCGCTGTTCACCGATTAATAAACATGATTCATGTTTCCGCGTACAGGGTCATACAACGGAACTAGATCAGCTGATGGTCGGCGAACCTTTCATGTGCGACGATTATTAAACATGAATCTGTTTTTCCACGAAATTAGGTAATGCGAAAAAGCATCTGGTGCCGCACTGTCTGATGCGTGTTGATTCGAACGTCGTGTACCTATAAAAGGCGACGATAATTGTATATCAGAGCAGAAGAAATATCTCACTTCAAGATAATATTTCTCACATCTACAAGTCTCTTGCCCTTCGTAGATAACACGATAGCAAGAACAAATATTCTCACCTTCAAAAAAAAATCTTTTTCGTTTTATAAACGTTATCAAGTTTTTAACACGTTTTGATTTTATTATTATTATTATTATTAAAATGTCTTAAAATATTTACTTGACCTCAATTTAGTATAAGAAATTGTTTTTATATCACCTCTAAAGCAGGACAAGTCTCAAACTTCTGTATGCTTTCATCTAAATGTAGTTCAAACTGGGTTTCATTTGCAATTGTGTCATCCTTAGCAGAAGCAAACGTCTGATCCTGACTTATATTATTTATACTATTGTCCGTTGATTCAGACACAAATTCATTTAAATTGGTATTTGTACAAATATTGAGATTACTGGTATCAGTTACGTCAACGTTACTATACGAATCATCAGAACCACTATCAGTCTTTTTGGGATTACCAGATGTTGCACAAATATTGTTACTGCTTTTGGAACTGAGATTAGAAACAAAACTTTGAAAACTTGACGGTAAGGATAGGCTCTCATGAATTAGGCTATTTGCATCTGTAGATGTCGCTTTGAAAAGTCCATGAGAAATGCAAGTCTGTTGCTCCACTTTTTCAGTTACTTGCGATTGATTATCGACTATTAAAGACGGAGTTAATGACGATGAACTGATACTCTGTAAATAAAAATATATACATTTCATTTAACGTGTTGTATTTTTTATAAAATTGTATTGTTATTGTTAAATCTATAAATATTAATAAATATAAAATAAAAGATTTCTGTTTGTTTGAAATATCGTTACAGTGGTTGTAAAAATAAATTATTAGTTTTAACGTTTTTTTTCAATACAAAATTATTTTCTCATAGAGAAAATTTACTGAATATCTTAAATTACTTAAATATTTTTTTTTTTAAATAAAAAAATATAAAAAAATTAAAATATATCGACAGCTTTCTCTTTCCTTAGTATCATGATAAATTGCGGTGTATTTCTAAATATATTTTTGGTAAATTAATTTTAATAATGCTAAATATATTGTAAATTATTATACAGTTTTTTGTTTAAATTAAAAAAAAAGGTGATTACAAATATACTTGTATCCTTTAAATATATTATTTCAAAAATATATACAGCATATTTAAATATATGATAAATATATGTATGATAAATACATAATCAACATTTCATTAAAGAGAAAAAGCATTAAATCAAATTGTTAGCAAAATTTACAATGAGTACTGAAACGAAAAATAAACAATAATTAATAGAACCTATAATATTATGAAAAAAAATTATAAACATACTATACAAGATTAACTGAAACAAAGAGAGAATAAAGCAGCAGATTAAAAGGGAGACTTAAAGCAAAGCAATAATAGGAAAGAAGAAAACTAATAATTGATACAAATATAATCTTAAAAGTATATAATAAGTAATATGAAGACATGTAAAAAGTAATGTAGATTCAAGAAATGTACAAAAATGTAAATAACAATGTATGAATTAACGAATTTAAAGAAAATTAACTTTTAAGGTTTTAAATTATAAGGAAAATTAAAATATGAAGTGTATGTTATTGGATTTAAAGAATTATAAAAATCATGAGAACTAAGTAAATTTATTTTAAACTCTTTATTAAATACAAATCTTTGCAAGTATTTTAATAAGTAAGTATTATATTAGTAAGTAAGTATAAGTATTTAATTTAATAATAAGTATCAAAAATGAAACAGCAAGTTTTGGTTGATAAACTAAAAACTAAAAAATATATTAAGAAAGTTTCAAATATATTGTACAAGATTAACTGGAATAAATAGTAAACAAGCAGCAGATTGAAAGAGACACATTGAACCAAGGCAATAACAGTAAAAAAGAAAAATAATAATGTAAATATAATTTAAAAGTATATAATAAGTCATACGAAGATATGTAAAAAGTAATTTATATTCAAGAAATGTACATAACAATGTATGGATTTTTTGTAAATAAATAATAATTTAGTATAATGAATAATACAGTTTCAAGAAAGTTAACTTTTAAGTATCAAAGTATAAGCAGAATTAAAATATGAAATATAAGTCTGGATATAAAGAATTATTCAAAATCATGAGAACTAAGTAAAGCTATTTTATACTTTATTTAATACAAACCTTTGTGAGTATTTTAATATCCTTCAAATAAAAATTAACGTTATGAAAATAAATTATTTATTTGTTCTGTATATTTCGTTTTTACATAATGTGGTACAATTACAAAAAAAGCTGATGATTAAATCAGACTACACTATCATTTTCTACAATCTCTGATTAATAATAAATAATTGACAATATGATAAAATAAAAAAATAACTAAAAATAAATAAATAACAATAAGGTATATGATTCATTATAAAATAAAAGTCTGTAATATTGAAATAGTCAATATTGTAATATAAAAAAGATAATATAAATAAGAGTCAAAGCTGTTAAATACATACACATACATAAAATTAGATAAAAAATTAGTTAAAAATATAGAATACTTCAATTTATAAATTTTTAGAAACTGAATTTTTCATTAATGCGAGAGAAAATAACTCAATTTCTATATTTTTCAATATAGAAAAATTGAAAACTGCTGATGAATGAAATAAATATATTTTTAGTCATTTTTAAACTACAAAAAAATTTGATATTAAACATTATTTCATGCAATTCTGTATGATTAAACAAAATTTTTGAAAATCTATAATATACAAATATATTTACATTATATTATATTTACTATATATTTAAAAAAATTACCAACTATATTAAGAAACTTAAAAAACTTCCATTACTTAATATTACTCAAAAACTTAAGCAATGAGTTTGTTATAAATCAAAACAAAATATTTTCTTATACTATATATATTACATATATCTACATATTGATGCCATAGCTATAAAAAATTTGTAAAACTTGTAAAAAATGAATTATAATTAACTAAATATATTTATTTATTTTAATGAATTTTGAGATAATATAAAATATATCGTATTAAAACAAATTATGTTTGAAAGTATTATCCAATTATACAATAATTAATAGCTTACTAAGGAAAAATTTAAGATATATAAAATGTATATTTTTGAAGTGAAATAAATAAATGTCATTTAAAACATAAAATGTTAAAAAATTTAATATTAATTAAAAAAAAATATTAAATTTGACGAGAATAAGTCAAATCATAAATTAAAAAACTTAATCTTTACTTAGTATAAACTAACAGCATCAACGATCCTTTATAACTGTTAAATATATATATATATATTTGAACGTTTTAATTCTATGTTTACAGATATGATGAAATCTTATTTGTTTAAATTAATATGGCGAATGCACTAAATTTTTAAATAAATTTAATTACTATCGATTAAAAACGAAAAATTTAATTTATCTATTAACACTACATTAGCCTAAGTAATATCAGAGGTATTATGAATCAGAAAATCAATATAGACCAAAAAAACAATTTCTTAATGTTTTATAAAAGAATTTACTCTAAATCGATTTTATTTTTATATTTTTAACAAAGGATTACTATTGTTCGATTTTGAAAAAATATTTATATTCGGTTTTAAAATCATCACCTCAAATTTTATATACAGAGTAGAGAAATTTTATACAAGAAAGAAAAGAGAATAAGGAAAGTGGAATTACACTTGCCTTTTATTCTATAAGAATTTCTCTAGACGTATTACATTTATAATCCTCTGTTGATTTTTTGCCTTTTGTACTACTCAGATATATATAATCTTTCATCTGTGATAACACAAAAATGGGTTATATTCTGTTTTTCTCCTTCCCTACCTTCTGATTGCTCAAATTTATATCTTTCAATTGTTCAAATATCAAAATTGTTTAGAAAAAAAAATAATTTTTTTTTTTATATATTACACCCGTGATGATAAAAAAAGAGATGAGTCACTCTGTGTCTTTAGTTCATTAATACGATGTTGACGTACTCGTTAATGGCAGTGGTGCATTCGTTTTTCCACTTTGAAGAAATGTAGAAGGTCAAAGAAAAAAATATAAATCTACTTCACATATGCATGCATGAAAGTGTTTCAAAGAAAACAAACATTACTAACTATGGAGTTCAATAATATTTATGTACTTCACTAAAACCACGTGTATATTACGTTGAATAAATATGAAGTGGAAAATCGGAACGATACGTTAACCATTGTGAGGTGGTATTATATATTAATAACATCAGACGTATATTCGAATAGTATTATATTTATAATATTTATTTTATTTTTCTTTCAATATTAATAAATAGAATGCTTGTTATTAACCGATTCCACTGATTAGTGTAAGAATACTTTAATATACGATTTTATTTTTATGCCTAAGAAAGTATATGTATTTTATCGGTTATAGATAATTTAAAAAAAAAAAAAAAAAAAAGAAAATTTTGTTGATCCATGATGTATAAATATATATTACACAGTTCGTATTAATTTATAATAAGTATATATTGTGTCGTAGTTTTTACAAAATATAAAATTTTACTGTATATTTCCGTGTTCACTTAATAAATTTAATATTCTTTGATGAAATTTTATCTTTCATAAAAGTTGACAATGCAAAGGTTTATTCTTTTACAAAGTAATATTTATAATGATAATTCATAAAAAAATTCAATGTCAATGTTGGGATCGTTTCATTTGATGGCTTTAGAGTAAACGATATAAACTTTTCATTATTTCTTCGTAAAAATTAATTAAAATAGTATCCGACTATTTAAGACGATAACATCACTATTTTTAAGTGTCGAGATAAGTATAACCTCCCATCGATAAATCATGTATTTATTATTTAATCTATTAATCAATGAATTCTATTATCATTCGCATCTAAACTTTTGTTTTATTTCTTCTCTCTGAAGGATTTATTATTGTCAAGTATTGACATAAGTCCCGCCACCGTAAGTACTTTAATTTTTAGCGCTGTAACACTAATTTCAACGGTCTTACACAATTTTACTCTTCCCGTTGACGTTCTTTCTTTCAGACTTCTCTTAAAAATAAAAGGTCTGATTAAAGTTATATAACAAAGTTCATAGTATAGAAAACATATGTAACAAAACACAAAAGATCGGATTCCATAAAAACCAATCCCATAATGATGTAGATTGCTTATTATCTCTCATTCTCAGCTCGCTTCACGAGGAACCAAAAAATAAATACTCTACACATCAGTTCTCAGAATAGAGATTTAGAAGTCGAATATATAGTCGAATATCGAGAATAGAAAAAGAAATACTTAAAAATTGTTTTTCTGCAGAAGTATTAATCACGTTACAGTATTATAGAATAAAAATAGGGTCAAAAGCTTTGGCACAAGTGACACCTCTCCTTAAAAATTGTTCTCAATAGCTCTTAATATAAATTATAGTTGGTTATAAAATTTCTCAAAGACGCATTATTTAATATTCTTTCACGAAACATTGTTAGACGGCTTCGCAAATCCGAGACTATGAGAGCACTATTTACAGTAATTAAATGTCAAAGATATCTTTCATGATAACAATCTTCTCATTTGCAAAAAAAAGTTTTTAACATGGAAATCTAAATCGGTATTCGCATCACACCTTTATTTATGAATCTAACGACCTCTTATCAAATGAGAATGTGCATATATACATTATCATTCTTTTTATATGTTCTTTTACATAAAAAATTTTATGATCTAAATAAAATAGAATTTAATAGATTTAAATATTTATAAATACCGCATCATTTATTTTTAATTATTAAAAATTTCAATACTATATTTTTATTAAAAAGAATTATTTACAAGTATAGTAGATTCATTGCATATAATAATTAAATATAAGACAATCACACATTCGATTTTTTGCTTGGTGATACATTTTTAAATATTATATTCAATATATTACATATTTTATTAGTTTCAATTATGTAAAGTGTTATTCTAGATTTGTAAACAATTATTTACTTTATGGTAATATTTATGAGAATTAAATATAAAATTGAATTAATAAATAATTAATTATTTATTACATATTTCTAATACTTAATGTTTTATTAGACCTTGGTATTTTAAATAAATTTTTCTTTACAAAATAATATACAGATGAAAAAAATCAGTAATATTTTTTATGAGAAACATTGATTTGTTAGGCTTCAAAAATAATTTTGAAATAAATAATAAGTTAAAAAATTAATTAATTAACATTTAATACTAATTTATATTTATAACTAAAATATCAATTTTGTTTTTTTTTTAATATGCCTTTCATACAAAGTTTTTTTTATAATATTTTCAAGAAACTATACACTGGGATTTTTTTTGATAAAAAATAATTATGGCCAGATTTAGGATGGGAGTTTTTAGATTTAAAATGAAACATATGTAAATAAACATTGGATAATGAATAAAGAAAAATTGTAGACATAGTGCAATAAAGAAAAAGAAATAATGAAACATATTATAAAAAAGTGTAAAATCTTAAAAATTATTAATAAAGGAAAAAAGAAAACAAGCATGAAAAATAACATTACATAAGAGACAGTAGTGACAATAAAGAAAGAAAGGAGTGATAATCATAAATGATGTGATTAGGTGTGGGATTAATGATTACAGTGCAATTATAATAGTGGTACATAAATTAGTGATATCTGTAAAAAATTTTAAATATATAAATTATTCATAAATAAATCAGGATAATAATAATAATAATAATAAATAATTCTTATATTATTTAAAATCATTAAATGTTTATTTTTCAATAAATCAAATAATTTTAACAATACCATTCATGTACAATATGATATATACAATTTATTCTTTTAAAAATTTATATAAATAGAAATTTGGATTTTCATAGTTTGTTTTATTGTAAACTTTACTGAACTTAATATTTAATGATTATATTTAAATTAAATTATATAAAACTTAAATTTATAATTATTTCAATATTACAAATGATTTTTGCAAATTTATATTAAAATTTTCAGCTAATTAAAAAAACAAAATAAAAAAAAAATATTTAAAGAAATGCAAACTTCACATTGATAAATTATTACAAAATTTACAAATAATACATATTTGCAAAAAATATTAAATATGTTAACAGGCTTAAAAACAAAAAACATAATTATTTTTTACCTCGTGCTCAGCTAGTTTTTCTTGCAACAAATCGTACAAAGTTGACATGACTTCAGAGAAAATACGTTATAATAAATTAGTCCAATCTATATATAATACGTATAATTCTATATTTACTTTAAAATATTCTCAAAATAGTTCATACAAGTTATAATTGAATGTATGTATTTTCCATTATTTTTTTTACTCTACTCTTTATTATTAAACTTTTCTCACTTCATGCATGTACTGCACAAATTAGCACTTAAAAAAAATATTTATATACATATAAATAAAGAGTTCTAATTTAGTTACAAAAAATAAATTTCCACACTAATCACTGACTAACCATTAATTGATTTTATTAGTTACAAGTGGTTTTCAATATAGAAAAATTTGAAAATTAACAATTCAACAAAGTTACTTAGTTATTAACATAGTTTAAACGAGTATACAAGTAGTTCATTATTAAAAAAAATTTTTATTACATGATAAAATACGAAATTAATTTTTACTGATTTTAACACAACCAATATAACATTATTAACTTGCCGTGTTGCAGTTTATTTTAATTATCTTTTTATTTAACGGCCACGCTGCCTGCCGTTTGACAACTTCAAATTGTAAGATTTAGCCAATTAGGAACGGGAATTTAAAATTCTGCAATAGTGCTGCCATCTACGTTTTTACCGATAAAGATAATACAAAATACTGATATTTTAATTACTTAAATTGAAATGTAAAATAATGTTTAATAACTTACAAACATTGAGAAAAATGATAAAAATAATAAAAAATACTGGTATTTTAATTACTCAACTTGTAAATATAAAATAACGTTTAATAACTTACAAACATTGAGAAAAATGATAAAAATAATAAAAAATACTGGTATTTTAATTACTCAACTTGCAAATATAAAATAACGTTTAATAATTTACAAACATTGAGAAAATTTTTTATAACAATAAAATACAATTGTACATTATTTAATTTTTTTATACAAATTCATATATTAGTAAATAAACATGACAAAGGCAATGAAAAAAATTTTAAAGGTAGATACAAATAGATTTGTTTTAAAACATAAATTTGTTTATTATGTCAAATTTGTTTAACATAGGTAATCAATTTTTTATTTAAAGAAACTTTTTATTGTGGATAAACTAAACCTTTACGTAGTAATATATAAACTTTAATATATTTAAAAATGAAATTGTTCCATAAGTCATAGTATTATCTTTATTATACATGTTTTAAAACGTAATCAAATTTACATTTTTTTCTATATTGTAAAAGGAAAATATTTATATATTTTTCTAATCATTAATAATTTTTTGTCAATCTCTCATTGTAAATGCGTAATGAAATTTATTACAAAACTCTATTATCAACACTCACGATTCAAAATTTTTCATTACTTACATATAATTCACCCAAATAATTTTCGAATTTTTATATACATAAAAGAACATGCTCACGCATTCATTCAGCTTTTATTTAATAACGCGACACTGCGTTAAAAATAAAGCGTAATGTATAAAAGAAATAAAAAAAAATACTATTCGCAATGTTTTTTCCCTTATTTATTAAGTAAAAGCAATATCTATAAGCATAACGATAAATGATACCGTTAGGGCGATAACACTTTATGCGTTATATAAAAAAAGGAAAAAAAAACATTAAGAAATTTTATTTTATTTAATATTTTGGAGGTATTATATTTTTCTGTCCTTTAGGACGGACGAACAACATTGAAAATTTAAAGAGAAAACTTTTTATTAGTTACTTTAAAGCACTCATTTATTTCTCTTCGGAGTCTTTCACTCATTCAATCACAAAAATGTGCGATTACATGTCACACAAAATCTAATTAATCGTTAAGCGTTTTTCACTTCACAGAAGCATTAGTGATGACTTTTCTTTAATTTGTTTTATATGTATACCAAGTAGATATAAAATATATCCAGTATGTACAGTACAAATTTGCCAAAGGCGATTAAAGTTATCTAGTGTTAAAAAATTATTATTTTAGAAAATAATTTTTTTAATTTATCGCATCCGAACACTTTATCACTATTACTTGATTCTTTAGTTGGAGAATCAAATATTAAAACTACTCTATCAGCATATCGAAATATGCCTGATTTGTTCACAAACAATTCAATAATAAAATAAAATGTTTGAGGTAAGTATATACGTTCTTAGAAATAGAAATAATTTATATATTTATTTCATAATTTTACTACAAGTAACATTTCTGTAAGCGTGATTAATTATATGTATGCAACTAATTATATTGAAATTAAATTTATTTAGTACAATTTTTATAAATAGAATATTGATTTTTTTGGAAAAAAGGATATAAAGATAAATAATTTATATAAATTAAAATTTAACTTTGATTTGTTTAAATAAAAAAAAAAAACGAACATATTCGTAACGACCACATTTTAAAAATATTCTTAATTAAATTAAATTAATTGCAGATCTTTCAAAGTAATAAAATTTTAAGTTATCAGTTAAGATATATATTACTTAAAAATTGTATATATTGATAAATCATTAATTAACAGAATAGAAAATTTTTAATATTAAAAAGGCATATTTTATTTTTAAACTTTTTTCAGTTTCTTCTTTATAATTGCATACAAATGAAAATTTTGAAAACATTTTTCATTTATAATTAAATTACTATTATATCTTAGTAAATTTATGAAATAAATAAGAAAAATTAACTTTTCTAAATTGTTAATATATTATCCAAAAGTGTCCTTGTACTTGATTAAATATTTGCATAAAGCAGCTATTTCATACAGTCATGCACAACTTTATACATTCATTTTCTCAAGATTAATATCAGTGATTAACGTAAATATAAGTGATTTTATTTTAAAAAAAATTTTGCTAAACAAAAACTTTGATAAATTCACGTAATTAATTACTGTTTTTACTTATTTAATATTACCAAAAATTAATTTCGTACCAGTACTCCTCTTTAGCGTTCAATTTAGACAGACATATTTTTAGTAAGATATACTCATTTCAGTTTCATTTAAATTACAATTAAATATCGAAAGCTTATAGCTTAAAACAGATTTATAAAATAACAGTACTGAAATTTTAATTTATGTTTTATTTTAACTTTAAAAAAAGTATATTTGTCTGCTAAAATGTATAGTAGATTTCATTTATTTATGGAAAAACAAGAAGTCTAAATTCTAGATTTGTCTTATGTAAAGAATTTCACTGAAATAAGTGATTTAGTCTCAACTATAATATTTTCAATTTACTAATAACTAATGTAGAGTAAATAAATTATAATAAATTTTTCTCAAATTTTATTTAAAAATTAAAAATTTCTATAAAAGTTTGAAACTACAACTATTATTTATAATTTTACAATTTACATTGTAAACATTAATTAAGTTTGTATTTATAACATTCACTTTTTCATTCTGATAAATATTAAATAAAAAAATATTAGCTGCCAATATATAGAAACAAAAGAGATCTGACAAAAAATGTAAATAATAATTTATAATATTAATATTCTTTTTTAAGGTATATATGATACCAAATTTGTAAGTTATTGACTAAAAATTTTGTTTATAGTAATTTTTCTTCATTTCTTACTCTAAATTTCTTGGTATTAAAAATAATATTTACATTCTGAATATTTTATTTTGAGTAAAAAAATAGAAATTCAAAGATCTAACATCACCAGTGCATGTGAAATTCCTTATGCTTTTGTAGTATAATAATATAAAGAGCAACCAGCTGGCTAAAAGCAGATGTAAAATGCAGAAAGAAATAAGAAAAAGAGAAATCGATTAAGTAAGTAGGACAAGGTAACATGGTAGTGATGAAAAGAAGAATCATGACCAACGATTGTTGATGAAAGTCGCGCGTTATGTATAGGGTTCTATTTGCGGTAACAGCCTCGGTGGTGTTGGAGAATTTTTCTGACTGCTTGATGGTGGTGTTAAAATACCGCTTTGATCAGGACTACTACTGGAGTCTAGGATTGATTCGAAATCGAGACAATCAACAAGGAGCGATTCTTGTACGTGCCGTTGTTGAGCAAGCTCAAGCATTTCTAGGTCGATGACGTGTGTTTGTATGCGATGAGACTCGTCGACGACAATGTTGGGTACAGAGGCTCGTAGGCCTGAACCTGAGTTAGAATTTAGAAGCGGTACTGCCGACCGTAACATCTGTTGGGCACGTTCTTCGTTTACTGTTTGAGCGAATGCACTCAACCACTTAGCACATGGAGCAAGCTGTTCCCACGTGAGCCGCGAAACTCGTAATGCACATTCTCTACCCTGGAACAGAAATATATATCCATTCAAACACAATATCTGCTTTATTTTTCGCTTAAGTTAGTTACAAACCATATTAATATTTTCTCAGAAAATATGTAGGATGAAGTAGCGAATTAATAGAAAACGCTTTGTCATTTATAAATAATACATCTCACATTATTAATTTTTTGTATAGTAGAGATAAATATAGAAAATTACACAATTGAAATTAATTATATTTTTACAAAATTTTATTACAAAAATAATATTGAAAATCTACGACTTAAGCTGTAGAATTGTAGAATGCTATTCAAAAAATAAAACCTTTAAAATAAATTTAAAAATAATATGTACTATGGTAAATATATTTCCTAACTCATGTATTAAAGAATTAATATCATATATTTAAATAGCATTGCAAACTTTCAATAAAATTTATTATTTAATGAATTTTAAAGTGAGAATTCATAGAATTTATTTTATTTTATGTAAAGCTTTGTTTTATAAAGAAAATAAGAATTATTTTTTTAACAAAATAAGAATCTAGCAAATATCATATTTGTTGATAATTTCATCTCATAATTGAAGTAACAGAATTACAATACAATAGAAATATTATATATCTAATAATAAATATACAAAAACCCGCATTAAATCTGTTTAATAAACGATAAATATTCTGCTGTAACCTTTCAATAATTAAAACTTCAAATTAATTTGGACTAGAATTTATGATTTTAAATAGACGTATTAATTGAGAATGGGCTGTAAATAAAAATATATAAAAATATAAACAATAAATTCATTATTAAACTTGAATTCAATTTCGTGAAATAAAAATAAATAAATTTTGAAATAAAAGTTTTTTATAATTTTAAATCTCATTTAAAATCATTTATAATTAAACATATGGCCGATTATGACTTTTATATTAAAAAATATCCAATACACGTTCATAATATGTATATATTATAAATATATATAAATAATATGTACCTTTGTTTAAAACTAAATTCTATACTCTTTTTCAACAAAAAAAAAAGAATAGATAAAAATAATATTGGTATTTTGAGTATTTAGTATTAAATATTTTTTAAATAATAGGTACTTCAAAATGAATAACTGTATTTATAAAGCTATAATATTTTATATATAATATAAAATTGTTCTAATGCTGAATAAATATAAAATAATGTAATGTGATATTATTGTAACATATAAAAAAAACTAAACTTTATTCAGAAGTTATAATCCTGTAAAATTAAAAAAAATTAATTGTTTGAATTTTGATAATTTTTTTTTAATTAAATAATACCTTAATTACCTTTAATAAAGTTTTTTTTATAAATTATTTTATTTATATTTAATAAATTTAAAAATTTTATTTTTATTATTCTGATTATTCACGTAAAATAATATTCCATCAAATATTAAATATGATGAAGTCTCCTTATAAAGAATTACTTAATCGTTGTTTGGGATATTATACAAAAAAGAAAAAAGAAACTCTCAATCAATAGCATAAAAGATACAATGCAAATGTTACCAAACAATATTCTTGGTTATACAGAAATCTTTTAATAATAATAATTTCCTATTTCAATTCTGTATTTTTGCATTATGAAAATCATAGATATATAATTGATTTCAATACAAGACAGCGTTATTATAATTATTTTAAATAATCTAATACATTGTGAGTAAAACCGGATGAATACTTTTTTGGGCATTTAGATCATTATAAATATTAAAGAGAATAAAGATATGAAATAACATATTTATATTTTGTATATGATTAACATTAAATTTTTTGTAAGTATTAAAATAAAATTTTTAAAGTTGAACTCAATTTTTAAAAAACTGTAAAAATGTTTATTTAGAAAATATCTTTTTAAATAGTATTACGAAAAAATTATTAAATTAATTTAAAACTTGGGTGATAGTTTTATCATTGTGCATAAAAAAGTAACTTTTTTGATTAATTAAAATCAATATCAATTACAACAGTTATAACTTCAATTATCATTAAAAAAATTTTTTTTTAGAATAAACATATTTTGACTTATAAATTACAAAAATTTTTTGTTTAAAATTAATAATCAACAATTTTCATTCTAGATTGTTTTAAAATTTCGAAAAAGGTACATTATTTTATTTAAATTTAACTAATGTAACAAATGAGTTTGTACACAAAAATTTTCATAAAAAAATGAAAGTACAGTAATCTAACCACTTGCGTAAGTAGAATACTATAATTATGATCAGGCGCTTAAAAGTTTCAAGTAGTATAATCAATATTGATTTTAGACTGCTGTTTATAGTCAACTTATGATTAATTTTTTAAATAATTATATATAGTTTTTTATTTAAATAATTTTTGTATAAATAATTACTAATATTTTAAAAATAAATTTTATAAGCACAATTTATTTTTAAATTCTTCACTGACAAATTTTCTTTTAAGCATAAATATAATTTAATTTCTTGAATTCATTTTTTTCCTAAATAACTTAAATATTTTAATAAATAACTTCTCCTTTTTATTTATTTATTATATTTTGTATCAAATTTTTACTATAATATTTTAATTTAATTGAAATTGAGAATGTTTTGTGATGTTATTCAAAATATTAATTTTATATAAATATCATAAAATTATTGAATTTTTAAAAAATAAAAAAAACTATTTTATTTACATATTTAAAAAAAATTAACAAATTTTATAATTTGTTTAATTGAATTAAAAGTTCTCTATTTTTAATTATTACGCCAATAATTAATTTAAATTTTATAACATTCATGATTGAAATGATAATTAAAAAAGGAGCTTTGTTTTATGTTTATTAAAATTACCATTATAAATTCACACATTTAGTATTCATCTTTTATTTGAGTATTTGAATTTGCAATGTTCTTATTAATCACATACTTTTCTTAATATATATTAATAGATATTAATGTAATATATCAAGTATTAGTAAAATAAAATTAATTGATTCAATAAATTCTACCTGTGTATAATAAATAGCTGCAGCTGCTAAATGGCTGTATGAAAACTTTAAACTGCCTTCATCGAGTGTTGCTAAGTCTAAGAGTTGTGAAGCTTGTGAATACTGTAGTCCACCATACTGAGGGTAAATAAAAGTATTTGGTTTTGACCAGTCACCAGATTCCACCTGCATGTACACATTAAGCCATCCTGGTGCAGTAACAGGGGATAAATTCCATCCTAGGCCTTTTAATACAACTAACTCTTTTCCAAGAATTTCTTCTTCAGTACATGCACCATCAGTGACATATGCAAATTCTGCAATCTTTGGTGGATAAATTTCTTCAACCTAAAAAGATTAATTTTTTTATTTTATGAAATTATTTTATAAAATTATTTAAATAAACTTTATTAAGTACTTTATTTAAGTATTTAACTTTAAGTACTGATAAAAAAAATAATTTGTATTCAAAAGTAACTTTAAAAATAAATAATGATCAATTAATTATAAAATAATAAAAAAATACCTTTGCTGCAATAAATAAACATGTGATACCAATTAGCTGAAGTTGATTTTTTGGTACGTTCTGATGAGTCGAAAGATATCTATCAATATAATCCATGGCAAGATAATAAGTTTCTCTATGCAGCTTATAAACTTCACAAACTTCGATTAACCAGTCCAGTAAAATAGCTCTCATTCTGGGCTGTAATGTAGGATGCCTCTGAAACATTTGTGGATCTCTTTGAGTAACAGACTTTTGATCTCCCAAACACATAAGTAACCACACTTGTGTTCCATCGCCCCAAGGTAAGGAAGGTAAAGGTGTTGATTTATTTTCATTGTGAGAAGCAGATGGTGTCAGAAAACATGTAGATGTCCTAAGTTCAGACCATGTTGCTGGCTCTTGTTGCTCTTTCAAAGGCGAAGTTGTTGATTGGGCTACATATGTTATACTGGATGGATTAGATACATTGCAAGTATCTGGATATGTATTATTTGAAGATATTGAAGGCACTTTATTAGGGGGATAGATATTTTCTGAATCTTCTGAAATTTCAGTTGCTCTTCTCTTGCGTCTGTTACTTTTACCATTTTGAAAGTGAAGCTTGGACTGCTTTTCTTGTAAACTGAAATAATTAATTTTTCCTACGTTTTCAACAATGCTATAAATAATATAAAATTTATAAAATATGATAATTTTGTGTAAATTTATAAAAAAAAAGTAAGTTAAAAAGTTACGAAGTATTTCATTGTATGATTAATTAATACGACAAATTAATACGTGTACTTTATATTATTATTTAAACTTTTCGTTAATTACATATTAACAAAGTAAATAAAAGTGTTTGTATAAAATTATATTTAAACAAATTATACATTATAAATTTTTAATAATAATTTTAAATTTAAATAAAATTATAATGGGATCAATAAAATAATTTATTAATAATAATGAAAATTATAATTTTATTTTATAATTTATTACTTAGTTAAAAAATTGTTTAAAATATATAATTTTGTAATAATTTTCACTTTACTTTTAGAGTAATTAATTTTTTTACTTATTAAAATTGTTATGCATTATTTATATTAAATTTGTTTCTTCTAAGGTACTTTTTTTATACTTATTTCTTTTAATATTATTTCATTAGCTATAAAATATATAAAATATTCATTATTTTGAATGTTGTAAATATATTCTTAGACATAAATAAACAATGTTATAATTACAATGTCATAACTAATTGTAAATTAAAACTATTTTGAAGAATTTATTATCTAAAAAATTCTTAACAATACCATAGTTAACATATATTATGAAAAGTATTAATAAAGTTCAATAAAATTTAAACTATACATAATTACAAATTACATATAATATAGTATTTATTGCATAGCATGCATCTGTTACTAAAAAAATCTATAAATATATATTATTAAATTTTTTTAACAAAGAAATATCAAAGAAAGATATTTTTCATAAATTCAATAAGAGTATTTTTAATTATTATCATAATAAACAAAGCATCAATTATATTATTAATAGATTTATCAAATTTTTTAAATTATCTAAAGATTATATATGAAATTTCATAATAACTTATTCATATAACTAATTTTTTGACAATTTTTAGCATAAAATATTTCCACTGAATTTTATTTTTTTCTAAATTGAATACATTTATACAATTGAATACAAGATTTTGTGATAATATTTCTTAATTTTAAAATATTATGATATGTATAAATTATATGCACATAATAACAAATTAGTTTTTAATTTAAAATAACAAAGGATTTATAATATTTTTTATTTATTAATATAGTACTTATATATCAATTACAAGTGTATCTATAAAAGTTTTATAAGATTGATTTCTGAATTAACTAAAAAAACTATTTATATAATTTAAAACCTCACATATATTTATCTACTTCTATATATATATTATATAAAAATGCATATGTGTTGTGTGTGTATGTGTATTGTAATTTTTCAAATATTAAATTATTAAGAAAGTAATTTGAAAATGAAACAAATTTATACCCTGTTAATTAAGATAAGGTTTGATGACAGACTTTTCTATATTTTTAAAAATAGACCCATAAATTTCAATCTAAAACTGAAAATATTATTTCTAAAATTGAGGATATTATGTCTATAAGTAATAATATTGAATAATAATACAAAAAGTACTGAAAAATTGAATTGTAGAGGTAATAAATAAAACTTCTCATAAAAAGGTTATAACTACACGAGGCTATTCTAATACAGTAAAACAGTTACTGTAAAAGTTAAAAAATCTCTTGAAAACAAAAACGTAACAAAGCTAAATTTACGGAATGTTAAGTCAATAAAAGATCTGGCTAAATCGTTACAATTACGCGCTTACCTCGTTTGTGGCATTTTGCGGCCTTCAAATTTTCAGGCTTCTGGAACTCTAAACTATGCAACAGCACAAACTTCGAAGAACTTCGTTGTAATCTGTGAATTCTGAAGTACCTCTGGATTTGTATTTAATGTAAGCAAGAGAAATATGAGGTCAATTTGTACGGGACACGAGAGCTCTTCTTGCTAATCTTTGTAGTTACTCAAACGCCATAATACAACGGCAATTTCTTCTCGCGCCCCTTTTAAAGCCCGCGAAAGTTTGGCTTGTTTTTGGTAATTTGTGACTATGGATAAACTAATTCCAAAATCGTTTGTATTGAAGAGATATCAGGCCTTGACAAGACAATTTCCTTGGCAAGACAGTAGACTCAATGGCCGTGAACGTGCCTTTGCCACGATTGTTCTAATAGAAGCGCGGGAGAAGAGCGCGCGAAAAGCTACCCTCGAAACAGAAACTGATCGCTATTGGTATCACGTCCACACTTGCGCCCTCTATATTTTCCGTATAACCTCAAAGACTATTTTCCAATTTTCCATTGATTTGGTGATTTTCGAAACTCTTCAAGCTTTCCCATAGATGATGCATCAATTTCTTGAACAGACGGAAATGAAGAACGTCTTTGTTAGTGACTTACGTCCAAGATACGCAGTCTTGAGAATCCAGTTTTCTTTCGGGCAGTATTTCAGAATACTCAGGAGTCCTCTACATTCGTCTTCACCACATCCAACGTTCTGTTGAAAGTCTCTCATTCAATGTCGTGATGTTTCCCGTCCATACAACGGCGAACAATTTCGCTATGCGCACTCCAATACTGTTTTTTATTTCTCTCGTCCCCGGAAAATGAAATGTTACCAACTTTTACGTAGCTTCTAAAAAAAGCTTCTGAAGTAATAATAACAATAAGCCATGAGTGCGTCTATTTTCTCATAATTTTAAGAATCTGAACTTCTCTGATATTTTCAAAAGTTGAAGAAAGAACGACTTTCAACTTACTTGTATACGAATGCAGTGACTATTAATTATACAGATATAACGTACAGTATTTTACTAAGTCCTCCCATTCTATACATATGGCGCGCGATAAACTTACGCAGTAGTGTTTAACGAAGAACGGTGATTGGACAGGGTAGAATGTCCCAGCTGGCGCTCAGCTGATTTCATGGCCACTAGGGTTTCATCTCCTTTACATGTGTGTTCAAATATCTCAGCATATGTATATAACAAGAAGCTTTTGCGTAGAAACAATTTCGACGCTTATATAGATAAAGAATAATACAAAGGTGACTGGCAGAGGCGGGAAAAGTACGCGCGTAAATTGCATCACTTCTACACAAAAAAGTTCTCTTCTAAAGTTTCTCTTATCGAATGAAATCCATACATGAATACTTGCTCAATTTATAATTTTTTTTAAGCAGTAATTTTTAATATGGATTCAAATATCGCATTACAAATAAATAGCTTATATATTTCATAAATGTTTCTACACACGACTTATAAGACGTGAACAATTTTTAGATTTAAAAAAAAATATGTCAATCGTGTTTTTCTACATAATATATTTTATTAGTAGTAAATAGTGCTTTTATGTCATGATTTAAATTTTAAAGCGAAAATTTATTTCTTTTTTTTTCTACTTACGTTTTTTTACTATATTTTTGTAACATTCATTTTAGGTTGTTACTATTTTACTTAACGATTACTGAATGAATCCATTTATCTTTTATTTAAAAAAAAAAAAACAATACGTTGCATTTAGTTCTACATTGCTGTTAACCTTTTATCAACCTTATTATTTCCAAATTGAATCTTTTAAATTCTTCAAAAATTCTAACAAATAAAGCTGTTAATTTGAAATAAAAATATTGAATAAATTTTACTATCAACGAAAAAAATAAAAATAACCTGCCACTTTGAACACTTTCTTATTCCTTTGACCATATTACAAATAAAATTAATATATATAATAATTTTCAAAAAAGAACTTTTTTATAATATATATATATAATATATATATATATATATATTAATTATAGCTTTATCAATTTATCATTCTTAATTAAAATAGTATTTAGTAATTTTCTGATGTAGCAGTAAACATAAAAATATAAATTATTTTTAATTGAGATTCAGTTAAATTAAAATTAAATTTTTTTTTAATTTATGAAAACTATACCGATATAAATTAATTCATAATCATATAATGCAGTATTAATAGTGTATGTGCAAATGTGGCGGGAAAGCATTGCGTTAAAATATTTCCCGCGCTATGTGGGATACAACAGATATTCGCATGTTTTATAAGAAGAGATAAACCCTTTTTAATAATTACCGTGTACAAAATTAATATCATTTAAAAACAGTTTATACATCGTTATTTACAGTTTTATATTTTGCTTATAACTAAACTAACGTTTTATATCTTTATTTACATTTTTCTTTTCTTCTTCCATAATATTTTCCCATTTTTTGCATTGGTTCGTATAACATTGGAATTCTTCATAATATATTTAATTTTTTTTTTTGTTATTAAACACTCTACACATACTTTCCTTCTCTGACAACTATGTTTAAATTGTCTTAATTTAATTTTACTAAATTGTTTTTTAAATTATTTTCAAATAAATTTGTTTCTTCTATCTTTATTTTAATGCATTTTTTGAGAATTTCCGTGTATTTAATATTATGTTGCTTGTTTGTTGTCTTCATTGCCCTTTTTTCAGCCTTTATTTTTATTGTATTTCTTTTTATTTTCAACATTATTATACACTCTTGGGTGTTTTTTTTTTATCTGATTAAATTAAATATTTATTTTATGTATTGTTTCTCTACTTCTTCTATGTTTCCACAGATCTTAATTATGCTTCCTTAGTATTTGGAATAATCATTTTTCATTAGATAACCTAATGATTCATTAAAAGTAATCATAGATTTATTATATTCTTATTATTTAATATTTGTAATAAATTTAAAAAATGTTTTAGTATATATTCAAATTTATATATTCAATTATTTTAGTTAAATCGTGTGAATTTAATTTAAAAATATGTTTTTTCCTTTTGTTTTTCTGCAAAATTACGTATTTTTATTATCAATATTAAAAATGTTTAATATTTTTATATTTTGAAATTTAGGTAATAATTCTATAAATTTTTATCAATTTTGTTCATCAAAACAACGATAAATTTATTACTTTTGAGTTACATCTATAAATTTAACTTTATTGAAAAATTATGTTAATTTAACAGATACATTTATTATTTAACAAACTGATAATAATACTTAAATATCTAATATAGACATTATTTTCAGATTTTTTTAATCAAACAGATTCAAATTTTTAAATACAATAGATTTTTTTATAGTTTTATTATTAGATGCAAAATGTACATTGATTTCAATTATATATTTTAATGAACACATGCTAAAAATGATTAACATTTTTTAAACAATAAGTTTTCACAACAAAAATGACATTAATATTTCTCCATCTTCAACAGTTATATCAAAATCAGTATCGTAAGTAGATATCGTCAAAAACAAAGAAATTCGCACACTAAGTAAAAAACAGTTAATGAACACGGAACAATACTCGGATTTTGATCAATATCTTAGTTAAGAAGAATTTTGTGTTATTCTTTTTTAGTTTTAATTTTTTCCATGGAAAAATAAAAATTGAAAACATCAAATTTACATTCTGGAAAACTCAGGTAATTAAAAAAAAGATAAAAAAAAGTTGTAAATTGGATAATATTTATCTCGTTATTTTATAAATATAAAAATTCTGCTACATTTTTACATAAATAAATATTTGAGTGTTCTATCTAATTTACTTAAATATGCAAATTAATGATGTAAATTAAATTATGATTCAAACATAAAATATATTTCTCTTCAAAATTAAAGTTATAAAAATTTATTTAAAATCAATATATTTATTCTTGTTAATATAAATAGAAAATATATTTATGTATTAATAATACGTTCATCTGAAAAATTTTTTAAATTGAAAATTCAGTTCATAAACCATAATTACAAGAAATTTGATAATTAATATTTTATTAATAATGATATAATAAATATAAAAAATAAAACTACGAAGACTTATTTAAATTGCCGAAGTGAAATCAACACTTGTAAATAAAAATATTTATCATTTCTTAAGATGAAATGTTATATTTTAAAATGTGCATGTGAAAGTTAGATTATACACGTTTGTTAATAACAAAATAATAGTAAAATGTACAGGAATTAAATTAATAGATCTACAATCTTTTAAATTTTATTTAAATAACTAATTTTTTTATTTTATTTAAAATTTTTGGAAGTTTTTATTTATTTTTATTTTTATCGATAAACTAATATTCTTTTTTCCAACATTTAACAACTAAAATATAATTGTAACTTTATATTTTGGTAAATATACTCTATAAATTATATAATTTAAAATTTATAGCGAAACTTTCTGTTAAACTTTTACCATTAAAGATTATAAATTTTAGTAGAGCGCTAATTACTTATTTGCAAAATTGTTTATTATGAATTATTAGTTAAATATTATTTGTTTTATTTAAAAACTATTGTATTTACAAAAATATACATCTGTATACCAGATGTCCATATTTAAGTACACACAATAAAAAATTATACATTTATTCATATTATACAAAAGAAAATTAATTGATATTAAACTGTTTGACTATTTGAAGCTTGTCGTATATTTAGTTTAAATATTTATCACGAATATATTCAATTATATTATATTTAGAATTTCATTTGTTTGCAAATTTATCTCATTTTCTTTTATTTCTTTTTTTTTGTTAACTAAAATATCTAATTATAGCTTATTAAATTTTCAACAAATACTTATTTAGTACTACGTGTATATGCGTAGTATATTCATATATAAATAAACGTTAAAAAAATCAATCAAAAAAATTAATCATAGTAACTTTAATTATAAAAATACTTTAATAAATATACGTTTATCCAGGTTTAAACCACCTAAATAAATGTATATCGTAATATATAAATCATATGTATCGTAAATGTAAATCATAGCAAAAATTAATTGTAAGCCCTACTGCATTTCGTATATTCTTGAAACTTCTTCGATTTTACTATCAGTAATTATTTTGAATTGTAAACCTTATTATTTCTTAGACATCAGGTGTAATTTTATTTTTTAATTTTATCTGTAATATGTATAATATAATTCAAACATTGATTAAACATATTTATTACTTAAAAATTTATCTTGTATTAATTTAAATAATATTAAACTACTAAAAAATACAATAATAAAATATATAAATGCAAATTTCTAGAAATTCAAAAATACATTTTTATAAATAAATTATTATTTAAAATAAATGTTTAATGTACATTAATAGCAAAATTTTAATGCAAAATCTATTTTATTTACTTATAATAATACTTAATCATACATTTATACTTTTACCATTTTTATAAACCAAAAACAAATTTATCAAGATTATTAAAAAATAAATAAAAATTTTATATTTTGTTTTTTAAAAAAACAAATTAAATTTAAAAAAAATATTTATTAGATAATCCTGAAATCATCTTTTGCAAAAAAATTTTTGCTTTGCTTTAGCAAGAACAAATGAAAATAAAATTAAATATATATATATAAATAAATCTGTATTATAACAATGTAATATATTGTTCCATTAACTATAGTAATATAATAATATATAAATAATCATATATTCGATTAGTGAAATCTTGTTTATTTTATTTAAAAAACTTCGATGATTCTTCAAAATGAAATTTATGAAAATGTTTATTTTACTCTAATGTAATAATTAATATAATATTTCGAAAAATTATAATGAATAAAATTAGCAGTCATTCGCATGACAAGGCATAATAAAGTGTAATCAAATAATAAGAGCAACTAGATTTTCATAATTGTGTTTTTCATTCAAAGAACTTTTTATTTACAATGAAAAAGTGAGTTCCAATAAGTTTATAAAAAACCTGTACAAACGAAATTTGTTCCTAGTTTTTTCCATTTCTTCTTTGTTTGACAAGAAAATTTTACACCCCAGAGATGATCAAAATGAATCTAAGAAAGCGAGTAAAATTCAACATGAGATCTCATTAACGAAACATGAATGAAATTGAATTTATTATGAGTGATCTGAAAAAGCAACTTGCATGTCCCATCAACAATTTATTTGTAAACTTAGAATACAAAAATAAAAACGGTAATTTTTATAATTCATATATTATATTCATTACATTCATAGTGATTTTATTGTCCGAACCCTCCTTTATGATTCAATGTTCTATCGTACGATTAAGCTTGCTTCAACACCTACCAGATCGAAATCAAAGCAATAATTTTTTTTAAACATGTTTATTAAAAAATAAAAACTGGTTTTTCCATTAAAAAATTGAAATTGGAGAATACAAAATTTTTCTTAACTGAGGTATTGATCAATGATCACTAACCGCTTTTTCCTTGATATGGGAATTTCTTTGTACAGTACTATTCTAAACTTTATAAATCAATTTTCTAACCATTTAAATATTAAATCCAATAAAATGCTTCAATGTTCAAATTTTATAACAAGTACACATTTTTGAGTATTGATTATTAATATAGTAAAAAAATTTATTTTATATTAAAAACTAAGTTATCTAAAAAAAGGGCATTTTATTTTGAAAAAATAAAAAGAGCAGGCATTTGAATTAAAATAGTAAAATAAAAACTGTTTTAAACATTTCTGCACCCAATTTATATATTTTTTATAATTTATTTTATTGAGAAAATGTGTTAAAAATTTTATAAGTTTTTTTATTTTATATTTTTTTACCATTAAATGCAGTATTAGAATGATAACAATATACCGTTTGAACATAGTAAAATAATTCTATGGCTCACTAACTCTTTGCTTCTTTTAGTTACAATTCTTTTACTTGTTGACAATAATTATAAAAATATAATCTTATAATTTTCTGCATTAATGTATTTTTTATAAGTTTAGTATTAAAAAATCGATAATGAAAATTATACTCCATAATATTAGTAATTATATTAGATATTATTTTCCTATTTAATATGCATACTGTCCATTTTAATGTATTAAAACTTTATTTAATGTTTTCTGTTTAACCTCAAAAACGACAATTAGATAATTCTAATCTTTGATAATAAATTTAATTATTAATAATTTTTAACAGAAGATTTTTTAAACTAATTTGAACTTTTCGCCTTTTACAACATATACGAAACTTTCAATGTTGGTTAGATTATCGTGCTTCAGTTTTTCACCAGTAAAAAATTTATCATTTGATATAGTCTGAATATTATTTTTTATATTTTTATATATTACATGTTTAGATTATGAATTTTTATAGGTTTCCAATTGTCAAGTGATATCTAATGCAAGTTGCATGTACTTACAAAGAATATAGAAAAGGGAATAAATTAAATAAAAAAAGAGAAGAAAATAATTTTAATAATAAAAATGTAGGGAATAATTTTTACAAAGATTTCGAAGTGTAGATTTGATTTTGAGTATATTTTTTCGGTTTATAAGGAGTACACAAGAAGAGAAAATATTGCTAAAACAAGTTTTTTTGCGAAAATTTTATACAACGATAAAAATACCTTGTAACATCGCAAAAAAATATTTTTCGAAATAAATAAACTTTATTCAATTTTTAATATATTAATTATAAATAAAATCAAGAAATGATTAAAATAATTTTGTCCCAGGATTTAAATATAATTTATGTTTTCATGTAACTAATATAACTTACTATAAAATAATGTATCATTATCTAACGATTTCAAGAATTCATACAAATATTTAGAAATATAAATCAGATAAACGTATAAACAAATACTAAATCATCTATGTACGTGATCTGTCATAAGAAAATTCTTTATAAATTATGTATATCAGATATTGTTCATATGTGACATTTTCAATGTGTATATATTTGTCATGACTTTTATGCTTCTATATTGTAAGTATTTCTGCATTAATAATTTTGCTACAAAAAATTAGTACAAATTAAATTTTATTTCTTCAAATTAATTTATAGTGTATTATTTGAATTTGACATATTACTAAAATACTAATAAAAATATAAATAAAATGAATTTTTTTATTAAATTAAAATTTCATAATCATTAATATTTCTCATTAATTAAAAATTGCATTTAATTTTACCATTAACAGCAGTATATCTCTAATTTGACTTCAATTAATGAAATTTATACAAAATTATGCATTTAAAATTAAAGATTTATATTTTAATTAATTTAAAACTTTATACTATAAAAATAAACGACGTATTTTTATTATTCTACCATATATAAATTGAAAAAATTAATGTTATAATCAATAATAATACGAGACCTCAAAAATTTTTATTTGTCATAACTGACCAAAAAGTTAGTTTTATCATATAACCAATAAATGTTGGAATTCTCTCTAATGAGAAGAAAATATTAATAAATAATAAATCATTACACTTCTTAACTTGGTTCATGAAAATCATGAATTCGATCAAAACAATATTTTTTCAATAATATTATTGTATTAAATCTGAATGATGTATATATTAAAAAATATACAATTAATAAATTTTAAGTAATAAATATGCATATAATAATTAAAATTGTATTAAAAATATCAATATATATTAATATATTAAATAGATACATGAAAAATATGTAATTAAAATTTTTACAGAATATCCTTTCAACATAAAATTATAATAAAAAATATTCTAAATATTAATAACCAAAATTAGTTTATATTTAGTAAATTATTATTTATATTAATAATTCGATTTAGTCTTAAACAGAGAATAATTTTTATGAAAATAGAAAAGGTGAAAAATCAATTAATCCAATCTTATAAAATATCAAAATATTTTCATTAATAAATATAATATTATTGTTATTAAAATATTATCATTCAAAAACAATATTAAAAAAAAATGAAATGTCAACAAATTAATTTAACATAATAATTTATGTATATATTCTAACCAAACAAAAAATAAAATAATAAATTGACAAGGTTGACTCGTCCTGGAGTCGCTGTCAAGGATATATGGTAAAGGGGAGAATTCAAGAACACCATGGTATTAATGCTTTTTTTTGACACGATGTGTTACACGTAGTATCGGTTTTTCCCCGCGAAAGCTTCTACTGCTGTGACGAGGTTTCTGTTCGTCACTTGTTAAACAGGCCGAGATTAAAATATAAAAATAATCAAACAATATAAACATCAACACAATATAAATATCAAATCACCATTTCTATTCCTAAATGATGGTCACAAGAAAAATCAGTATTTAATGTATCAATTATAATGTTCCAATTAATATATGTAATCCATGAAATCCAGTTGCTAACAAAATATCGATTCAAATTCTATCAAAAAATTATGATTCAACAATTTTAAATGATACTATTATAATAATTTATAATTGAGTTCTTAAAAATAAAAATCTAAAAAAATAATCCAATAATTTTATATTTTTTAAATTTATATAATAGAACTGATAACAAAAACCATAGATGACAAGAGAATTTAAAAATAGAATGTGATAAAAATTAAATATTTGAATTTTTTTTTGGTTCTCATAATTCTTTAATTTCAATGATGGAGATAAAAATATGTATATAAATATTCCTTAAAAAAACGTAGCTCAGAAAATAATAAATTAAATTATTTCTAATTTTAATTTAAATAAATTTTTTCTGAAGATATTCTTATTCAAGTAGAAAAATAAAAAATTGAAAATAAATTTATCATAATCATACCATAAATTTATCAGAAGATACTTTATCCTGTTTATCTTTAATTTGACAAATTAATATTATAAATTAACTATTCTTAAAATAAATTTTTTTAATTCTCTTACTAAAATCTTTTCATGATACATAATACATAGTATAAATCTATTATTAACACCAAAATTCTCTAAACATAAATCATAATAAATCACAATCATTGAATTAATACCCTAAATTGATTAATTCATCCTAGTGAAGGAATTATATCTATAGCAGTAATGGTATATAACTATATCTAATAACCGAAATAATTTATTAGATCCCTTTCCTGAGGTTAATTAACTATATATCAATCAAATATTTTGTGGTTGAAATCTTAATATTCATGTCTTCATAACAATGCTCACTAATAACCTTAATTGAAAATGAAGGATTTTCAATTTCATTACTTAAATATAATACATTTAAAAATATTAAAGCCAAAAACAACAAAAAATATATAAGAATAATTTTTCAAACAATTTCAAAATAAATTACCCTCTAATTGTATTCTGATCAACAAATTTATTAATATAAAAATTATAATATATAAAAATAAAACAACTAAAAATTATATTTTGTATAATGGGTGAACTTGCATCCTGTAATATTATTTGTCTTCATAAGGAAATTTATATTAATAAAATTATTGACATTCATAAGTTTAAATTTATAGCCCTAGTCTACCATTATGAAACATTAATTATTAAGTTTATGTATTATTGTATTTAATATATATTAAACTTTTACAACCTTTATCAAAATCATAAAAAAAAGGAATAAATCAAGAATTTGTTTCTAACTTTAATATTTTCTAAATGATTTCAATATTTTTCAAGATGAAATCATATATCTTAATTAATTTGAGAAATTTCATAAATTTTATTAGGCAATGGATATAATACTAATCGTTTTAAAGAACTACTTTTTTTTATATAACACAATATGAAAATGCATTTCATAAAATATACATAAAATATGAAAACCAAATAATGAAATTAAAAATATAATTGAAGAACATATTTTATTTAGTAAAAGCATCAGGATAATCAGCATATTAACGATGTATACCTTTTAATCCTAAAAAATGTTGAGGGAAAAAAGTTAAATTTACACCAATAAATATAATAAAAAATTGAATTTTTAATCATTTTTTATTTATTGTTAAACCAGAAAAAGGTTAAATTTATACCAATAAATATAATAAAAAATTTAATTTTTAACCAGTTGTTATTTATTGATAAGCCAGAAAGTAAAGTAAATTAAAAAAATCTAAATATTGCATAAAAGCATCCATAAATAATGCAATGAAAATGAGTAATAATATAATATGTGGCATGTACAATAATATTAATTGAACAAAGAACTGGATAAAATAATTTTACTTGGTGCTTGTAAAGTAAAAAAAAAACAATCTAAAATTCATAAATTTGATACATTACCTATAACTATATTGTTTTTATAGATATTAATCATCTAAAAAATTTAATTCCAGTAGGAACAGCAATAATTATTGTTGCAGAAGTAAAATAAGTTCGAGTATCAACATCTATACTTACTATAAATATATGATAACCTCAAACAATAAAAGCAAATAATTCAACTACTGATGTTGCAAAAATTATTTGTAAAGTTCCAAATACCTCTTTTTATATTTTTTGCCACAAATTATATGAAAAACTAACGAATTCTTTTCTATGAAATAATTTTGACCCTATAGAAGGTTAAACAGTTCATCCTGTTCCTGTTCCAACCAATCCCATCACTAATAAATATTTAACTTAATAAAAAAAATTTTTTAAGGTAATAATCAAAACCTTATATTATTTATAAGAGAAAATGATTTATCAGGAATTCATAAAATTATTGCTATTAAATATTACAAAAAAAATTATTTTAAAAACATGACTTGTTACTATAGAATGATATATTTAATCATTTACAATAATGATCCTCCTACTCTTAATTACAATAAAATTATTAATATACTCATTATTAATTATAAAATATTTATTACTCATTATTAAATTTTTATACAGTTTATTAAGATATTATATTTTAAGTATAGGAATAGTTAAAACTTACTAATTTATAAAAGTATAATTTATATTTAAATCATTTGATAAATTTATAAATAATTTAATAAAATTAATTGATGTTAATTATTTACCAACATATAATTCTACACCAAAATATAAAGAATATCAAATTATTTTATTGAGAAAAAATTATTATTTATATTTTATATATTCATATTGTTTTAAAAAAATTTTAAATAAATTTTAAAAATTTAAATAATTTTAAAATAAAAATATCATAATATGATATAAAACGTTAAACAAAATCATATTTTATCATTAAACAAAACATTTTTTTAAATTATAAATAAAATTCACTTTATTAATATTGAATCATTATAAAATTTATAAGGATCTATTTATAAGAATCTATTGAGATCAAACAAAATAAACAATTGTCTACAGTATACTTAATATACATATACATTTCATGAATTTATAATAATTTTTTAGTGAAAAATATTATGAAATTTTATCTTTGGAATAAAATTCAATTAAAAAAGGTAATTTATATGAACAAAATCTAGAAATGATTATAATTAAGTAATTATAATAGCATTAATTTTTAGTTGCAATTCAGAATTATTCATACTATATATACACTCTATTATAATGTATATAATAATACTCTTCATTCTATATAATGATATTTATAATAAGGATAATAAACTCATAAAAAACAAAATTATCTTAAATGTAATAAAAAAATTATATATATATTTAAAATAATATGTATTTAATATTTAATTATTTAATATTTTTAATATATAATATTTCTATATTTTCCATAATATCTATAAGCAAATATGATCTATATGCTGTACGAAGTACATTTAAAACAAATTGGAGTTGATATATTTGCTGAACAAACAATAAATTAATTATTATATACAATATGATTGTATAATATGTAAAAGTGTAATAAAAATAAAAAAATATGTTAATTATTATATTTTAAGTATTAGAATAATTATAAAACCATTTATAATTATAAATATTGCAGATAAACGTAAAGCATGACTAATTATTATAATTAATCCACTATAAACCCTTCAAATTGAAGGTTTTATCTGAATAAAACCACTCTTATATATAACTACATAAGAATATGCAACAAATAATTTTAAATGAATTTGATATAAACCAACTAATCTTCAGTAAATCTTCAATTAATCTAATTGTAATAAAAATTCTTCGTTCAATTCTTAAATACTCCAATTGAGTTATATAATAAAAATATGGATCAACTCTTAAAACAAAGAAATAATATAAACAAGGAAACATAAAATATATATAGAATTTATAGATGATGAAGATACAAGTCAAAATATATTAAAAACATCTCATTTAACACAAACATTATGAAAAAGATAAAAAGCATCATATATTATCTTGTAAAATTTACAATATGTATTCTCATCAACTGATAATTGTATGCATAGAAGATTTCCTCTATGTAAATCCATCAATTTAAGTAAATACATAATTTTTTTGTGAATATAAATATTGATGAATTCATAAAGGCATTTCTACAAAAATTAACATTAAAAATCATTAAGCCATTATTTAGAATATTGTTCTTTATTATTTAAAACTTTGACACATGACCAAACTGAGGAAAATCTTTTTGAGAGGTGTCAATTGAAATTGAACATCAATTTTCATTTTTGACCTTTTATACGAATATTTAGATATTATTAATATTAATAGTTTCTATTTTGCGAATCTTTATAAATAAATATTAAAATAATAAAATAAAAATATAAATATCTCTATATTGATACCTATGTAAATATTAATATAATAACAAAAGAAGAATTTATATATCGTTACATATTTTTTATTTTTAACTTGATTTTTATAATTTTTTTTATATTGTTCAATTTTTTAAGATTCATAAAGTTATTTAAGATTATAATATATATTTTTTTATTGAATACAGTAACTAATATATTATAATTTTAAATTATTTAATATTTAAATTCAATTAAGTGTTGTAAAATTGAAAGATATAACAAATCTAAATATACATAACAATAATTCTAGTCACTTTTACATCCAATATATGAAATTTTTAACTTCCTAGAAGTGTTACAATATAAATATCTGTAGATACCCTTTGAAACCTTATATACAAGTAATTAACAAATCAACTATTACAATGAAGTAGAGTACACTTTATTTCATTTTAACATGTCCTATAATATTTTTAAATATTAAAAGAAAGTTTAAGTATACCTATACCTTAATTTCAAAAATTTTTCAAAGATTAATGCATTCTTATAACAATCATTTTAATAATAATTTCTTAATCAGTGTAGACAAATCTGATTTAAAATAAAACGAATATCTTATTTTTATGCCATTATTGCTTAATATTTTAAATATACAGCCTAAATTTGTATTGGCATACTACAGTAAAACTCTAAGATATTTTAAATACTATTTTCTTTACATTAAAAAATTCAAATATCTACAAAAATTAAGTCTTGATCGTTAATGTATCTTAAATCCTAAATTTGTAAATAACTAATAAATAAAAAAAAAATGAAAATGTCTTTCTTAATTTTTTTAAAAAACAGTCAGGGGATACGCGACTTTAAGGAGTATTATATTAATAAAGAACATCATGAAATAAATTATGTAATTAAATACTAGTTTACATTTATTCATCAATAAATAAAAAATTATGCAATTCAATATCACAATAATTATATTTTCAAATATCACGGAGATCACTATAACCACTAATAATCTAATACAGGGACAAAGATCTCTAATAAAAAAAAAATTAAATTAGACATGACTAAATAAAAAAATAATGTATAAAAAATATAAACTTGTTATAAAAATGTAATACCAGGAAAAGACAATGCAAACTTTAGGTAGAACCACTTCTATACAGACCGTATACAAATATATTTCTACGATTAATGAAATCATAACTCAATTAGTGATAAGATTTACGGAACGGTAACATAACGATTCGAAGTTTTATTAGAAATTTGTAATAGAAGAACATGAATTTTATATTTTTCTTGTGATTTATTTTTTTAATAATAATCGTAATAATCATATTTAAATGCTCCATATATTGTTGTGTACATATATATTTGCTAAAGTAACATATATCAATACTCTTATTAAGATTATTTAATGACAAATTGTTCATTTAGTATTATATAATAAAATTATTTGAAGTGCTTTTAATATAATGAATTTTTAGTGATACAAATAAAGTAGTAAATTAAATAAAGCAGCATGAAGCGTGTGTATGCATGTGTAATTGAATTTATTTATCATATTTAAAGGTGTGAAAAACGTTCCATATACCTTCTAAACAGATGTCAGAATTAAAAACTGGTATCTCATATATAATTTTTAATTAATATAAAAAAAAATTTGTCTATTTTTATTTTTTAATTAATACTTTAGCATATTATATAAAACTTTTATAAACTAAATTGGTTTTTAATGTAAAATAGTTTCCTAATTAATCTTTAAGTAATGTTACAGGCAGTATTTTTTTTAAACCTATTTCTTGCTATAAGTAGGTTTGTATATACTATATTTATATGTACTATGTTTTAAAAGTAAAAATAATAAAATTTATGTAATTAATGAGATAATCTATATCCAATATATATATATATAATATCTGTAGCCATTTCTTATTCCGTAAGTATTATTTTAATTAGACCATAAATATAAATGAATTATTATTTTACTATTATTTAAGTGATGTATTTTATGATTTATACTCAACATGTTTTTTAAGGCAAATAAATATTTTCATTATTTATTTTTGTACTTTATTATAAATGTCAGTACATTATTAATAATGAAAAAAATAATATAATTAAAATCAATTTTTTAAATACATTTAAATTTAGAATAGCATGTAACATGATAAATAATGCTTCTATTTATAGAAGTTTTTAAAAAATACAATAAGAATTATTATCAATCATCAAATATATTTAATAAATTTATTACAAAATAAATAATTTAATTTTAAACTCGAGGAATTATTGTTTAATTAACTAATATTTAATTACAATAAATTAATAGATAAATATTGTAATTTCTTTTGTTAAATTCAATAAATTAATAGATAAATATTGTAATTTCTTTTGTTAAAATCAATTTTATTGTATTTTTATCTTAATTGAGAAAACTAAGTTTTTGACTAATTTAAAGCTTTAAAAAATTATTAAATTTATTATTTATTATTTAAAAATTAAAAATATATTTTTGTTTAAAAAATTTTAATTGAAGTAAATGTCAATAATATTTAGTATTTTAGAGATATATACTTATTATTTATTATTAAATTTTTAAAATTTTAAAATATTAATGAATTAATATGCCTTAAATTTTTGGTTAGATTTGAATATACAAGCTTACAATTTGTAATGCAAGGTGTAATATCAATAAAAACTAAATCGCGATTAGAGAATATGGGTGTAGCTGGAGGAATAGTTGATGCAAGAGCAAAACAAGTTCTTAAGGAAGCAGTTGATGCAGTTGTTAACAGCTTTGCTAAACATACTCATGGCTATGGAAGAGGTTAGTAATAAAATATAATAAACAAGGTCAAATTATTAGATCTAAAAATTATACTTTAATTTTATAATTACATATTTTTTCAGTTAATGTTGTCGAAGCTTTACAAGAATTTTGGCAGATGAAACAAAGTCGTGGAACTGAATTGAGAAATGGAGCGCTTGTGATTTATGAGTCTGTGCCTGGTGCAAGTCCACCATATGTTTGTTATGTAACTTTACCTGGTGGTTCATGTTTTGGAAGCTTTCAAAATTGTCCAACCAAAGCTGAAGCTCGAAGATCTGCAGCAAAAATTGCTTTAATGAATTCGGTGTTTAATGAACATCCATCACGGAAAATTACTGATGACTTTATAGAAAATGCTGTTGCTGAAGCAGGAGCCAGTTTTTCTAAACCATCCAATGGATCAAATTTAGTAAACAATTCGTCTCAGGTAAATTTAGTAAAAAAAATTATTGTTTAACAAAGTATTTTAAAAATTATAGTTATTATTAGAAAATATTAATTAATTAGTAAATTTTGGCTATAAATTCTTTTTTAATTAAATCCATTATTCATATAATTTCAGATTTAGTGTATACTTTATTTGTATTAAAAAAAATTATTCTTGAAAAATTGTATCTGTATTATATAAATTAACATATTGATGAAAAACATTTGAAATCAATTTTATAATTAAATTAAATTTTTTTTATTAAAGTACTAATAAAACATTAAAGTATTTAAATTAATAAATATTTTTCAATATATTTAAATCTTTTAGTTATAAATAAGGATTGATTGATATTTAATGGTGTATTTTTCCTTATTTGAACAAAACTTTTACAATATAATGTGAGAATATTGTCTATAATATAAAATTCATGCATTTGTTTGAGTAACAAATATTTAAGGCATACTTTATTAGCAATAATCGTATAATTTAATAAACGTTTTGTAATAGGGTAAAAACGACGAAAAAGCAGACCCAAATACGGGCATTGGAGCATTCCGCTTTATGCTAGAGTGCAATCGTGGACGTACAATGCTTGAATTTCAGGAGCTCATGACAGTTTTTCAATTATTACACTGGAATGGTTCGTTGAAAGCGATGCGTGAACGTCAATGTAGCCGACAGGAAGTAGTGGCTCACTATAGTCATCGGGCTTTGGACGACGACATGCGCAGTCAAATGGCATTGGATTGGGTAGCGCGTGAACATGAAAGCGGTGGCGGCGTTGTTGCCATGGAACTTGCTTTAGCTGAAAGGGAACTAGAGACGGCGAGATTGGCTGGTCGAGAATTACGCTTTCCTAAGGAAAAGAAAGATATATTGATACTAGCACATACCCAAGTTGATCCACAGTGATGAAGATGTTTTAAATTTTTGCTAATTTTTCTTCCACTAATAATGAATTATATGGAGGATCAATTTTCTTGCTTTATTATAAATTGAGAAAAAAATTGATAATTCTGATTTCTTTCTTCACTTCAAAACAATAAACTTATGTTCACTGTATAATTTCATTGTATAATTGTTTTTACAAGGACAAACAATTTAACAATAGAATTATAAACAAAACAAAAATCACGAATCAAATAAAAGATTTTATTCTAATTATTAATTTTATACAATATCTAATGTGATATTAAAAATGTAAAAAGAAAAAGATTAATGAATGAATGAATTGATACAATGAATAATTCTTTATCAATATTATATTAGATTAATCACTTTAATTTTAATTCATTGATAAATAAATTTTCGTATTAAAAAATAATATTGTAGTTTTGATATAAATAAACGCGTAATGTATGGTCGTCAAAATTTCTATACTACTACTTTTTTTTAACCATTTAGAATAAAAATAAAAAAAGATTTACATTAAATTAAAAAAATTATTATAATTTAACAAAAATAAAAAATAAATAAATATGCATTATTATCAAGCATATACATCTTGATGTTTTAAAATAATTATTTAATATCCAGTTCTAATGTTTTTCTACTATTAAATTTATTTTCTTCTTTAATGAGATAAAAACAATGTTGATTACAAATATTTTATTACATTTCATTAAATATATTTTAAAGTTAATTAACATTATTTCTAATTTATTATAATGAAAAGATAAGCATTAGCATTTGATATATGATTGCTAGTATGTTATTTTAATTCATATATTAAAGTTAACAGAAGTCTAATATATAAAGCAAACAAAATTAAAGTTTTTAAATCTTAAACTGCTGAATTTTGTAAATTCCATTTTATGAAATATAAAATTATATATATTTTATTTTAATTTTTTTATTATGTTCGTACTACTATAAAATAAACATATATTAACAATAAATCATATTAATTTTATTAAAAACATAAACTGCTGCATTGTGATAAAATTGGATTTTATTTAAAAAAAAAATATAATTTTATAAACTCAGATATTACAAGAAAATTATATCAATTTAAAATTTGGCGATATTTCAAAAATATATCTTATTATGCAAGATACATCTAATTTACTATTTTTAACTTTTATATTTGTATAAATTAACAAATTATTATTATAAATTATAAATACATACTTATAAATTCTTTTAACATTGATCAACACAAGTTCATTACCTTTTTTTTTATTTTAGTGTATTAAAGTATAGCATAATTAACTTTTCATTTTATAACTGCAAAATTGTAATATATACATATTAATACTACTGTCAAGGATTAAATGGATAATTAATGAATTATACTATTAGTCTTAAAATTATTGGAAAATTATATTTTTTCCCTTGTCATAGTTTATACTTATAATTTATATTACTTTGAAATATAAATTTTACTAATTTGTAATTAAATAAGATAAATTCTATATAATGTTAATCATAATTTTAGTATTATAAAATAAATACTAATAAAAATTTCGTACAACAATTTATTAATAATCGTATGCTTATCTTAATATGTCTTTTAAAAGAGTCATATAATTAATATTTTTGGTCATATCAAAGTAGTTGATTCCTTACAACTTTGAGAATACTTGTTCTGGTTCTTGTAAAGGATGCTCTAACACTTTATCAATTATTCCAAATTCTTTAGCTTCCAATGGATTCATAAACTTATCTCGTTCCATATTAATTTTCTAAAAATTATCAATTTAAAAATTAATATTTTATTATTTAAAGAATATATATTTAACTATATATATTATATAATATATAACATAACAATTTTATACAGAAAACTTATTATATTTATAATTTTAAGTTCCAATTTATGTATTTTACTTGTTCTTATTCAAGTTATTAATATTTGATTTTAAATACTAATATGTAATAATAATATTATAATAATAATAATAATTATTATTATTATACCTATTGTTTGAATGTCACATCCAGTATGTTTGGCATATAAAATATTTATTTGATTTTTGAGTTTAAGAATTTCATCAGCTTGTATTCTAATATCAGTTGCTTGTCCATGTACACCTCCAGATGGCTGATGGATCATTATTCTAGCATTTGGTAATGCATGCCGCATTCCCGGTGCACCAGCTGTGAGAAGTAAACTTGCCATTGAACATGCCTGTCCGACACACCAAGTTGCAACTGGTGGAAGTACATATTGCATTGTATCATAAATACCAAGACCAGCTGTAACAATTCCTCCTGGAGAATTTATGTATAAATGAATAGGCTTTTTACTACTCTCTGATTGAAGAAAAAGAAGTTGTGCTACAACCAATGAAGAAATATCATCTGTTATCTAAAAATAAATTTAATTATTATATGACCTTATTTTTTTTTTAACTCTATACAATTTAATGTATTTTTTTATATTGAAACTTATCTAAAATAATTTTGTTTAACAAAATATTAAATAATTAAATAATAAATACAATAAAAACGTAATTAATAATTGAATTAAAAATGATGAAAAAATTAGATTTCTTACTGGACCCATTAAACATATGATTCTTTCTTTGAGTAATCGAGAATAAATATCATATGATCGTTCTCCTCTTCCAGTTTGTTCAACTACTATTGGAACTAAATTTAGGGCTCTAAAATTTAATTTATTGACTGAAATCTGCTGAAAAAATATAGTTATCAGAAAAGAGTGATTAAAATATAATTTGTAACAAATAAATAAAAACTTTAATAAACAATCTTATGATATAAATCTGATATTTGCTTTTAAATTATAATCAACTAATATATTCACTACTTATATGTTTTGTATTTGTATTTTGTTACGTGATTTTATATAGTAATATTTACTTTTTTATGATTTTAAATAAATGAATGAATAAACTTACGTTCAACTGTATCAAATTACGAATATTTCGCAACATTTTTATATTTTATAAATAATTAACTAATTTTAAATATTATATTTATAAAAAAGGTTAGGTTTATCAAGCTTGAAAAATTAAATTTACAATTGCACGTAAAAAACTCACGACCTTTTAGCTTCTAATTTTCCATTGCGTATTTGGACGTAAAGAAAATATGTATGTAATATTAAATCTAACCTATTGTATCTAAAATGTATCAGAAGAGAATAAGATTAATTTTGAATATTTAAAAATTTCTAAATATTGTTAATTGATAATTTGAATTGTACATATATATTTTTTATATAAATTTATTTTCGTTGAAAATTATTTTTAACGAATTTAATAAATTTTAATTATTCTAAAATAAATAATTTTATTGGAGGTGAGAATACATAAAAATTTTTTTTTTATTTTTCATACTTTATTTTTATTAATATAAGAAATTTTAAGTATATTTAAAATTATTTTATTATATTATATATTTAATTATATAATGCATATAAGTAAATAATTTAAATTTAAATAAACATATAATTAATAAAAATATCAACAATAAAATATCATAATCAAATGAATTTTTTTTAGAAAAAATGAATTTTACAAGATTTAGGAGTTTTCCGAAAGTTATAACTAGTGTTGTTAAAGGATTAGTAACATTAAAAACATTGCAAAATAGTGGCCACAGAGAAGTTCACCAAATATGGAATCAGCATTTTTTTAAATTAACTGATACAATCAATAATAAATTTAAACCTGTGAATTTTTTAATATCAATGATACCACGATTCTATCAAGTTCGTGGTATGAAGCAAAAAGGTTTCTTAAATCTTCAATGTAAGAGTTGTCATTTTATTACGAGATATGGAACAAAATATATTTTGTGTAAATCAAAGGCTTCTCATAAACAAGTACAACCAATGAAAAAATTAAAAAATACAAGAATTCTTACTTTTGCATCTCAAAAGAAAATTTGCGACTGGTAATAATTTAATGAAATTTATTCAGAAGTCGTTATATTGTATATTTAAAATTTATTTTAAAAACTTAATAAATTATTTCTTTCGATAAAAAATATGGTCGATTAATTTATTAATTAATTCCTCTGATAATCTAGTAATAAAATGTATCAAGTAAATATATAAATTCAATGTTATTAAAATAAAAAAATTGATACATATATTTTATAATATTTTCAGAATATATTTTAATACAAAGTTGTATATATTAAAAAGAAATGATAAAAATATACAGTAATTTTCTTAATTACTCTTACTTTATATCATATATTATTTAAAAATAATCACACGTATATTCTTTCAATTACCAAGTATTTCTAATTAATAGCTAAATATAAATTTATAAGTTTACAAATAAAAAATTAACTAATTAAATGGATAAAGCTAAACATAAACTTGTTAGAATAAATTACAATATTTTAATTTATACATTTTTGTATAACATTATGCAAGAATTTATTTGAATTTAATATATAATTGTATGAATTATAATAAATATTGATTCAGTATTAATTTTATTATTGTACTTAATTAATTAAATAATGAAACTATACATAGTATCAATATAAATAAGTACATATAACTAATAGTTATTTGCTTATAAATTGAGCCATGGGATCTTCTTCTCTTATGCGTTTTATTTGATAAACTTCTTTGTCCTCTTCAGTAAGTTCTTTAATACTGTACATACTATTATATGATCGTTTTCTTTCATCTAAATTTAAAAGTTTTTCTATTTCCTTCTGATTCTTTTCTTCTTGTATAAAAGCTAGTTTTAATTTTTCTTTTTTTATTTTTTTCTCTAACTTTTTTCTATTTTTACTTTTTTCTTTTTGTTTTTGTTTCTTATTCTTTTGCTTTTTATGTTTACAATTTTGTTCAATTATAATATTTGCATTTTCTTCAGATGTATCATTTGAAGAATTGCTTGAAGAATCATTATTTAATTTATTTTTTTTAAGATTTCTTAAAAGTGTATCTGCTTTATCAATTATTTCTTGATTAACTGATTCTTTATAAAAGATTTTTTCATTCTTTGTGTAATCTTTTTCACTGTTTCCTTTACTAAATTCTTCTGCCTCATTAATGGCTTGTTTTCCAATTTCACCACAACAATATGAATTTTTTATAAGGGAATGACAACATTTATAACCCCATTGCTCTTCATACCAATAAGAGCCGAAAACTGATGTATGATTATTTATATGTACATTTTCTTCATATTTGGATCGAATGATTTGCCTTTCTTGACCTTTGATAATCTGAAAATTATTATTTCATAGAATTTTTATAATAATTTTTTAAATACAAATATAAATTTTTGCTATTTTTACATTTCCTGTACGTGAATATTCCATATATTCTTCAGTTTGTGCTAATAGAAGAGTTGGTGGTGGAGCATTGAAATATTCTTTACCACCATATTTTTCAATAACAGTACCACGAGCTTCATTCTTCAATTCCTCGCGTTTTTTATCAAATTCTTGCTTTAAAAGTTCCACCTTTGTAGGCTCTGCTAACAAATGAACAGTGACACCTTTTTCATGAGCATCCCATGCAAATAACTGAGCATTTGCATGTTCGCGAGTGTCCCCAGTAAATCGTGCAGCATTTTCGCCCTTATAATCAACTCTAAAATATTTTAAGATGAAATAGATTATAAAAATCAATAATAATTGATTATATTACATTTAAGAAGTATAAGTTAATACTTGTAATGTATAGTAATAGTTTTTTTACTAGCATGCAATGAAGTATTTTTTATGAAGCTGATTATCAAATTATATTCACTAACTATCATTTACAAAAATATATCGGCCATATTATACATATACATATACACATACATACTTTCGACTAAAAATTTAATTCATTAAATAAAATAAAAATTACAATAAATAGCTTTTAATTAAGTTGAATTTAACTCTAATATTTTTATGCTATCTATTTATTTTACAAATATAATATTGTCATAATTTTCATAAATTACGATTAATATTTAAAATATGAAAGTGAAATAAATAATACAAACAAAATATTTATAAAAATAAATATTTTAATCTAAATAAAAAAATCAACATGATTATACTCACCAGAAAGTAAAATTTATGTTTTAAACAAACATGAAAAATAGTTCTATACTTATATTAAAAAATGTTTAATGAAATTTACTTTTACATAATTGATTTTTTCATAAAAATTATTTTTTTATGTATAATAAATGAAGACATAAAATTTTTTATTTTTATTTGAAAATTATCAAAAAATTCATAATTTTATTTCTAATTTGAATTGCAAATAAAAATATTAAATTTTAGAGTTATATGATTAGTAATTAAAAAATATATAATTATTTTATTTTTTACATTAAATATTCATATTAAAATTAAGCAAATATAGAAACTAAAAATGTATAAGCACATACAAATAACTTATATAATAGAAATAATTACTCTCTATCTGTGCCAACGTATGGATTATCTCTCATTGAACGAGTTTTAGGATCATAGTAGGCTGAATTTGGATTTAAATTTCTAAGGTATTTTGCTGTATCTTCTCTAATTCTTAAATTTCTAACAGTAATGCGTTGTTTACTGTCAACTTTTGTACCAGGCATATCTACTTCATCCACATATTTGTCTTCATCGGCATCAGAATCTTGCTCGTCTTCTTCTTCTTTAGCATTCAATTTTTCAGCACGTAACTGCTTTTTTGCTTCTTCAACTTTTTGATATTCTTCAATAATAGCTCGATGTTCTGATGGATCATAACCAGCCCATCTAAAGTATAAATTTATTACAGGGAATAATTTCAAAATGTTAATTTGATACTTTTAAATTTTAAAATTAAATGTCTATATAAATAGCTAAAGAAAATAATAGAAAATTAAAGATTCTTATTTTAAAGATTTTTTCAATTTATAAATATTTAATAAGGAATATGAAAATAGTTAATGATTGAAATAAAATTTACCTATCTCGTTTGCCATCATAATCAAAACATAAATTAGGTTGCACAAATTCATCTGGTGCAATGTTACTATTTGTATACTTTGCCAATGTTTTCCTTGGTCTCTCAAAACAATCTTTTTTTCGATGTCCCATAGCTCCACAATTCTCACAAGCTCCAATGCGCCATTTTGTTGCTACTTTATTTGTCTGACCTCTATTATACCATTGATTGATTTCACTAAATTGTTTTTGTTTTTCTGGTTGTGGTCTTTGATGCTTAAGTGTTGGCCCCTTTTTATAAAAAAAAAAAAAATATTTGAAACATTTTCCAATTTTGATATAAATTAATTTATCAATAATTTAGTACATTAATATTAATAAATTTAATATCATATTTTAATAGTAATTAACTAATAAAACAAAATAAGATTATTAACATATGCAGATAGTACAATAATTTTGGCAATGAGGCCAGAATAGGGGGAGAATTGGAATAATTACTTATAATCTTTAATATTAACTAATATCATTATTAATAAATTGAATTTACTTATAAAAAAAAACAGCTGAAGTAAAGAAAAGATAAAAATCAAATGTTACATACATGATTTTCTTTAAATAGATAATGAGTTTTTAATGATTCTATTCATAATGGTAACTTTTCAGGTAATACATTTATAGTTAAAAAATTTAATATTAGTCTGTTAAATACTTATTTTATTATAATAATAAATATATAAAAATTTTGGTTTTACATTTAATATCAATAAATATTCTTATTAAATCATAACATGTAAGATTATGAGCATTTTATTAAACAATTATTATATATAATCATATATTTAAATATAAATTTAATATATAATATTAAATAAGTAATCAAAGGTAGTAATAAATATTTTTTTTAATATTTTAATAATAAAACTGAATATAAAATTTTATTATTAATGCTTTAACCATACTATTATCAGAAATTATAATAAATTATTTTTTTAAATTTTATTATTAAATAAATTGTTTTTTTAAATTTTATTATTAAATAAATTGTTTTTTTAAATGTTATTAAATAAATTGTATTAAATTATATTTAAAACAATTGAATAAAAAGGTATAATAAATATAATTATTCCCGAAACTACAGTTTATTACTGAAATATTTCTCTATAAAATTTTTTAAATGTTTATCATTAATGTATAAGATTATAATTATTTTAAAATAAAAATAAAATGTTATTTTTCAGGTATTTATATAAAATTTCATTAGAGAAGAAAAAATTGATTATTATCATTAATTTTATTTAAGAATTTTTAAAATTTTATAAGTATAAATACAGAATTATTTTTATTTTAACCTGAATAACTAATTCAAAAGAAGGGATTATACTATGTACACACAAGCAGTATTTTCAATACTTATCTTCATCATCAATGATTTGTATTATATTATGTATATTACAATTGATTAATTATCCATATCAACAAATGATGTTTCTCAAATTTAAAAAATGCATTATACTTATGGATATGAATGTATAAATTAATACATTATAATGATGATAGTTAAAATTCAACTTAAGAAAGTTCAATTTTAAGTTTTTAAAGTTAAAGAGATAACTATTTAAATTTTAATATTTGCAATCTAAAACTTATACATTCTTAGTCTTACAAATTTTTAATTTGAGTAACATTTTATTTATTTTAAAATATTATAAGTAAACATGCAATGTTGTATATTTCAATTACTTACGAGCGCTCCAAAATACCATGGGGTTGCACTTATATATTGAGGGATATGAGGATTAATATCTTTTCCTTCTTCGTCAACAGCAGCTGGTGCAGTACCAGCTTTTCTAGCTTCTTCAAGTTCCTTTGCCTTACGCCAATCTTCACGACTCTTTTTCTTTGGTTCATCATCAAATGTGCTAGCATTTTTTAATATTTCAGATACAGGAGTGCTTGTCAATAAATTAGCCATTGTGTTTATATTAAAAAAACATTGTATAAAGTTGAATTAATAATGAGTACACAATCATCACAGATGTACAAGGTTCCGTGATATTAGCGCCCTTCAAAAAAGATAGATAAAAGTAATTATATCAAAATGAAACAGTAAATTTTGCGTTTTAACGCTAAGAAAAAATTGTGGATATTCGCTATTTTAAGTTATTTAATGAAAAACTGTTAAAGCTACATATTATTGTACGAGAACAAAAGTTTTTACGTCTTGAAATCAAAATCTGATTTTATTATAATGAAGTCTTATTTAATCTTAAATAACAATTAATATTTTTAGATTACCCTTTTTAGAAATATCTGAAAATTAATATACATGAAAATAATTGAATAGTAAAAATGAACTGAAAATATAAATTCTTTTATAGATCATCGACAAAAATAGGGTGTTGTAAAGTTTCAAATGATATTTATTTTTAAATCATTGAAGTTTTCTTTTTAAGTAGTTAATAGATTTTACATCATAGGTTTATAAAAATTTTATTCTATATATAACTAAAATATAACTAAATTACAATTAAAGTGAGAAAAACCACAATTATAGAATAATATTTTAAGGTTATCCCTTTTGCGCATGTTTGGTAATTACTACATTATGAATGCAATTGTAACTTGACAAATTTATACTTTTTTATAACATTGACAATATAAAAAAAGCTTCTTGGAAGAAAGAGATAAATCTGTAATTTGAAATATTACAAAAATATAATTTCTACTCAATTTTTCCTTTTTATCTGCTTTATGTAAAAAAATCATCGTTCTATTATTGTCAAAATTTTTAACTTTTTTCAAATTTCACTCCTCTTCGTTTACGTTTCTATAATTATTTGTTTTTTAATATTTCAAGTTACAGATTTATTTCTTTCTTCCAAGAAACTTTTTTTTGTAATTTATTAAATACTTTTTTATACTTACATTTTCCATACAATAACCAAATTTCCTTTTTTTATATTAACCGCCTTATAACACCAAACCACTCAAATAATTTATGTCCTCTATTTTCATTTGGACATCTAGATGTTTTATATGTACGTACATATATATATATATATATATATACACAATGTATATACATTGCTTTAATCGTGGCTTTTTTTCTGACATTACATTAAATATGGCTTAATTAATAATAGACTTACTTTTTCCACATATTTCTCCAAACTATTCTTTATAACCTCCATATATTTTTTATATACATTTAAATTACTTTTTACATATATTCATATTCTATAATCCTATATATTTTTACACTTATAATTATATATTTGATTTATTAATTTCTTTTTTCTTCTTTTTTCTTGTTTTCACCTTAAACCTAAAAAGTTTACAGAAATATACATGAATATAGAAATAACAATGAATAAATTGTTAGTAAATAAATAATATTTATAGTAATAATATATTGGAGTCAGGACTTGAAGGTTTCTTTATTAAACTTTTTACTTTTGATTTTAATAATTATTTATTGCACTTCTTAAATTTACAAATACTCTTATTAATTTACAATATTTTACGCTTCTTATACAAAAATCGTACAAACGTATTTATAATTATTTATAATATTAGTTATTTGTCGATAAAAAAGAGTTAGTTAAGGTTGTGACTCGGAAAAGGTCTGGAAGGTTTGTGGCTGTTTTCTTCTCTGAATAATCTTGAAAGGAGTGTGGTTTTTATAAACTCGGATTTATAATAATGTACTAGTGACTCTTTCGGAGAGATAAGAATATTTAATTCGAGGTACTTAAATAGTCATTTGTAGATGGGTGAGAAAAGCAAACGAGAAATGCTGGAAAATAATATTCCGATAAGATTTTTCGTGCAGTGATTAGATGGTGAATGAGAAACAGATATAAATGAAATTTTGGTCAGATAAATAAGGGGGTGAACAAATTTAGGCGCATGATACATAACAGTGTGCATTTATCACATAATAGTTGTGTTTACGCATTTTTTAGATGAGTAGCTCATCACGTGCAGAGATTACAGGTATGGCAAGTTTATTCGGTCGAGGGAACAATAACGAGCGCCTAGTAGACGGACACATGCAACAGAATTGATGGGTATGTATTGTACATTACAATGTTTTATATATCGTGTACATTATTGTAATTGCTCTGTAATTATTTATGAAGTTTTTTCCTCTATTTTATTTCTTTCTCTTTTCTCTTTTTGTTTTTATATCTATTTTTACATTTTATTCTTATATTGTTCTACATCACCATCAGCACATACAGATCGCTTTTTTCCGACTTTTCTTTTTCTTTAATTTCTTCCACTAATTTAATTAACGTAATTAATATAATATAATAGGCTTTCTATTTCCTGAACTACCTCTTCATTAACAATTTCATAGTCTAACACACGGGCTCCAAACTTGAAGTTATAAGTAAACTCACATTTTCTTTTCTCCTCATTTATTATAAATTCCTTTGTTCGTGTTAGGATGACCGTAGTTTTTGGACGATATGAGTTTAATAAATATAAGAATATAAATTAACAGCATAGGATAAAGATGCGCGTCCAGACAGAAACATAGCTCTCTAGAAAAATAAATTGCAGAAAAATAAGGCGCACAGAATTCGAGTCTCTTTTCTACTATTGCTTTCTCTCGTTATCATTTTGCTTTTTTCAGTTCTTGCACTTACACACTCTCTCTTTCTCTTTCTTTTTCATTTCCTTTATACTCTTATCCATATTTCTTTTTTTCAAATTATTAGCTCTATGTAAATTTAAGAACGATTATAGAATTATAAAAGGCTTTTTCTCCTTGATGGTGACATACAGAGAATTTTTACGCCAGGAATTAGGAGTTCACGCAAATAAAATAAACGACAATCGCTCTACAAAACTTAGCGAGATTTTGTAGAAAAATCTAAAATAATAGGAGAGGGTTAAAATGGAAAAAGAGTATAAAAATCCATGCGTTAACTCCTGAGATGCTTTTTGGTTTTTGCTTTCGATTGAGACAACAGTGTCACAAAAAAAGTTAACATTTTATTCTAATTTTTTTCAATACCTTGATAATAATTATCCCGATTTCAATGGAAACACTCTTTATTTACAGAAAATACCTCTCTCATCTATCCATTTTAATAGAGTTTCCTGTTCCTTATTTCTAATTATCTTAATATCTAATTATTTTCTTGTTATTATTTTTCTTTACTATTTGTAGCCAACGTGTCCACCCGCCTTATAGAATAGAGTAGTAATGAAAAATATTGTAACGATATAACTGCTAGCGAGTAGGAATAGAGTAAAATTAGGCAATAAATGTGCGTAAGGTAAGTGAGCGTCGAAATAAAATAGGTATAAACAGCCACTTTCAGGAAGAACAAGCCCAGCCGGGCTTAAAATTCGGCAAGAATAACATTAACGCTAAGTGTAGCGTCAGGGACCCATCATCAAGGATGTGTCCCAGCCTCGCGAGTAAGAATCGACTCTGCAGGTGTGTCGCAGCTCCGACAAACACAAAAGCTCGAGCGGTGGACAGCCGCAGGATTGCGCACCACTCAAGGCAGTGAGGCAAAAGCTCGATAAAAAAAAACGACTTATGTATAAATTTAAAAAAACGACGTATGTTTAAATTTAGAAAATGTACGAACATACGACGACGTCCTGCCCAATATACGTTAGGTTGGGAAGACCTTTTTTCTTCGCGAGCTGGGCAGAGGTTTTTTTAGTTCTAGGGAGACAAAAATTAAAACTCTGTTACGGATGGGACGTAATAACCACGAGTTCCAACAGCATTATTGAAATAAAATATATTGTATGTATGCGACAAAATATATAATAAAATAGAGAAATAAACATCGCCTGAAATGAGGAAATCTCCAGGTGCCACCAGCAATAAAATTATTGCCACCCGAGAATGCGAGATGATGGATAAAAGACACCAAGACAGGATTTCTGCAACGAATTATAAGTTTTTTTGGGTAGAATATAGCACAATAAAATACCGTAGAATTTATTCTTATATGCCAGATTTCTGCGACAAGTTCAGCGGTTGGCGGATGACAGGTAAACTTTGCCCTCATAACTCAATAAGAATAAAGAGTACCAGAGCTCCAGGCGAACAGGCAGCTTTTCTTACTCGATACGTCGAACGATTAAGAATTATACAAATAAATAAATAACCTTTATACTATTCTTGCGTTATTCACTTACTGCATTCTCTTATCACTAACATTAAACGATAATTCACGCGGTCGGTTACACTATTATTTTCTTAGATTTTCTTTTCTTCTTTCCCACGTTCTCATTGAAGGTCTCACTAAAGATTACATCACCTTCTTTGTTCCCTTTTCACAGTAGATTTATATTTTTCCAAATTTTCTTTTTTATATTCTACTTTATATATATTACCACCATGATTTATATTTTAAATGTTTCTACCTTATCCTTGAATTTTCTGTTATTAATTTTTTTAATTTTCCATTCTTTTACTTTACCAGTACTTTTTTACAGTTTTTTTTTATAGCTAAGACTAATTATCATTCTTCTTATATCCCGCTTTTACTTTCTCTAGTTGCGGGACTTACTGTCACAGCATAATCTTCAGCTTTTTTCTAAGAAGCTTATTATATTATTGTGTACCAAAGTCTCTCTCAGTCTTAATATGTTCATGTTCCAATTATATACTATTACATCTACATATATACATATATATATGTATACCCACAAATAATATAATTTTTTATATAAACATTATTAATTAAGAAATAATTAAATTCTATTAATATAATAATTTAGTATTAAATTAATAAAAATACTTGACCTGTTCAAAAGCTTTTTCTTGGACAAGACCATTTTGTTAGTATCTTCATCAACTATTTGCATTGATCTCTTTTTATTTTTATCTCTTTTTTATTGCTGAACAATCTATATATTTTTTCCATTTCTACTAATCAGTCTTTATTTTACTTCGTTTCTTGCTGATTTTGCTTGATTTTGCTGATTTAAGACTTATTTTAAGTCTTGTTAACATCTTTGTTTCAATTTTCTCTTTTCTTCGTATGTTTTTTCATATTTCTTTTTTTTTCTTACTTATTTTATAATAATATGTTTAAATTCTCCTTTATGTTTTTAATTATTACAGATTAGTTATAAAAAATGTTATTCTTGGTCTAATTTTATTGCTTTTAATTTTTTTCCATATTTTTGCTCCATTCTTGAATTTCATTCTCGGCCTATAGGAGTAACTTCATCATTTCATGATTTGTCAAAAATTAATTTTTTTCATTTATTTCTCTCTGTCTGCCTATCTATCTTTTTCTCTCTCTTTTATCATTATTTTTATTACTTTCATATAGTTTTTTATATTTTGACGTATCCCGGCTTGTTCTGTAAAAAGTTAGAACGCGAAAATACCAACTATTAACCGTCCCAAAAATAAAGGTTTTCCAGGAAACAATCAGACGGCCATCCAGGTTCTTCGTGACGCCATTAACCTGCCTCCGGGGCTTCTGATAAGTTATTGTACAGCCGTTAGGTTCTTTCGAGAAACTACTGTTAAGGTAATGGAGAGTTTTCCGGAAAGTCATTGGAACGGACAACTCGGAATAGGTATCGTTGTGGCGGTACCTGGAAGCCCCGTGGGTGAATATAAATATGCCCAAAAAAACGGAGCCAGCAGCAGTAGCTCAACATCAGAAGCTCGTTGATGAGCAGAGGCCCTCGGCGTAGCAACAGAAGCGCCTGGATAGGTGGAGCGTCTCAACACAAGAGATCAGTAGCTCCACGAGAGCGCATCGACTACGCAGCGTCGCCGACGAGTGAAGACCTCAACGCGGCAATAGAAATGCATTGTGGGGAAGAATCGAAGTTACATTTAACACATCGTGCTACGGAAAAAAAACTAATACGATAGCGTTATTTTGATTTCTACTCTTCATTACTTATCCTTCCTTGACGACGGCTCAAAGAAGAGACTATCTTGTCAATTTGTATTTATACGAATTATGAAAAGTATCAAACATTTGAGAATATCTGTATATTCTTGTTTATCACTTCGTTTTTAAATTTATTGCACTCTTAGTTATTTTCTATACCTTATAATGATGTATGTAAATTTTATTTAAATGGAGAATTCATTTTACATATAAATTTTTATATCTTTGCCATTTCTTCGCAACTTTTCCATATTCTATTTTTATTTCAGTATAGTAATACAAATTTTGCTAAATCCACGAATATTTTTACTATAATTTTTAATTCTTAAAGTCTTCTTTAAATCTTTAACCATTTAACCCATCTTTTCGGTAAATTAATTTTTTATATTAACATATTTATTTTTTTCTCTTTGTATATCATTCTTATTATTTTCATTATATATATAATGTAAGGTATTTAATTTTTACTAATTTCGATTTTTCTCATCTAATTAAAAAATTTACCTTCTTCTGCTTATTAAAATTTTATTATTTTATTAGTTTAACTATATTTATTTCTAACCTGTCATTTTCCTCGTTTCTCGTAACTTAGCTTCTAATAAATTGTTTAGTTAGTCTTATCACTTTGCTAGAATCACCGTATATTATCATCATATCTCAGTAATGTAATCGTTTTTGTTCCTTACTTCAATGCTAAGCTTTTAGATCTGTTAAATTTCTTCTCCAAATCAGATATTCTTCTTTTTTGCTAATTATCTCATAACCTATCTTGGCTTTTATTTTTTTATTTTAAATCTCTTTATATCTCTTAAGCAATTGGTAAAATATTTTTGTGTTCCTGCATTTCTTATACTATTTTTCATTTTCTCTTTTAATTTTTTTATATAATGCAGTATTTATATCTCAAAAAACGTAAATATTTTATAAATTTCTTTTTTCGTTTACTTCTATCACCATTTATATATATATTACGTCTACTTTCGTTCTTTTATTTTTAAACTAGAATTATGTTTCATTATATTTGCTATTTGTTTCCGTATGTACTTTTATTCTATGTTATTTGTAAATCATAGGCATTAGGATTTGAGTTGATGGAAAGGAGAGACACTGTTTCGTTTGTTTTCTTTTATTTTCAAAAATACGGACAATTACTTTACAATGAGATATTTTTATAAAGTCTTTAGGAGCAAAGAGAGGCATTTTGTATTCCTATTTTAAACAGCGATATAAAAGCAAACGGTAAACGACTTTTGTTGTTTCATAATTTTTGGGTAAATTTTATGTGCGTATCCACAAGAATTACTTTCTAACTGTTTTTGTCTTTCTTATTTTATTTTTTAACCAGTTATTCTTTTTGATTTCCTTATTTGGTACTGTTTCTAGTTTTATTTATTTTTTAATAATTGTTGTCGTGTTGCATTAATATTTTTCCCCACAATTTTCACATTTCATTTGATCTTCTCTTAGTTTCTTTTTCACTTTCATATTATTTATTATTTCTTGCATTCTTTCTACTTTTATATACTCTATTTCTTGACTCTCTGCCTCTTTCTCTACTCTTCTTGTTCCTTCTCAATATATCTTGCCTCTCTTTCATTTACTATTGCGCAATACATCATAGAAGTTCCTGTTTTATAATTTTTTTTAAGTACACTAAAGTCGTATGTTCTTTTTATTGATTTAAAAGATTTCTTCCACAATCAGTTTCAGAAATTTTTCGTTCTTAAATTTTCTAAGCTCTTTTTTTTATTTATCCTCTTGTGCCCTATTCTTGCTTTGAAATCCTCAATCTAAAATATAAGCGCTTACCTTCTATTTTCTTTCGAGATCTGATCTATTTTTTCCTTGTATGCATATAATTTCATTATATTGACTAATTTTATAGTGATGAATTCTTTAATGTCAACCTTCACTCCTATTACTTTGATGTTTTCATCTCTCCTTATTACTAAAACTACTTCTACTTTTACACTTCGCTATTTTTGTTGTTTCAGTATAAGACTTCCGTTGAAACTCTTTTAATCTTTCACCTAAATTGTTCTTTGGCTTCTATTCTGCTCAGTTTTTTTTATAAATTCATGATATCTTGATTTAGGAAATATCTCCATTCTTACTTCTCTGTTTTTACCAGGCCTACAACATTCTTAAATCGTATTTTAATGATCTTCTTTTTTTACTTATGTTTCTTTTCATTTGTTTAATTTCACATTCATTCTCTGATCTTGCTCTTTTCTTTTTTCTTGAGTAATTTTTTTATATAGCTTAATACTCGTATATTGAGTCACGTTGTTGAACATAATCAACACTCTTCTTCTTTCTGTTTCATCTCTATATATTTTTTATTATAACTTTTTTATCACTACTACCATACTAAATCTCTCTTAACTGTATTTTCTTTTTGTAACACTATCTTACTTAAAAATGCTGTTTTCCTCCTCTTTTATCGATGTATTTTACGTTTAATATTTGCCCCAAAAGCAATATTATCTTTAAAATATTTCTCTACTATAATGTTTTTTATATTCTGTCTTTCCTTCCCCCTTTATCCCTTTATTATTTTGATCTTCAATAGCTCAATATACCTATTATTTTTTGCAAACTATTTTTTCCAATCAAACTACTTTTTTTCGATTATAAAAGGTAAAAAAAAGTTAAAAATATTATAAAAATAAGTTTTACTGATGTACAGAGAAAGAGAGAGAGAAAGAGAGGGAGAAAGAGAGAGAGAGAGAGACTAACAAACAGACAGATAGACGAAATTAATCAGCTAAGGGACAGAGTAACAAGAGGTTGACGTGTCCGCTTCATTTCGTTAAGGATTGAGAAGGTTTTTTAAAAAAGGATAAATAGCCAGGGAGACTATATCCCTTTAATTGCCTGTTCTTTAACTTATACCCTCCAATACTTGATCGGAGCGTAAACAATCCCAACGGCCGCTTGATATTTCGCAGGAAAATCAAAAGACCGTTGAGACATTTTTCCTTTCTTTTTTACCGCCGTTGTTGCACGTGTGGCATTATTTCTTTAACTCGTGCCAGATAGTCACTGACGGGGGGCGCACGACAAGATGCATTGCATAATATATAATACCAGTAGCATAGAACATAAAAAAAAAAGACTGGTCGATCGGTCAAGTGATATAGATACAGGTGCCTTCTTCTCTAGTTGCGATAGTGGAAAGGGGATGATAGAACACGATGTATTAAATGCTTAAGGTAAATTCATCGTGTGCTTGTTTTAATAGAATCAACATTTCGAGTAGTTATGAAAAATAAAATAAAATAAAAAATGAAGTTACATTTTTTAAATGTTGTATGGTTGTACAAAATAAAAGTATACAAATGGAAGTGACTATTTAAGCATGATATTATAATAAAAACTTGTACAAAGGAGTTACGACGTGTATATTTTGTATTGCAAATAATTAACTTCCTTTATAAAAATTATCTTCTTTATTTTGAATATTACAATAATAATCACCAGTAGGTAGTTTATTTAATAATAAACATTAAGTTTCGTCGTTGAACTATGTATATTATGTATTTGAAGTTTAATTTTAGAGTTTAAATTGTAGTTGTGATTAAAAGAGTTAAAGTATAATTCTAATTGATACTGAGAGGTAGAAATATAATTACAGATTATTATATATATCAGAAACTTTTTTATAAGATAGATCATGTTGATCAAAAAGGAATGTTGTGATTTTTGAATGTATTTTTATGAAATACGTTTACAAAATAGTATTTAAAACAGATGTGTTTATGTTGGTTAAGAATATAATGATTCTTAATAAATCAATTGGATTTGCATTTCCAAGTTGCGCATTTTCAAAGTGTATTTATAAATACAACGTTTTATTAGTCAAGGAAAGAAAAATATGTTGAGTCTTGTTGATTTTACGGGAGTATGTTTTGAAGCTACATAGTTGAATTGTTTATCGCGGCACTATGCACTTTACAAGCAATTTTGTGAAATGTCGATTACATTTTTTAAATTCGTTGACTTGGCGCTATAAACGGGTCGGATATGTGTGTACGATACACATGTATAAAATAAAAAAGTTAATAGTTTACAAATTCATTATCTATTCTTGAGTATTGTTGTTGACAGATCACGGGCAAGAGGAAAAGGGGAAACAATTATTCACTAGTCGTTATCTTTTTATTTTTTTATCTCTTTAGCACTCTTATAGCACACTTGTACTTAGTAACCTACGCTGGGAAGGTGCAGCTGATTGCTCAATGTCGAAGGTGACAACGATAACTGGTCTTTTTTCGTCCTGTTGTCCCTTATATAAAGTCATTATAACGGTCGTAGTTTTTGGCCACGCGGTGAACTTACATTGTTTTTTTTTTGGGTCGGTCGAGAATTAACCGATTCGACGGGTAATTAAGGAAAATTTTCCCTGAGGCTATCCGAGTTTGTTGTTTACAAATCGGGCTGGCCTGGACCTATTGGTCCCCGGGGAAGGAATCCCGTCGGTAACAAGTATTAAATTATATATTAATAAAAAGAAAATAGATATACGAGTGATAAACGTGAAAGAAAAAAATTTTTATTTTCAGAAATAAACATAGTTAGCCAAAAAAGAAAGAACAAGCCATAAATTTATGTGAAATGACTCAATAAGAGAATAAATATGTAAATGAAAAAGAAATAGTTCGTAATATGGTTGAATTAGACAAATTAAAAAATACAAAATTTCAAAGTTTATGAAAATCAAACATAAAAAATATTTAATAAATTTAAAAAGGAAAATATATATTCAAACGTAAAATATATAATTAAAAATTTGTAAAATAAAAAGAAAAAGTTGAGAGTTAGACAAGTTTGATATCCAATAAGTTTAGTGTTGTTTATTTTAACATAGTAATGATAGACTTGAAGAAGAATGTAAAAAATTTAGTTTAGAAAAAATAAGAAAAAAGTAGGATTATTAAGACATGCAGATGACACTGTAATTTTAACGGTGAGACCGAGAACAAAGGAAAATCGAACCATTTAAAAAAAATTTACAAGTCAAGTGTACAAATTTAAAGAAAACCACATGAATAAGGTTCATAAAAAAAAAAAAATTTTTTTTTTCAAATATTTATATAAGTACAATCTATTACAATATCCAGTTGTCGATTTTGGGAATATTCTACATAGTTAACAATTTTTTTCTTTTTTTCAGAAGAACCTGTTGTTATATAAACATGGCAGATGTAAGAACTGCGTAGAGAAATAAAAATAGCACCGGAAAAAAAGATAATAGAGAAATGACAGAATCTGATTAGTGTTCTGAAGGTGTCGAGAAACGTAAAGAAACATATTAGATCCATAATAGTAATTTTCAAATAAGTAGAAAAGAATTCCATAATATTTTCAACAATAAAAGTTGCTTTAAAAGTAGATAGTACATTATTCTCATCGATATAAAACTATGCGAAGACTACCACAAATCCCTTTTTGAAGAGATCTTCGCTCATTTGTTTTTGCTAATTTATAAAAAGAAATAACAGTGAGGAAGATAATATGCAATTTACAGTTTTGTTAAACGAAACATAGAAAAATTATAAAACTGAATATAATCAGTAAATAATTGCTAATATTGATATAAATAATAATAAATAACTAAAAATAATAATTTTTAGAATTTTTAGAATTTCTAAATAGATAAAATTATTACGTTCCTAAATATATTATAAAAATTAGAACAATTTATAATTTTGTAATTGTTTGTATTTTGTTTTTTAAAAATAAATTGAGAAAGAAAAAGTTAAAAAAATTTAAAAAAGTTTTTTTATGTATTTCATAACGAATCAAAAATTTATAAATAATATGTAGACTTAAGTTAATTTTAAATTATTCTTATATATTAAAGAAAATTGACATATTAAAATAATTTATCCTCATCTGTTGCAGTTCAATAAGTATTATCATAAATTACATGGATATTGGTATAATTTTGTAATATGCTGATTTTCCTTCGTTTTTATTAATAAAAAATTAATTACCATTAATATTTATCGATGGTTCACACCATTTATATTATAATTCTTAAAATATTGAAAATAGTTTGTTAGTAATTAATTTTACTTTCTTTTTGCTCAAATAGTAATAATTGGCAAAATATAAATGTTTTCATAATTTTTACAAAAGTATTACAAAACATACCTATGAAACGAATTTTTTATTCAAAATTATTTTTAACCAAAAATACCGAATATTGGACAGTTTCAGATCAATATTTTCTAGAAAATTTATAATATATATTTAAAATACATTTATTGAATAAGTAAAAACAAACTATTACGAAAAATTGATAATCTATTAATGAGAAAGTTATTATACTTCTTTTGGGTTCTTTGGATTCTTGTCTCTTAGAAATGACGCTGTGATAATTTGTTGTGCTAATTATTGAGACATCTATATAGCCTGGTAAATTACAGTTAAGTGAGCATATAAGCATGTTATGTATTCTTCAAATTTATTGGAAATTTATTCTTTAACCTACGAATATCGAGCAGCGTAGAATAAGAACATGACGAAGTTATATTTTTAAGTTACTTTAAAATATTGAAAATTTTTAGTCAATAAGTGAAATTATAATTTAGAGTTTCTATTGATATACAAACTTTCATAAATTTTAAAAATGTATAAACTACTTTTACCAATGTTTCTTCTTTACTGTGAGTTTTTCATGCCAAGTTTTATAACAGCTTATTCGAAATTGGAGAATAATGAACAAGCTAGGAAGAATTCTAAAGATATAATTTATACCATATCTCCTCTTTATGTCAGTACAGCACCAGGTATCGAGCTGAAACTTGGAGAAGTCATCAATCATTCACCGAATTTTAAGTGAGAATATAAAATCTTCGACAATCGGATGGCAAATATTATTAATATTTCAAAATCATTAAAATTAAAATATTTTATGTAAAGCTAATATTGTAAAATTCTATGCACAAATATCATATATGCTGATTATAATGCACGAATTTTCAACTACTGTAAACAATAATTTAATCAACAAAAATTAGTTGAATTAATATATTTATTGATTTTATTTAATATTAATTATTTCAAATAATTTGTAATTTTAATTTAATTAACTTTATAACAAGTAATAAAAAAGCTCTCTATAACTAGAAAATCATATTAAATTTATATTATATTATTTTAGAAGAGAATTTCTCTATAAAATCTATATTTTTCATCAACAATACCAATCGTAAAAATTAAATTATTTGATGAAAATATTATTTATACATAAAATTTTAGAATATTTGTAATTAACATACTTAATATACAGAATATTTTCTAAAGAATTATTGTTTGATTTACTTTTCATTTTAATTTCTGTCTATTACATTTTATTAATAAAATATCATATCATTAGTTATTCAAATATAGATGAAAAACAATTGATAAAATTAAATGAACTGGAAAATAGAAATAGCCTTCAGAAGAGATTTCATCCGCCGGCAAATTTTCATTACGGATTAACTCATTCGAATGATTTGAAGCTAAAAACTACAGTCTCAAGTTTAATGAAATCATCTCCTAACAATAAAATTATATATTCTAAACCAAGTATTTTCGTAACATACGAATATCCGATGAACATCGGTACCAATATTAAATACATGGCTAGTACGCCAAAATCGATCAGTGATTCGTTTCCAATATACTCACATATGAAGGTATTTTAAGCTTATTTTGAGGATTTAAATTAATTCTTTATAACTTCTTAAATTAAAGTAAATATAAAACAAAATCGATTAAAAGACAATTTAGTTACTATACATTTATTTTATTTTACAAATTTGTTTCTTAAATAATACCTTGACCTATTAAAGTACAAAATAGAATTTCAAGTCAAGTGATACTTATCAATGTTTATTTTAAAATAATCTTAACATTTATATCTTTAAATATTATTATTTTTAAATATTTAAGATATGATGAAAATAATTATAGATAAACAGTTTTAACATATGAATTAGAGCTTTTTGAAACAAAGGGTATTAATGGAAAGTATTAAATTGAAAATAGTGGATTAAAAGAATAATGTATTTCTTGTATAAATTCTTGGATTATCTTAAGTTTCAAAGCAAATAATTATTTGATTTTTCTAACTATATAGAAATAATTTAATACCGAATTTATACTTTTATCATTTTTATTTATATATAAAATATATTGTAACTTATTAAAAAATGTATTCACTTATAATAAATCTCTATTTTTTAATTTCGGTTTCCAAACATAGAATATATCAGTGTCTACTTATTTATGCTGTACATATTAATATACTTTAAAAATATTTTAAATTATAAAAAAAATATACTACACCCGTAATTGTAAATACATTATTCCTACACTGATTTGTTAATTAATTCAGTTTCCAGATATATATTTCTCCAATTCCAATAATAAGTCTCTGAATCAGTTTTTAGAATATGATAGTAAATTATTAAGTTTGGATATTAATCATTCACCAAAATCGGTTCAGTCTTTCGAGTATAATCAATCCTTTGAGAATATTTCAAGTTATACGCAAGACCCCTACCATAATGAATCCTTACTATTCGATCATAATGAAGTTATCTATGACTACACTTCAGATGATCATCATTTTCAATATGATAATTATTATTCAACTACAACTACTGAAAGACCGGAAATAATGGATCAACGAGTCAATAAAAGACCTCATTCTTATTATTACATCGGCAAGAAATTATGGTATATCCCGTTATACTTTAGCATATATTTTATTATTTATGTTGCTGCTTTAGTATTGAAAAGTATTGCCAGACATAAGATTAATTTTCCTACAAATTTTACTACTATTGTTGAAAATACAAGAATGATTAATCTTAACGATCAAAATAATTCTGAATGGATTAATTATGTCATTAAAGTCTTAGAGAGTATTGAAAAATACGCGAAAATATCTTAAAATATTTGATACATTTTTTTTATTCTTAATATGTTTTTTAATTAGTTAAGATGTTGTACTATATGTGTAGAAAGCCTTATGAAAGATGATGTATAGTATGTATACATTTAGTAGTAGAAATATATAGTGTACGTATAAATATATAGTATATATTTTCACATACTTAATGATAATGACACATATTTCAGTTTGATATTTGTTTATATTAATGCATACAATAATAATTGTATAAAAAAGTATAGAATTTATTAAATTATAGAATAAACGTCGTTTTATAATTCTATATAAACTATTTAAATTATTAAAAATTATTGAAAATATTTGTCATAATTAAAATTAGTGAATTCTTACAATAAATTTATATATTTCAGCAAATATAATTATAAAAAAAATCCGATGTGACTCGTTTTTCCAATGAATATTGTTTGACGTTGATTTGAAACGTTATATAATAAGTAAATTGTTAACCACGAAAAACTATTTATAATTATTTAACTGTTATTGCAGTAATAGTAATTGTAAAAAAGAAAATACATAATATTATTTATTGTAAAAAAATTAATTTTTATATTATAATTATAAGCATTGTAAGCATTTTTGTTATAAAATTTTATACTAAATATTTTTATATTGTATATTTCTTATTTGTAAGTATCGTAAAAAGGAATAATAATTCATTTTTATGATTAAATTGAAATGTATCTTCATGATTATTAAAGATACATATTATAATATAAATATATATGTACATATTTTAATATTTTATTATTTTTATTATATTGTATTGACGAACATACGTAAAATTAAGCAATCTATAAAATGAATAAGGTCGATAGTATAAAACTATCTACACAAATTCTTTGTAATATAAATTAATTGAATTATATTATAATATGTTTTGTGAATGTTTTATAAAAGATGACGAATAAAAATTTTTTTTTTAATTATATGAAATGTATGAAGAAACACGAATTACATATATTAATATTGAATAAGTAAATTATAATATTAATAAATATATTTTTTGTTAATATAAATAAATTATATTACTTAAAATTGACTAATTTTTACAATTTAATATAACCTAAAACAAATTTCAATTGAAACAATAAAATTATGTTTTTTTTAATATAATAATGAAAATATTACTGAAGCTTATTTGTTTATCCTTTACAAGTTTAATTATAAATTTCATAATTTTTGACAACAAAAATTTTTGGTTATAGATTAGATTTATTAATAATTATAATTGTTTGTATAATTGTATTAAAAATTTATGTATTTTATTTTTTTTTAATTTTATAAGTTTACAATTTATACTAATTTTATTAGTACTCTCTTAATTCATATTATTGTCTTATATTTTATATTTGTTATTTACTTATATATTTGTATTTCTATAGTAGACCAATTTAAAGATATTTTTCTTTTCTAAATATTTAAAATATATTCATTAGAATAAAAAAATGTCAATTTAATTTATTATAAGTTGTCATTTATCTAAACCGATTTATGTTTATAAATCTTGAAGAAAAAAGTATTCATTAAAAGTATCTACATATCTCTAAAATTATTGATAGAGATTGAATATTTTATAAAATTAATATATTCTAAAATCTTGTTTAAAACATTAAATAAAAAATAGTGGTTTAAAATATAAAAATAATTGCATTTTTTATGAATTTAATGTACGGTTATTAAGTATATTTAACTTAAATTTTATAGCAGGCAAAAATTAAATTGAAAAAAGTTAATATTTATTTAGATAGTTGTATCGGTATTAACAACTGGGACATAGTGGAACATAACATACTAGGAAATACTATGCTCAACTTATATTAATAAAACTAATTTTTTGATCGAATTAGATGTAGTTAAAATTAAAACCTCTTTTTTATGAGTTATCAATAATTCACGGTTCATTGTCTACATTATTATTTTAACGGGACTTCGTTACAGGCTACTAATAATCATAATATCATATCCGTAATGTGTGAATTTGTATTTACTACCAATATAACCACAAAGCAAATACGCAAATGGAAGTTCAGTTCTACTGATTATTTAAACTCATTCTTATTCTTTATATAATTTAAGCGATAATCATTAAATTAGCAAATTTTTTGAGGATGTCAATACCAAATGTTATTTATATTTTTTCAATGATAAATAATTATATTAAATACAATATTCATTACCAATTACCAATACCTAAATATGTATTTTTGCACATGTAAATATAAATAATTAAGTGATAAGGAATACAACATTTTTACACCTTTATCCATGCATGAATAAAATAGAAATAAAAAGTAACTAATCGATAATATTCCTCTTTCTTTAATTTATTTTATGTAGAATTAAATAAATTTATAAATTTTAAACATAATTTTCAAATACAACTTTGGATTTTTATAATATAATTATAGTATGACATAATAAATAGAAAGATATGTGACTCCAGATCTAAGGTATTTATTTGCAGAGAATATAACCTTGACTCTGCTAAATGTATTTACTTTTAAATATTTATATTTTGTAAATAAAAAGTGCATTTATTTATTGTGGTAGAATATTTTAAAGGAAATTCAATATAAATTATTTGTACATGCAAATAGTAGAATTTGCTGTAAAAAACGCGAAATATTTTTTTGTTAGCATTTATACTACTCCTGTTCCAAAATAGTTACAATTAGATCTTTTAACACCACTGAACTCTGAAAATTTACTTAACGTTACTTTTGCTTGATACAGTTATCAAATATACAGAAAGTTCCAGTTCAAGTTCTTACTCCATGAAATTGGAAATCACCATCATTCAAATCTTATTTGAAATACAGCGAACTGCTTTTTATTAACTTACTATTAAATTATTAATTATTTGTATTTTTAATATTTTCATATATTTATAGGGATGAAAATTTGGTAGAAAAAGTTTACATTATAATTAGTATACAGATATACATAGTTTTTATATTTATTAGGATAATAGCTATTTTTAAGATATAATAAGTATAAATCAAGAAATAATAAGTGAAGAAGCTGTGTTTTGTAGTTGATTCATATTGTAACATTTAAATGAAATGAGTATCGAAAAATTCATGATTATTCCAGAAATATTAGATCATGGAAACGAAATTTTGGTATAAAAATTTTATTTTATCAATATGTCTACGATATTCTATAGCACTGAATCAGACAGAAGTAAGTGAATATGCGGTAATTACTATCGACGATAATACCAGAATTATTACGACAGAAACTCCTGCCTTAGCTACTACAAAGCAATCTGACAGGTAATGCAGAAGCTTTTGATACAGAAAATTTCGCTTATAAAGCTTTAATAATTATATTAAATATTATAAAATTGAAATGAAATTAATTATTCATGTTTATTTAAAAAAAAATTATTCTAACTTGTAAGGTATCCAATAAAGTGTATACTTTTAAATACGATTAAGTTATAAAGATTATAATAATACGTAAATTATTTATTGTTGTTAAAAAGTATTATTGTATATGCATGATGATTTATCTCTCTATATATATATATTTTTTTTTTTAACACTTTTCATATTTTTGGGAAATGTCAATTTTTATTTTAATATAATGTTTATGATATATAATTAAAATAAGTTATTACGAAATATTTTTTAAGAGTTTTATTATTATTGTAATGATTACTGCTGTACAAATTTGGTTTAATTATATAAGAGACAATGATATTTTTTATAATTAAAAAACATTTGACATACATGAATAATTAATATTAATAATAAATAATAATTATTAATATGAAAATTGAGAAATGATATTTAACAAATAAGAAAAATATATATATTTAAATATTTACTATTTTAATTGATCTTTGTCAAATAATAAAATTTTTTTTATGCAGTTGTATTTTTCAAAATTACAAAATAAACTGTATTTGTTGTATCATATTTCGAAACTGATAAAATTCTCAGACGATTTTATTGTTTTTAATATCTGATTTTATTTTTGTTAATCAGTTTTTGATATTATATACATGTACATATAGGCAATCTAAATGGCATCAGCATGAGCTTAAGGGTTGTACTACTAAAGATATAAGAATAACGTACAAAGGCGACCTGAAAAACAACATAACGATTAATCATTTTGATGATACGAGCAACATGAAAGCTATGAGTCAAGACAAAAACGACTACTGGAGTGGTTATTATGACTTCCTTGTAAATGAGGGTAGTTACAAATTTTGGGCCGTTTTTCAGGTAAATTTACATGTTTTTATTATCTGATTTATCTTCTGACAATTATTCGTATTTTACCCTGTTCTATAATTGATATATTATTTATCACTCGAATGACATTCAATATTATTCAAAATTTAATATTATTTAATAAATTTAAAATAGAGAAATAGAACAATCACAAAAAGTAATTACGTTTGAAATGTATTTAGATATTAAATTAAATTTAACTTAAAATCTTATAGTATTAATACTAAAATAAGTAAATAATTAGTAAAATTGGTATTAACACTAAAAATATGTTTTGTAAAGATAGCGATATAATTTTTTCATGGGATTGTTGCAAATAAATGTACTATTTTATTTTTTAATCATAAATTATATTGTACAAGTAAAAATTTTATAAAAAGTTATATAAACTTATTAATTCTTATATTAAAAATTTATGTTTTAAATTTAGGTTGTATTTATGCTTAGTTTTATACTTTTGTACAAACTTTATAATATAAATTAGCTTTATATAATATTATACTCCTTGCCTCTTTATATTTTAATACTTTTTATAAAATTATGTGTAATCTTTATAAAAAAAATCTACACTAAATAGTTTGAAGCTCATTATCCTTACGTTTAATATCTTTTTATAAAAATATTATTTTTATAATTTAATAAAAACATGTTTATAATATATTAGAATTTTGTTTCAATAAATAATTGAAAGTATAAATGAAAAAATTTAAAACTAAATATTTTATAAAAATAAATCGTTTTTCATTTATTAATGATGAATTAACAATTTAAAGAAATGTGAGTTAATTTTATAAAACAATAACAAATTTTTATTGAAAACAGAATTTTTTTAACTTGCAGTAACACTTTATAAATATTCTATTGTCATTTTTTAGAATGGCTTAATTTGTTTATTTAAAAACATCTTTGTTTAATTTTTTAAAATCATGAAATTTATTAAGAGTATTTATAAATTTTTAAAAAAGTAATTAGCCTTTAATAATATTAGTATAGTAATATGAAGTATTATATAATTTATAACTTATTAAATATTTAAACTTATTAAAATTAATGTAATATTATTATAATTTAATATTACGTTTAATATTATTAAAAATTTTGAGCGGTCAAATTCCCGTCTATAAATATAAAAATTATTCTTAATTGTAAAATTTTTATCAAATTTGAAATCGTTAAGACATTGTCAGTGAATTATTATGACAATAGATCATATTCTGAAAATTTAAGAGCAATTGGAAAATTTTAAGTTATCCGAAAATAATTATATTGTAAATCTGAAACGTACGGATACGATAAGCACATTCCTACGAGCGCAACAAATGCATCCGATCATATGCAATACTATTTACCATGCTAATTGATACACCAAGCGCGTCCGATTTTACGTTTTCGGGTAAAAACTACTTACTATGCGCTGCCCTGAGCAATATAACAAATACATCTAAATGATTACATTTTCGTCAAGTCTATTCCCCATAAGTAATATAACATACTCTACTTTATTCTATAAAAACACATCTGCTGTACGTAATAATTCTTACTCATATTTAAACCTCACCCGTATTTCAACTCATTAAACTTATTCACTTATCCTATCTTGTATTTATTCTTATCTCGACATAGATCCTTCCTACATCAAAGCTCCTACGCAAATTATTATTTACGACTTGACATTATTTTTCATGTCAAACATAAATCGAGTTTCAAGTACACAAAATTACTCATAATTTAAGAAATATTAGTGTAAAAAAGAACTTGTTAAATATATTTGAATTTTTTTATAAAAGAAGTATTGAAAATTTAATCAAATTCAACAAAGTTCCTAACCTTCCGCCCTAGTCATCATAAAGCAAACGATTTATTCGATCACAGATTTGATGAATTTAAATCTGTAATGAATACTTTATTAGAAATATATTCATAGATAAAGTGTAGTTTAAGATTTTAAATTTTTGCTTGTAAATAATTCCAGCCAATTAAAATTTGTAATTGTTAATATTTTTAAAATGTATTTAAAACGATTATATACTTAATGTTATTATATCACTATCAACACGTATCTATGAAATTGATATTGTTTATTGATATTTACGTAACCACTGATTACGAGTTATAATAATTTTTTATATTTTGTAATTTGAAAATCATATTTATATAGTCTTTGTTATAAATGAAGGGATACAAGCAAGTTAAATACAACGTGATTAAAACATGACAAAAATATTTATATATTATAGGATGCATTATCATCTTTAGTAATGGTGAATAAAGCGTGGAATAATTTTAATTCGCCTCTATATTTTATACTCAGTTCTAAGATTGTATCTTGACCGTTGTTGTATTTTATTTAATTTATCGACGATGTGTCATCCAGATAGAAGTACTAAGGTATACATTATATTTTTATAACTTAAAATATACTTCGTGTTTTATATTTCATCTTATTTGTTGAATCAAAACTTTCAAAAATTTGTATTATACACATAGTATATATTATTGTTAATCATTTTTTATAAACTCAGATATAATTTACAAGGATAAATACAAATTTGCATTGTTTTACAAAAGAAGTAATAAACATATTTTACATTTGTTTCCAAATAGGTGACTGCGTGTAATGCAAATGATGTTAGCTTAACACATTTTTTTATTACCTTAATAACAGTTTCATATTACTCAATAAAGCTTGAATTTTTATTAAATTTGTGCGCATAGCAAATAAAAAACTAAATTGGTAACCTGAAAAATCAAAATGCATAGAAGAGATAAAAGATTTAATACTAAAGAGCTAAAGAAGTTGAATCGCGTTTGTGAAATTAAAGGAGGAATGAAGGCACAAAAAGGAATTAAATTATAATCAGTTTTAGAATAAAAAATGCAATAAGAGCAAACAAATATTGGCTACTGGAGGTGGAGCTAATGTATAGATTGCGAAATAATGCACTAGAAACAATGAAGCATATCTTGTAGAACTATAAACTTTCAGAAACTAACACAACAGATTGAAAGGAAACATTGAACAGAAAAATGAATAAACATTAGCAAGGTATATAAATGTATTTGAAAAAGAGAAAGATTCATAAGTAAAAATAAAGAAAACAAAAAGATAACAAAAAAAAAACAGGAATAAAAAACATCTAGCAAACATTCGGTAAAAAATAAGCAGCAAAAGCAATAGCATAAAATAATGGCCACACAAGTGTTAACCATATACCTGAGCCATAAAGATTGTATATGTGTATGAAAGTGTAATTCTATTTGTGAAGCAATAATTTTTTATTTACTCTTTTAACTTTAAATTTTAGATCTAATAGTTGTATGTATAAATTATTAGATATATTATTCAATAAACTAAAATTATTTAAATTAAACATTATCTGTATAAGTCGAGGTATAAAAATGAAACGGTGCACGCTCGGTTTCAACACTTATATTTGTAACTAAATTATAATTAGTAAGCTTGCATATTTAAAGTGATTAAAAAATCAAGCGTTTACTAATATTAAAAATTTTTAGATTTGAGGTAAGTATATTATATTTAATTCTAGTCTCCTAACTGATACATTAAATTAAAAAAAATGAATTTACTTTTTGAATCTAAAATTAATCTAAACATGTATTATCATTAGCATTGCTACGAAATTACTATAAGATAGTTGCAGCTTACCAATAAGTTAATTATAAGTTCATAAGTTAATTGTATTTTAAAACTATTTTTAAAGCATTTGGATAGATTAATTTATATATTTATTTATTTTAAGATCATATTACTTTTTTTATTTTAGAAATATAAATCCAATAAGGAAATTAATAAGAGATAAATTAAAATAAATAAAAAAAATAAATTGACAAAGAACTTATATGATTATTGCCTTTTACTATGTTAATAGCTTGCTACAGCCGCATTACTGATCTACAGCGGATTTGCAGCTCTATATTACGCCAAGGTATATCCGCAGATGACCGAAGACTACGATGACTTTTTATTAAGGGGTAGACGTCGATTTGTTAACCGCGGCGGACAACCACATGAACGACCTTTCTTTGGTCTGGAACCTCAAAGCTTTCAGAGAATAGTTGATGCTGTAGGCTGGCAAATGCGTTAAAGTTACTTTTATATTATAGATCGCGACGTTCCTTCTTATTATCTAATTTGAAGATTGACGTTATAACATATTTTTTTTAAATTTTGTGAGGGAGCTGGGTAAATATGAAATTTAAATATTTTTCGAGAATAATTTTTGACATTGTTTTATTTTTTAAAAGAAAACTCGTTTCAAATAAAAAAACGTAACTAATGTAGAAAATTTTAAAGTATACTCATATGTAAAATGTTCAGAATTTATAAATCTTTTTTAATATATTCCTTTATTTTCATAGTTTTTACAGATGTTTGAAGAATTAGACTTATTTTTCAACTTTCTAATATATTAATACCCGAAAAAGTGTTATCATAAATCAGAAAAAATTTATTCGATTCATTGGTTTGTATTAAACGTATCCATATAATCTTTTAAATTAATTTTTTTAATAAAAAAAAATTGTACAATACTTTATACAATAATTTTTTATTTATCTATACTAACATATCAGTGATGTTAAATATTTTTATTAATTTTTTATAAGTATTATTTCATTAATCTATTAGAACTTAATAAACTAATATCCCACAATTTCTGTTAAATTAAATACTATTTCATTTTACAAGACAAGTTTTTTAATACATTTATATATAAATTAACTATTAATTATTAACCTAAATATGAAAAAATATACATTTTAAAATATTCTATATTTTTTATCAAAATTTCTTTAAACTATTAATTTTTTTAAGATCTTAAATTTTTATTTTTAAAAGTAATGTTCAAAAGTAATATATTATATATTATATAATCACTATAAAGTATTATTTAAATTATCGTTTCATGAATCTAAAAAAATATTTGATGTTCTCCTTTAATTAATTAAATTTTTTGATAACGATAATGTTCGATAAATGATTTCATAAAATAATATAGTTATTATATTAATGTAATATTTACGTAATATTAATAATATTGAAAATAAAGTATTTATATCTTTTTAAACTTATTTTAGTTCTTAATAAACATAAAATATATATTTTAAAATTAAATTAAGGTAAAAAATATAATGTAAAATGCTACTATTACATTTTTTAAATACTTATTTATATTTATAAATAATCTACTAGATCTAAAAATAAGAATTTCAAAATTATGACTTGCTAAATTCTCAAAGAAACTAACTTCAATACAGTATTTTTTTCATAATTACATTGCGATCAACAAAAGAATTGTTACATACGTATATGACATGAAGCTTACATGCCAAGTAAAGTTAGTAGATTTTTGTAGAAAGGAAAGATTTATTTATGATAACGGTAAGTTTAATTTATAATAAATATATAATTTATTTTTGTATTCAGTTTATGATGAAAAAGAAAATAATTATACAAATTATTAATAAATATACATAATCATTCATACTAATTAACTTACCAAACTGATCTTAAATTATGTCAATCTATAGCTTATTTTATAAAAATAATTTGAATGATTTCTTGTTACATTTCAGAGGCCAACATATTAAATACCAAAATAAAAATACATCAGTTATTTATTTCAGTAAAACTCAATTAAAAAATTAATAAAATTATAATAATTGTAATAATTAAAAGTAATATTTATTTATTGTACAAAAAGATATTTTAAAAATAAAATTTTTATTTCTTATTGGTAACATCATATTAGACAACTAACAAATGGCGATTGATTGTAATTTATTCCTTTTTCTGCAATTTTTTTCGAATTTGAAATTCTTTACATCAAGGGTGCATGATTTTTCATGCTAATTACTCATTTTTTCCTCTTAATTTTTACTTGCCAAATTATTTCTTAAATAGAATGATTATTTCGTTGCAAAATTCTGTAATATAATTCTAAAGTTATTGTAAATTAATGTTGTTAAAAAATTTTCAGCTATTTTTATGGTAAAGAGTGACAGAAATAATATGTTCAATTTAATGAGCTGTGTTCTCATTGTCGAAATAAAATTAAAAATATATATTTGTACAATAATTTAAATAAGAATAATAAAAAATATCATAGTTTTTTCATATATTGCAAATAAATAACTCAAATTATAATATATTTATTAGAATTACTGATTGAAAAAATTAGAATTAGTATAACAATATATGTTATATATTATAATATATATTTAAAAAACTAAAATTTGTTCATATATATGATTATTACATTTGTAAAAGAGTCAAGACATAAGGTTTATCAAAATTGCTTTATTAATGTATTTAATTTAAAAAAATCTTATTAATTTGAAAAGATTTATAAATTTAGTTCTTACAATTTAATATAAAATTTGCTCAATCGAAATAGAATACAAGTTCTGAATGCTTGACGCCGAAAGTTACAAGCTGAGTGCGTAATATTGAATGCTCTGTCACCGAATGCAGAATGTTTAATGCGGAATGATAATAAAGAAGTCAGGGGTTTTTATAAGATTTAATTACAATTAGCAAAATCTCGCACTTCGTAATTACATTTTCTTTCCTGGAACGGTAAGTAAAGATAATTTGAGAATGTAAGATTTAAAGCATCTTACATAAAATTTTCGGTAGATATAAAATCAAGATGTTTTCTTGATAGGGCGCCTATAAAAAAGCTAATAAACGAATCTTTAGTAAAATGAATTAACAGATTTTGATATTAAAGTACGCACAGGTCCGAGAAGCTCACTCATTAGAGGAGCGAAAGTGCTAGCACAGCCGTATAGATGTTAAGTATTGTATGTGTGAGTGACGTAAGAGTACCTCGATACGTTACACCTCCCCCCTAAGTTTAAAGATATAAATTTGCCTAAATTTATTCTTTAAATGTTGACAATCTTGAAGGTCTTCCTCTTCTTATGTTTGTTTCTGTTTTTACACTTTTCTCTTAATTTTCGCTGTTGGTTCCAGTAACTAATTCTTGATTTGAAGGCATATCATTATTTGTTTTGATTCTATTTTATCTTCTTATATTCCTGCAGTATTTACAAAATTTTAATATTATTTATATTGTGATAATTACTACTATTATATAGACCATGTAGGAGTAGTATATGATTCTTTCTTCTTTCTTTTGATTATATATAATATCGTCTGTCTATTTGGATAGTTCATCAAGTTTATGGCTTGCGCCATCTAGATCTTCTAGATCTATGTGACATGTATTGGTTTGGTTTAATGACGGTAATATGGAAAAATTTTTTATTTTTTCCGGTACAACAGTCGTCGTTTAAAATATGGATTTTAGGTTATTAATACAAATTATTGTTGTAAGTATGACAAATAAAAATTGAAAATTATTATTATAATGCAATTACTTCAAAAAAGAATCAAAGCAATTTTTAATTTTTAAATTAAAATACATAAAAACTGGTTCGAAATAAATCATCTTTTTCTGTAAATTAAATATTTTATTTTCCTTGTAATTTTTAAGTAAATATAAATAATGTTTTGAAAAGAATATAAAATAAAGATATATAAATAATATATATAAGATATATGGGATTGAAATAGAAAATCTATTATTATCTCTTCTATTTCCCAAATATCGACCTTTTAAATTACCACCGGTTCAATCAATACAGTTAACTCGTTCTACATAAAGTTTAACAATTTATGAGAATGCCAAAAAAGCTATATTTTTATGTTGAATGCTTTAATTGAAATTTAGTTTTTAAATAAATAGCATGTGCTATATTTCAATATTTTATCTTCTTAAATAACTTAAAAACTCATATTTGCAATTTTTCTTTATTTTACAACGTGAAAATTTACTGCTTCACTTTGATATATTTAGTTTTAGCTATCTGTTATAAATTAGTATTTTTTATCTTATAATTAAATATTTGAATTTTATCTCGTAATTGAATATGTGGTAAAGGAATAAATTATGTTCTATTCGCTCATTCAAACATTTTATTTTTTGAATACAGAGTTCATAATATCCTGACGAAAGTTTATCTATGAAATGTTTACGCATGCGCCTTGAGTCTCTTATTTTCATCATATTATTTAATTTATTATTTATTAATTTATATTATATATTAATTAATATTTAAAACAATTTTTTTATTTCGTTAATTTATCGATGTATTGAAATAAATTAATAATCGAACAATTTTTTACAGTCCTAATGATTAAAAAATGTAGATCAATTGACTTATTTGATAGAAAATTTGTAAAATATATAAATTTGTACAACACAATTAGAAAGTTTCAATTTATAATTTATTTAAATTAATTATAAGATTGATTATTTTAAAAACGTATCGAAAGTAATCTATCGATAATTATGCAACCATTATATTTTATGTTTTGTATCAAAAGTTTGAAGGATAGATTGTACTAACATTTCTTGCTATAATTTCCTTATTCTTATAGTTAATTAGTAAGTATAGTATACCCTTGACCGTGATTCTTAATTGCATTTGATGATATCACTTCAAAATAATAAATAATTTGATATTTAAGAAGTTTTGCTTTTCTTTAATTAATAATTTCATATATTAAACGATATGTATATATCATTTAAATAAATCTAATTCATGATTGTAAATGAAGAAAGTAAATAAGTTTAAATTAACTTTTAACTAACCTGATATATGAATTTCATATCACATCTTTAAAAAAAGCAGGTAAATTTAACATTTTATAAATTGGTAATGAAAAAATTTTACTTTTGTAAAATTAAAAATTTGTGAATATTACTTTTATATAACTTAATTCGAAAAATTAACATAATTTATAAAAATTATAAATTATCAAGAGAAATTTTGAATTCAAATATTATTATTAGAATAAAACAAAATTATGTTAGCTTTTAAAACAAATTTTCAGCAGTCTATTTTTTTCAATTTTTTTGTAAACTTAATTTTATTAAATATTTTACCTTTGTTGATTTTTCTTAATAATAAATGATATTATATATATATTTTTTAATAAACAATGTTATTATAATTTTTTATAATAGTACAAGATGGAGAAAATGATTGTTGAAGATACTGTAATTGAAAGAAGTGATGTACCTATCACAGAAGAAAGTCTGATTAGTTTAGAAAAATTGGATAGAGCTTCTCCTGATTTGTGGCCAGAACAAACCATTACTAAGTTCGTTGCTCAAAATTCACCACAAATGGAAATTCCATTATGGTCAACTAATTTAACAAATGATGATATGAATCATTTGTATCAATTAGGACATCTATCAATGACTGAATTAATAACAGAAGTAAAAAAACTCCACGATACAGCTTATCAACTTGGATTAGAAGAAGCAAAGGAAATGACAAGAGGGAAGTATTTAAATATATTCAAGCAAAAATAGCTAAACAATAGTGTAATAATAAAATTTTATTAATAAATTAAATAAAAGCTTGTATTTCTTAAATTTATCTAATAATGTGTATATAATTATAAAATAAATTCTTGCTGGAATATGTATAATATTATAATGTAATTTTTAATAAAATTATTAATTTTTTATTATTAGTTTAAATTGATTTATAAAATAATCATTATTTAATAATTAATATTGTTTATGTATATATTTATAAAATATTTAGTGTCATAACTAAATATTATTTATATGAATTTTTGAGAATAATAATTTAACTTTAAAAACCATAAAAATATACTGATTAAAAAATTAATTTTACTTATATTTCAAAATGAAAACTAGATTTTTAAAAGATCCTTTTTCAATAAAACATTGGTCCCATTAAGTCTTTAATGTTCAGATTATTTTGGTAACCTTTAAAAGGATAAAAAACGATAATTAATCAACAGTACTTTTATGTGCATTTTGTTAGTTTTATGTATTTTCAAAATTTGGTTTAATTGTGCTTGTCATCCAAAGTAATCTTCCTCGATATTGGTATGAGTGCAGAAGTAGGCTACACTGCTATAAGAGGAAATATAATCAAACAATTTCAAAATTCAAGTAAAAAACTTATACTTTCATTTGAAAAATAAATAATTTATTAACTTTAATTCTCTATTTCGTCATTTTACATGTTTAATCTCTTTCCTTATATTATTTCACTTTTTAAGTTTGTATTATTCTTGTGTTGACAACATTGTCAATGCATTTTATTAGTAACATAAAATTTATTTTTATTAGTTAATTCATAAGAAATAATTATTATATCAAATACGTGTAACATGTATAATTCATACACATGTTTTTGTACTCATTTAAACAAAAATTTTGAAACAGAAATATTAAAAGTTTCGTTGTTCATTACTTTTCAACTTAAAATATAATAGTATAACAAAAGATTTTAATTAATAATTTGCATGAATTTATGATTATTATTTACCTTACCTTTACAATACTTATTTATTTACCAATGTTCCATCAATACATTGGTTTCCATAGATTTTTCAATTTAATCCATTCAACTCTCAATTAACAAGCCCAGCAAAGGTAGCTTGGTAAGAGAAAACCATGAGATTCAGAGAGAAAAAGTTAAAAAGAGTTTAAGATTCTTAAACTCTTTTACAAAATTTATAATGGTAGCAATAATTACAGCTGTCGCATAATTAAACTAATAATATATTTAAGAATTACAAATAAATAACAACATTTACTAATATTATACGCTTAAAGTTTATAAGTTGAATAAATAAAAAATTTACATTATAAGGACAGAAACTCATGCTGTACAACAGAACAGCATATTTAGACTTTTCTGTTGTTTTGTTGACTTGTAAATATCACTCGTGAATTAAAATTCACTGATATTTTCTTATTGTTTCTTGAAACTTGTTTTCAGTATACTTTTCTCTGTTTGTTGTACTTTTCATGCGATGTAAAAAACTAAACTTTACTACTTGTTTATTTTTTTAATTTGATGACAATTATAATTTGAAAAAACGCGGATTTAAAAGAATGAAAATTAATTATCAAAATTCAATTATTAATTTAATTTAGTTTTAGGTTAAGTTACATTATTTTAATTATTTATGGTATTTGTAATAATTAATTATAAAAAATTATGTATAATGATTAATTATAACAAATTATGCGTAATAATTAATTATAAAAAATTATGTGTAATAATTAATTAATAAAGATAAATTCAAAGTTAGACTAATATTAATTTTATTTTTAAATTTACTTTTTTTAATCCTTTGTTTTACTCATATGATATGAAAATTTAATGAATTAATTCACTAAAGAATATTAAAAAATCGTTTTTTTTATAATAATTAATGATGCTCTGAAATCTTATATGAAAAAAGTTATAAGTCAAATATTTTTACTAATTTACATATATTTTAAAATAAATTTAGTCATAGGTAATTGATAATTTATTATTTCATAATAAGCTTATTTAAAGCTATTAAAGCTATTAAAGCTAATAGCATTAATACTGCTTATAGTAAAAAAATTGAAAATACTTATTAATGTTTTTTTTTTATTAAATCAGTATCATTATTTTTTAAAAGTGTTAAATGACATTTATTTGTAAAATTAATAATATATACTATATCTTGTATATTATTTTTAATGAAAAATACCTTAAAAAGTTATTGTATTTATTTTATATCTTATTTTCGTACACTTACAATAGTACAACCCTTTAAATAAATATTAACGTATAATGTTTTTTCCAATAAGTATTTTTAGTAAAAAAAGAAAAATACTACAAAAAAAAATTTACCCGATGTTATAATTTTTTGAAGATTCCCAAGATGTAGTTCGATGATGCAATAGTGTAAAAGATTAAGTTGAAAAAAGTAATGTTTTTTATATTTTGTGTAAACTTAAGGATTTGTAAAATCGGTAACATGTATCATGTCATTTATTTTTCATTAAAGAATATTTTAAAAAATTATTGTAATTATACCTCATTTTAACGCATTTAATGATTTAAACATTTAAATTTTTAATAGAAATTTGAAAAGTTTATAAATAGCAATTTAAAAAAATACAAATTATAATACAAAATAATTTGAGGTGTGAAATCAATTTGTAAGTAAATATTTTTAAACAAAATGGTTATAAATATTTATAAAAGAAAATATATAAAAATCATGCAATTTTTAAATAACTATTCTGATGTGAAATTCCTATAAAATAAAAATTTCAAGCCTTTAAAATATTATAGATTTGTAATGTACAAAAATTAAACGATAATTTAAAAAATTTTTGAAATAACAAAATTTACAATGATTGTACTTGTTAAAAAATAGTAAAATATAATCATATATATTTATTCTTTTAATAATAATAATAAAAATATGTTTTGTGACAAAAAAGGTGAAAATATTATTACATATAAGGTTAATTGTTTGTTTGAACGGGAGTTGGAACTTAGGATAAAATTTATCCGAAAAGTAGGTGATGATTTAAAAATTAAGATTGTCAAAAAATAGATTTATTATTCCATGCTTCGAGGAATATTTCAGTGTTGTTTATAAAAAATGGTATCGTTTTCAAGACTCTACCCCAGAATATTATTCAACAAATTTGTAGTCTTATATTTTTACTATGGACAAATTGAGAATGATCTGTAGATCGTTGAATGAGCTTGATCGTGTCATCACAGGCAGCACGATTCATCACCGATGTATGTAATAATTTATTTGAAATTGCATTTCTCAATACAGTTTATTGATATTTAATCAGTTAAAATTAATTGAAATATAAGCATATTATCACTATTTAAAAAGGTACATATTTATTTTAAATACGAACGCAATCAAAAAATGAAAAAGAGAGATTAAATTTACTACAAACTTAAAACAAGTTTCAAATATTTTCGGTGAAAATTACTTTTACAGTTATTAAAGAATTATAATATTTGCAATTTTTCTATATTAATAAATTTGAAAAACAATTTAAAGGAGGTCGTTAATTTCAGTACTCTTATACTGAAAAAAAAAAATTTATGTTTAATTTAGTCATCTTCACAATTTGTACATTCATAATAAAATTAGTATATAAAAAAAAAAATAATACTCAGAATATTAATAATTTATTGGTAATTAATAAGTATAAAAGTCAGTAATTTTGTAACTATTGCATTACTGCACTTGCATGAAACAATTGCGCTCGTCGCTACCATCGGAACATTCGAGAAAACCATTGCAGAGTTGCGAATTAGACAAGCATTCGCCCAGTGGACACCGATACCCTTTACAGCTTGTTACTATCGATGGCATGTCCGTACGCGAGATTGTGCGCTTGATCCAGTTCACGTAATAGTAAACCTTAGTGTATATACCTGGTCTGCCTGGTCTTCCACAACCGTAGCCGTTCGACGTTATGCCTGCAAAATATTATTTGTCATTTTTCTCAAAAAATATACACTATATTTATGTAAATAAAACTTTTTTATTTCATTTATAAAGGAAATATACATCAGAAAACGTGTATCTAAAATTAATTTATAAAAATTGCATATTATAACAATGTTTCACTCATTATAATAAAGTTATTTGTATCAAGAATTAACTTTTTATTTGCTTGATGAGCTTTACTAGCATATTTTAATAAGGAAATGAATAAATATCTATTTTTCTTAATATGTTGAATACAACAGTAATTTCAATTTCGCAAAAATTTATAATATAAGTTGTCAATATCCATAAAAGTCTTACTTGCTCCCAATGCGAAAAAACATTTTTTATAATTTAGTACAAATGCAAATTATGTAAGAGCTACATTCTTTAAATAAATTTTTGAAATTTAACTTTTTTTTTAATTTAGTGAAAATAATACATTTTACAGATAACTCATATTTTACTCATACGAAAGATCATTTAGTTTTTGCACTCAGTAGATTTTATTACAGATATATTTAAATTATAATTAATAATTTAAATTTAATTATTTGAAAATAATTACACTGAATGAAAGGCATACAATTGATTATTTGTTTGTGTATAGACACTGACATTTAAAATTCGTAATTCTGCGATAAGAATCGTTTATCTACGTCTACTTTTTACATACATATTACTGGTGCACTTCTATGTACAATGTAACCTTATTTAAGTAACCGATGTACCTATCAGTTACGTAAGTGATATAATATGTAATGTTTTAATGGATATATTTAAAACTTATAAAATGATATATAATTTCTAAATTGTTAAAGGTTTAGGCTAAGGTAATTCTTTATAATTTAATTAAAAGTTAATAAACAGTATTATATTTATATACGTAATAAATAAGTATTTAATAATTAATTTTGTATTCTTAAAAGGAAAGTATTGATAAAATATTAAAAACCTATCAACTAGTAGTTCTGACAATAAAATAATATTTAATACTTTTACCATGAAGTGTATATTTATTATCAGATTCAGAACAGACAAGTGGACCTCCGCTATCACCAAGGCAAGCATCTCTTCCACCATCTTTGAATCCAGCACAAAGCATTCCGGAAGTGATTCTGTACAAAGGAAGAAACAAGGTTTTCCTCCAGCATTCTTCAGTCGACATCAATGGTAGTTCAACTTCCTGAAGTGTGTCCGCTATAAAAAGAATTATTTTATATACTTTTATTTCAGCATAATTACAATTATTAATTATATTTTTGTATAAAAAAGTTATTTTTTTGAAAATTTAAAAACACTATCAATTCTCTATTCAAGGAAATTGAATAATTTTCTTAATATCTATCTTTTAGTTACACATATTTTTATTCGTATAATTTTTACAATAACTTCAATAAGTTGTTTATTCTTTTTTATTTATCATAATTAATATTTGGTATGAAGATATTTTGTTTATTTTTGATTTTAGAAAATTTTATTTCAAAAGAATTTTTATTTCTATGTTTATTAAATTACTAAATTAATTAAATGACTTAGGTGTTGATTTAATAAAAAAACAAAAAATCTAAATTGATCTATTTTATTGAGAATTTATGAACAAACTAAAAATATATCTAAATCCATATACACACTAAAAATTATCTTCCAAAAAATAAAACTATTTTGAAAAATATTTTTTTTAATTAATCTTACGAAATGTCCTCCCGATTTCGAAAAGTTGTCCCCAACCAGTTACGGTACAAATTGTACCGCTCTTGGATTCCGATGCTGGCAAGCAAATTGGCCTCGCGTAATCACTAAAGGTAATAGTTTTCTCCAGTCTTAATAATGCTATGTCGTTTATAAATCCATTATTCACGTATTCTGGGTGAAGGATTATGCAGTCAAGTTTGATCATCTGTTCGTATGGACTTGAAAAACTGCCTCGTCGAGTAATACCGATTCTGGCTATCCAGTACTCAGTTTCAGCTCTGAAAAGATTATAATATAACGGTTCCATCAGTATTTCATTCTTAAAACTGTATTTATTTTTATGTTATTTCATCAAGTAAATTTGCATATAGAAGAATACAGATATAATACTGTATTTACATCATAAATTTTTAAATAATTTGAAATTTTTAAAGCAATGTTAAAAATATTTTTTATTTTCGATTATTTCCTTTTATTTATAATTAATAAACACACAATATCTAAATTATTACAACTTTTCTTTTAAGTTTTTATATTAAAAAATAAAGACCTTTTTATTTTACAAAATAACACTTAAATCAATTAATTACTAAAATAAACGCTTTAAAAAGCTTTTAAAAATTGAATTATAACAGTATGTGAAAATATTTATAAAAAAAAATTGAATTTATTTCTACCGATAAAAACAATGCGCTGCCGATATGATCCATCTATCATTAATAATGGCCCCACCACATTGGTAATCTCCTTCCTTGTAAAGGGCTACTTGCCAGGGCCAACTTCCGGATGATGAACTACCACCTCCAACAATTCTGCATTGTGAAATCATTATTTTTTGTGGTTTAGAAGTTTAGAAATATTTAAAATATAACTAATATATTATATTTTAAATGATATTAGCTATCATTGACTCCATAATTAAACAGTTTTTTAATATTATTTATGTAATTTTAATTATGTTTAATTAAATAGTTACATATTAAAGAATATCATTTAATAAATAAAATAATAAACTATCATGAAATAATGATTTAAAAATGAAAGAAATTTATGTTAGTTACACTTGAAAAATATAATTTTATACATTCTTGTACTAGGTCCTAGTCTGGATAGTATTATACCTGGCTTGAGATGGTACTTGAGTTCGGATTCCACATTGGAAATTTTTACATTTTACTTTTAAAACTTGACCGTTCACACATTTTGTTTTTATGAAGGAAACATTCGTTTTATCTATTGATTTTTCCTCATTTAATGAAAAACTGTAATATGTTTTATTCAAAAATTGATTGTCCTCTTGTACTGTTTTAACTTCATCAAAATCTCTGTAAAAATAACATCAAATTTACACACACACACGCACACATATATATATATATATATAGATATGAACTTTTAACTTTCAGTAGTGTTAACATGCTTTTGATAATTAATTCTTGAAACATTTATTATACAAAATTATTAGAAATTACAGATATACATGAAAATATATATAACTTTAATTATAATTTGTGAACTACAATTTATAGATTAATATATTAGTACTCATTTAATACTATATTCAAATATTTTAAAATAATTAATTATTTAAAAAGCGATTTTAAAATTTGCTAAAATCAATTAAAAAATCATTTAATGAATTTTTCTTGTGTATCTGTAAAAATTATTAAATATAATAATTATATATTAATAAAAATACTAAATTTATAATAAAGTAAAAAAAATAATAATATTTTTATACTTTAGAAAAAGTTTCCCAAAAATCTATTTAGATAAATAATAAAAGTGGAAAACAATATTAAAATATTATTCTTAACATGATAAATTTTGATGCGCCATGATAATTTAACTAGTTACTCATAAATATATTTTAACGTATTTACTGGTAAGTTATTGCCTTGCAAACAGCTCTTCCAAGATCTTCAATGGTCAAGGATAATTGTCTGTGATGCAATAAGTTGTTGGTATCACTGAGGCATAGTTTTCCCCATTTGCCGTTTTTCCTCACATTTAAGTAACCCACATCATTATAATTATTAATCTCCGGTCTGGTATTAATTTTCAAAAAGGGGATATCTGCATCACGTATGATGGAACTGCTAGATAGTGACAAGCTATTGCTAACCTTAGACGATGACATTTCCCTACCTGACACCATCTCTCTTGGATTCTCAGTTTCTTCCATCATGCCACCTTCGTTAGTGTCATCAACTCTTGTATGTTCATATTCATCTCTATGTGTATCTTTGCTATTAATATTTGTTAAAATAGCTTCAAAAATATGTTCGAAATTCTTACTGAAAATTTTACTATAGAGTTGATGACTTTTATTTGACTTAGATTCAAGTTCCTCATCTATCAAAGCGGCGCATTTCTTTTCATCTTCACCATGCGGACAATCGTTCCGTCCATCGCAAACACGAAATTGGTCGACACAGAATCTACTGCTACCACACACAAACTGACCTACTCCACACCACTCTATGCCAAAAAATTAAAAATTAATTAATTTTTTGGCAGCAGCTTTTATTCATTCATTTTACAAAATCTTTAATATAAATATTTACTTGTTTTTAAATATTAAAAAAAAAAAATGTTCAATAAACTAATTTGTTTCAATTAAATATTTAAATAAACTAATAATGTTTCTATTGATTTCAACACATTGCATAATAAATATAATTTGAATTACACATTTATATTTTACAACTATTTTAATTTAAATAAATTGAATTAGTTGAATACGATAATTAGATTTATCGTCGACTACCGATTAGCTATGAATCATTATAATGAAAACAAAACTTAAAAATATCGAGTAAAATATGTTATATTACGAGTATTTATTATAATAATAGTAATAAATTTGAAACAGATGAATTAAAATTTAAATGTAATATCCTATATGACAATAACTTTTTGCCATCGTGCGATGAATTAAATCCGCTCGGATAGCTATCCTCGAGTCATCTATGAATTAATTTTTTTTTTAAAACAAAAAATACAATTTTTTAATAATTTGCAATATTTTTTCAGCATTTTAGTAAAGTAATATGAGAAATAATGAAAAAATTTATGCTTACATGTTGATAAATAAAATTGATTAAAATATTACCACAATTAGATTCATCGGAATAATCCCAACAATCAACTATACCATCACAGATCTTTTCATGAAATAATTGACTCCTTAAATAATCTGCACACGTACAATTAGCTTCATCTTCTAAATTGGAACATTCACCGAGCATATTACATTGACAATTAAGAGTCAAACATTTTCCATCATTACACTGAAATCCATGGCAAGTTTCTGTTAAAAGAATTCATTACAATTTCAAATATTATCACGATTTAAAAGTAGTTCATGAAATTTGAAAATTATATATTATATAAAAACTATTTTTTGTTTCATATGTATATTATTTATTTATAAATATTCATTTTCATGCATTAAAAGATAAAAATAATAATTCAATAGTATTTTTATTATTACTTGGATAATTGTACCACTTTATTTTAAAAATTTTTCATTTATTTATATAAACTAATTAACAAAACAAATAAATATTTTATATATCTATTTGAAATCGTCGTTTCAAATTTATTTTGACCATAAAAATTTAAAAGCTATGCTTACTTTTTATTTAAATTTAATAATAATAAAATGTGGAACTAGGGAGAGAGAATGAGGGTAATAGAGAATGAGGGAGTGTATGAGTTTGCGTGCGCAGTGAAGTGCGGAGGAACGTGCGGCGGCCACAGAAGGGATGCCCCCCCCCCAAGCTGACCCCTAGCAGGCCTATCAGTTTAGGGGAGACTCTCGGAGTAAGGATATATACCGTGTATTTAAGGAAGAGTGATTAGATTATATACTTTTTTTGTAACAAGTGTCTAATTGTTCTTCCCTATCCTGGACATGATCCCACAATTTGATGGCTCGTCCGCGATATAGTGAGGATTTGGTACAAGAAATCGGTTTTTTTTTCTCTGTGTGAGACAAGTGTTTTTGATTACTGAGTGATCAATCAGAAAAATATATAGGTATAAATAAACTTTTTATACCTGTTTTATTGAAGATATTATCTTTTTGAGATTGATTTTAAATTTCGTACAATATAAGTAAAGGTGTAAGATATATTCTTGTTATATTTAAACAAATTATAGAAAGTAAGTACATGCTACAAAATAATCGTCTCCTATTAAGTTTTACTAATAATCTCATTTTTACAATATATACAAATATCATATTTTAATACTAAATATATATTGTATTTTTGTATACTCAACCTACGGTAACGAATTATTATTATTTGTTTACATAAAAAACCATAATTTATACACATAAAATATATATCATAAAAATAAATTATGACAAACCTAGTCATCATTTTCAAGTAATTTTTATGAATTTTGAAATAAAAATGTTTCTAGAATTAATTAATTAAAATAATTAATTAGGTTTGTTAAATAAATTTTTAATTTCCAATAATTTATACTTGATATAAATATTTCGTAACTATCTATACTATTCTATTTAAATACTTCAATTATCATAAAAAGCAAAAGGACTTATTTTATACAGTATATTTTTAGTGATTGAGCAAAGTTACAATTTTTGGCTACATCTTTTATTGATGGCCTAATATGAAATTTAAAAAAATTTATGTAAAATATCTATCACTTATTAATTGTTAAATTATATTTATAACAACTTGAATTAATATGTATGATATATTGATATATATTAATAAATATTTAAGTAAAAATGGTAATAAAGAATGATAAACCATAAAATACTTTGTTAACACAATTATACATTCAATCCGTTCTGTATTTTTCTTAAAATAAAATAAAATAATAAAGTATTTTATAAAAAATTAATTAGAAATTAACAAACCCAACTACAAAACCCAAGAATGATAAATTTTTGCTAAAAAGTAAAAAAAAAATTAATTTTTTTTTAACATTAAAATTATGTCTTATTTATTATTTTTTACTAAATTTTTATTATACTGATATAGTATAATTAATACAATTAATTTCCAATTAATAAATTTATTTAACTAATAAAAATAATATAATTATATTTATATATATATAAATAAATGAAAATACTAATTATTGTAATAGTAAGATTAATTTTAACCGTAAGAATAATAATTATTAATTTTTTAATCTCAAAGAAAATATTTTTTAATAAAGAAAAATCATCAAATTTTGAATGTGGATTTGATCCAATATCTAACCCTCGAATACCTTTCTCTTTATCATTTTACTTAGTAGCGATTGTTTTTTTAATTTTTGATGTAGAAATTGCCATAATTATACCATTTATTTACCAACCAAAATTTCTTATTTTTGAAGCATTTACATTTAATATATTAATTTTTATTATTTTAATTTTAGGATTATTAATTGAATGTCTTGAAGGAGCTCTATACTGACCAAAATCTAATAAAAATTATATTTAATAGTTTATTTAAAACATTAAATTGCAAATTTAAAAATGTTATAACTAATAACTTAAATATTATATAATAGTAATAAGAAAATTTAATTTTCTTTAAATAAATTTACAGTTTATTACTTTAATCAGACATATTACTATATATATAAATATAAATAAACTTAATTATTTGATCAATGAATTAGAAGTTCACAATTATTAATATTTCTTCAATTATATATTGTACACATTATATATTGTAAACTTTGAAGGTTCATAGTTTTATTAAATTAAAATTTTATTTATAAAATTTAAATTTACTATTTTTATAAAAAAAAACCCAAATAATAAAATATTTAAAAAAAGAAAAAATCAAAATGGTCAAACTAATTCACTATTAATATTAAATTGAATTAAATTTATTTTTTCTTTAACTATATTTGAATCAGTTAATCTTCATCACATAAATCGAAAATAAAATAACAAATTTAAATTTGCATAAAAAATAATAATAAACCCTTCTAAAAATGAACCAAATATTATATATAATTGTTCTTTATATAAAAATCCAAGAACAGGAGGAAAAGCCCTTAAAGCAAATATTCTTATTATTAATCAATAATGTATTCTTAAGCTATTAGTAACATTCTTTAAATCGTGAAATCAAAAAATTTCATATTTTTTAAATATTAATATAACTAAAATTCTTGTAAATGAATAAATTAAAAAATATAGTATTGCTAAATCTATATCAACATATATACTAATAATATTATTAATTATATTAACAATTGAAGAATAAACTATCAAAATTTTTATTGAAGATTCTATTAATCTTAATGTAGTAATATAAATTATTATTAAAATAAATCAAATAAATAAATTTTTTTCAACTAATAAATTATCTATTTCAATAATTATTCTAATTCCAATTAATGGTCCAATTTTTATAATTGTAGATAATAAAAGAAAAAAAAATCAATCCATATTTATTGCAATATTAGTATATCAAAAATGAAAAGGGGGTAAACCAAGCTTAATTAATAAAGATAATAATATTAATAAAATAAAATTATCATTATAAAATAAAGTTATAGAAAAAAATAAAAATATTGAAGAACAAAAAATTTGAATTAAATAAAAATTAATTAATTTATAAACTTTTACTGACTTATGAATTTTATAGCCTAACATTATAAATAAAAAAATTAAATTATGAATTTCTATTATAACTCATAGTGAAAATCATCTTCTTATTGCAGCAGAAAGAACTCCAATAATTAATAATAAGGGTCAACAAATGATTCTAATATAATAATTTATATATATCTATATATATATATATATATATATATATAATTTTAATAGAATTAACTATCTAGTTAAAAAATATACTAATAAATATAAAAATAATCAAACAACATCAACAAAATGTCAATATCAAATTGCTATTTCTAATCCTAAATGATGATTACAAGAAAAATGATTTTTTATTAATCGATACAGTCCAACTGATAAAAAAATTGTACCAATTAAAACATGAAGACCATGAAATCCAGTTGCTAAAAAAAAAATTGACCCAAACACAGAATCAGCAATAGTAAAAGAAGCCTCTATATACTCCTTATATTGAATTAATGAAAATACTACTCCTAATAAAATTGTTAATCCTAATCCAATAGATCTAAATTTTTTATTTCTATATAATACAGCATGATGACATCAAGTAACAGTCACACCCGAAGATAATAAAATTACTGTATTTAATAAAGGAATTTGGTAAGGATCAAATATTTGAATATTTTTTGGAGGTCATAATCTACCAATTTCAATTCTTGGTGATAATAATATATGTATATAGCATCAAAAAATACCAATAAAAAAAAATAACTCAGAAATAATAAATAAAATTATTCCTATTTTTAATCCTCGTATAACTTCATCAGTATGAAATCCTTGAAAAGTTCTTTCACGAATTACATCCCGTCATCATTGAATAATAACTAAAGTTATTCTAAATATTCCAAATATTAAAAATGAAATTCTTTTAAATTTAAATATATATACAGCACCATAAAATCTAACTATAATCCTTAATGATATTAATAAAGGTCAAGGACTAAGAGTAACTAAATGAAAGGGTTGATAAAATTTTACTATTTGTTTTTTCATTTATATTCTAATTAAATTTATTAAACTTCAATCCTATAAAGAATTAATAATAAAGTAAATACATATGCTTGAATAAGTGAAACTCCTATTTCAAACATAATTAAAAAAATTTGAGAAAATACAACAAAAAATGAAATTAATGTACCTCCTGAACTTAATGAAGATAATAAAATTATTAATAAATGTCCAGCAATTAAATTTGCAGACAATCGAACTGCTAAAGAACCAAATCGTATGAAATTTCTTATTGTTTCAATTAACACCATAAAAGATATTAATCCTATTGGTGTTCCCCTAGGAATTAAATGAGCAAATATATGATTTGTGTTAGTAATTCAACCAAATAACATAAAATGATAATCATATAGTTAGGGATAATGTTAATCTAAAAGTTAAATGTCTTGAAGATGTAAAAATATAAGAAAATAACCCTAAAAAATTATTTAAAAAAATTATTATAAATATTCTAATAAATATTAATATATTTATTAAATTTTTTCGAATTCTTAAAACTATATTAAATTCATTTATTAATAATTGACAAAAATAAATTATAAAAAAATTTCAACGAGAAGGAATTAATCAATATATTCTAGGTAAAAATAATAATACAAATATAGAACTAAATCAATTTAATGAAAATCTTATTGATGAAGAAGGATCAAATACTGTAAATAAATTTATCATAATCATTTCTTAAAAGTTACTAATGAAAATTTTTTATTTCACTTAATAAATCATTTTTTTCTATCTTTATAAAATAAATAAATAATTTATTATAACAAAAAACAAAATAAATATACCTAATATATATAAATATAAATTAAATCATATAAGGTTTTATTTGTGGAATTTAAATATTATAATATTACTTATTTTATTTAATTATATTATAAAATATAATATAATATTAATATGAAATTATTTTATTCAATTGAATATCTAATTCGAAAGAAATGATCTTTTAAATCATCTATAGTAAATAAATTTACTTCAATTGATGTATAATATATATAATATATATTATAATATATATATAAGTATAGAATATATTAAGAATACTATATATTTAGTAACTTTAACTTGACAAATTAATATTATAAATTAACTAATTCTTAATTAAAAAATATATTCTTTATTATTTATTAACTCAATTAATAAAATCTTCTCAAGAAACAACTTCCAACCCAATAGGCATAAATCTATGATTAACACCACAAATTTCTGAACATTGACCATAATATACTCCATACCGTTGAATTAATATACTAATTTGATTAATTCGACCAGGAACAGCATCAACTTTTATTCCTAAAGAAGGAATAGTAAACGAATGAATAACATCAACTGCTCTAATTAAAAATCGAATTTGACTATTAATTGGTAAAACTATATAATTATCAACATCAAGTAAACGAAATAATTCTTTAGAATTAGCTTCTTGATAATTAACAATATAAGAATCAAATATTTTATTATTAAAATCACCATATTCATATCTTCAATATCATTGATGACCAATTACTTTAATAGAAAATAAAGGATTTTTAATTTCATCCCTCAAATATAATAAATGTAAAGATGGAAAAGCTAAAAATACTAAAAATACTATAGGAATAATTGTTCAAACAATTTCAATAAATTGCCCATTAATTATATTTCGATCAGTAAATTTATTAAAAAATATTATTACTATAATATATGATAACAACATAACAATTATTATAACAATTATTATTGCATAATCATGAAAAAAAATTATATTTTGTATAATAGGAGAACTAGCATCCTGTAATATTAATTGACCTCATAATGAAATTTCTAATAGTAAAATAATTTACATAAATAAAGCTTAAATTTATTGCACTAATCTGCCATATTAGAATATCTTATTATTTACTAAAAAGGAATAAATCAAGAATTTCTTTTTCTAACAAGAACATTCTTAAATTCTATTTTAGGAATATTATATAATATATCTTCACTAACTTGAGGAATTTCATAAATTCTATGATCTGGTGAAGGATATGAAACCATTCACTCTAAAGAATTATTAATTTTTTTTAAAAAAATAACTACACGATGTGATACAAATGCATCCCATATAATAAACATAAAATATTGAACTGCAAATAATGAAATTAATGATCCAATAGATGAGCATATATTTCATCTAGTAAATACATCAGGATAGTCAGAATATCGCCGAGGCATACCTCTTAATCCTAAAAAATGTTGAGGAAAAAAAGTTAGATTAACCCCAATAAATATAATAAAAAATTGAATTTTTAGTCATTTTTGATTTATTGATAAACCTGAAAATAAAGGAAATCAATAAATAAATCTACCAAAAATAGCATAAACAGCTCCTATAGACAACACATAATGAAAATGAGCAACAACATAATATGTATCATGTAAAATAATATCAATCGAAGAGTTTGATAAAATAATCCCAGTTAATCCACCTAAAGTAAATAAAAATACAAATCCTAAAATTCATAAATTAGACACATTTCCCTTAATCTTTATTCCTCTTATTGAAGCCAACCATCTAAAAATTTTAATTCCAGTTGGTACAGCAATAATTATAGTTGCAGATGTAAAATAAGCTCGAGTATCAACATCTATACCTACCGTAAACATATGATGTCCTCAAACAATAAATCCTAACAGCCCAATAGCTGACATTGCATAAATTATACCTAAGGCACCAAATACTTCTTTCTTCATTCTTTCTCTACAGATTATATGAGAAATTAATCCAAATCCAGGTAAAATTAAAATATAAACTTCTGGATGACCAAAAAATCAAAATAAATGTTGATATAAAATTGGATCACCTCCACCTGATGGATCAAAAAATGAAGTATTTAAATTACGATCAAATAATAATATAGTAATTGCACCAGCTAATACAGGTAATGACAATAATAATAAAATTGCAGTTAATAATATTGATCAAGAAAATAAAGGAATTTTCTCAATATTAACAAATTTCATATTTAAAATAGTAGAAATAAAATTAACAGCTCCTATAATAGAAGAAATCCCAGCAATATGTAAACTAAAAATTGAAAAATCAACAGATTCACTTCTATGAAATAATTTTGAAGCTAAAGGAGGATAAACTGTTCATCCAGTTCCAGTCCCATCACCAATAAATATTCTTCTTAATAAAAAAAAAAATCTTGGAGGAAGTAACCAAAAACTTATATTATTTATTCGAGGAAAAGCTATATCAGGAATCCCTAAAATTATAGGAATTAAATAATTACCAAATCCCCCCACTATTACAGGTATAACAAAAAAAAAAATTATAGTAAAAGCATGTCTTGTAACTATAGAATTATAAATTTGATCATTACCAATTAATGATCCTGGTCCTCTTAATTCTAATCGAATTAATATAGATATTGATAACCCTACCAACCCAGCTCAAATTCCAAAAATTAAATATAAAATTCCAATATTTTTATGATTAGTAGAATAAAATCATTTACTCATTATAGATATATATTATTTTATATAGTTTATTAAAACATTATATTTTCACTATAAAATTAATTAGAATCTAATTTATAAAAATTATACTATTTATTATTTAAAAATAAAAATTATTATCTTAATAGCTTCAATATTACGTTTTTTTTAAACTATTTAAATTTTAAAAAATAACTAATACAATCATTATTACCCTTATTATTATTATTAAATTAAAAGTACTATTAGTATATATATAACTATTAAACTTATTTAATTTATTTTGAATAGAATTAATTACAGAAACAAAATAAATAATAATCAACTGATCATAATAATATAAAAATACACCATTATATAAAGGATAATAAATTATTTTATTAACAAAAATATTTATTATTCATATTGATCTAAAAAAAATTTTAATTAAATTATTAATTTTTAAATCATAATATCATAAAAATTTACCTAATACAACTGAAATAATACATAATAAATAAAATCACATTTTATCATTAAATCTTAAAAATATACTTTCTAAATTTATAAATAAAATTCACTTTATTAATATTCTAAATGTTAAAGTTATCAATATAAGAAATATTATACATAATTACGATATAAGACCTAAAATTATTAACTCTTATTAATAAATATATATTTAAACGAATGTAGTACATGATCGTTAATATAATTCTTATTATAAATATTAACTTAATTGAAATCAAATCATTACTTAATAAAACAAATTTTTAAATTTTATCTTTAGAATAAAATCCTGATAAAAATGGTATTCCACATAAAGAAAATCTAGAAATTATTATAATTATATAAGTTAATGGTATTATTTTTCTAACACAACCTATAAATCAAATATCTTGATTGTTTATTAAATTATGAATAATAACTCCTGAACATATAAATATTATTGATTTAAAAAGAGCATTAATAATCAAATGAAAAAATACTAACTCAATTTGACTAAATCCGTAAATCACCATTATCAACCTAATTGCGATAAAGTTGAATAAGTAATAATCTTTTTAAATCAACATCAAAAATAGCTAAAAATCCAGCTATTATTATTGTAATTAATCCAGTAATTTTAATATATAATATTAATAATTCACAATTTATAAATAATGTATTAAATCGAATTAAGAAGTAAACTCCAGCAGTTACTGAAGATAATGAATGAACTAATGAAGAAACAGGTGTAAGTGTGCCTATAGCTGCAGGAAGTCATGAAGAAAAGGAAATTGAGCACTTGTAGTAAAAGCAGAAACTATAACAAATAATAAAATTAACGAATCTATTTTATTATAATTTCATTCAGTTATTGTAGAAAACAACTCTTATATGAACTACTGAAGAATATGCAACCAATAACTTTATATGTAATTGACGTAATGATACTAATCTTAATAAAATAAATCTTATCAAACCTATAATAATAACAAAAAATTCTCTTATTATTTCAAATTCTTCAAAGCTTTGAATAACTCGATAGAATCCGTACCCTCCTATTTTTAATAATATTGCTGCTAATAATATTGATCCAGTAACAGGTGCTGAAACATGAGCTGTATTTAATAAATTTTTATTTAAATTTTATTAAAAAGCTTTATTTATTTAATAAAAAATAAGTTAAAAATGTAAGTAATTTAATTAAAAATCCAAATAAAGAAAAAAAACATAATAATAATGAATTATCCATCATATCATATCTTTCATTATATAAATCTTTATAAAAAAAAAATTATTTATATCAAATTCACAAATACACCAATAAAATATAATATTGCTACAAAAGTTAGTACTCTAAAAATAAATATTACTATTGTTGAATAAATTCGATCAAATTTATTTCCTTATCCTATTAATAAAAGAATCATTATAATTATTACAATTTCAAAAGAAATATAAAATTTTAAAAAATCTTCCGATGAAAAAACAAGTATTAAATCAAATAATATAAATATTATTAAATATGCATATTTCTTTGGATCAACAATAAATTTTCTAAAAAAAAAACTAAACCTATAATTCAAAAACTTAATAAATATAAAATAAAATTAAATCTTTCAAATTCTAAAAATAATTATATTCTCTTTCAAATCAAAATTCTGAAATTTCATCATTATAACCAAACTTAAATAATAATATTAATCTTATCAATATTATTATTTTTCCTAAAAATCTATATAATAATATATCCCTAAGAAAAGGAATACAAAAAAAAACAAAAAAAACTATTATATAAATTCTTATCATAAAATTAAATTTATTACTTTTGTTGAATTATTTTCCATTGATTGAACTAATAATACTAAAATTGTTAATCCTAATGCTCTTTCACAAAATATTATTATTAAAAAATAAAATAAAATTCTTATTATTAAAAATTCTAAAATTATCATTGTTAATAATAAATGCTTAAATATAAAACAAAATAATCTCGATAAAATTATTATTATTATAAAATAAATATAATAATTTAAATAAGTATAGTTATTAATTTAATTAAAATATTAATTTGTAAATTAAAAAAAATTTAACATTTAGAACTACTTTAAAATAAAATAACTCTTATTATTATCATTAATCTCAAAAATTTATATTTTAATTAAATTATTTTTTGAATAATTATGATAATATTAAAAAATATGCATATGCAAGAACCTAAGGTTTTTCTTCGTATTCTCTAAAAGTAACAGCGTATTAAAAATATTTTATAAAGTATTGAAATTAATCTTTGTTTGAAAAAAGTTAAATATTTCAGTTTATAGACTTATATTCTCTTATATTTTATATTTCATAAAGTCTTATCATATAAAATAAAGAGAATTCTTTGTATTATTTTAGTAATTATTAAGATAAAGTCAGATATAGCATAACCATTGTATAAATTAACATGTTATTGTAAGCACAACCAAAAGCTTGTTAAGAACTTAAAAATAAAAATAAAGATATTTCCCCAGAAGCCATGTTGAAATTGTAGAATTAATTGAGTATTCGTCATAAGCTCAGCAAATGTCGAGGAAAGTACTAAGTTACTGAAAGTACTGAGAATATTAATAGACCGACAGATGGAGAGAAAGAAAAAAATCTTTCTTACTTTCAGAAAACAAAGGATAATAGTGGCTTTGTGACAAAGGAAAAGGGGTTCATAAATGAGACATTACCAATAGACTTAGTCACATTTAAACAGTAAATACTATTAAAAAATGTACGTGGATGAATTCTTCGAAAGCTTTTCATTATTTATTCAGTAAAAATTCTTACGTATAGCGAAAAGAGCAGATTATGTGTATGAGTTCCTTAGTGAGCATATGATTTTCCAAACTGAGTTGGAGGGTTATTCTGCTTCATTAATTAAACTATTAAATATCTTTGTCAGTTTTTAAAACCTCTTATAATTTATATTAAGAGCTATTAAGAGTTATTTTGATGCGGAGAAAAAGATACTTGTCAGAAGAAATATATTTTGTGGAGGTTACATATATTCAAGGAAAAATTTTGAATGATCACCATCGTTGCTTTCTCAGTTGCTTTATTCTTGATTTTCAGAAAGATTACTTTAGTCTATATAATAACGAGGAACAGGATATATTCATAATAAAGTTATATTAAATAGAAAATTGATCGCTCAAGATATGAATATTTGATATTGAAAAAAAGTATAGGTCCTATAAATTTTTATTTTTATCCGTAATAGATAATATAAAAAGAACTCAATTTAATCCAATGACTCGATCAAATCGAAAAAAGCTATCACTAGAGGCCAGATTTTATTTTTCCTGTTTATGCAGAGAATAAGACAAATTCAGAAATTTTTCAAAATTAGAAATTAGATTATTGAACGAAAACTTCATCGACATATTAAATACCCTAGATATATAATCTGTTTTTATGATAAGTATACCAGTAAATTTAAATGTGTTAATTCTTTTAAAAAACCGGCTTTTTTACCCTCATCGTTCCGATAATTATATGTACAGTAAGTAAGATCCTGTAATTTCCATTATTATTAATGAAAAATTTATTTAAATAATTATTTTAAAAAATATTATCAACAAAATTGGAAAATATTAAAAATTCTTAAAATTTTTAAAAATAGAATTTTTTCAAATAACGCATTAGAATTAAAATATGAATGTACATCTTTTATTTAACTTTCTTTATTGATGGATAATTGAAAATAGAACAGTTTCGTTCTTCGGTGGTTGAAGATACGTGTAGTGTACCTATTCATAAAAGACAAAAAAAAGAAAAATAGGTATATTATAAAGTGATATACATTTATCAACTGTAATAAGAACCAGATACTCTTCACTTGTAATATAGTATATGATTATAATGTTAGTTATAATTATAACAGCTATAAATATGTATAGCTAAGTTGCGTAAAAGCAATTGAAGTGCCAAAAACATGCGGCAAGTACAACGACGCACATAACAAAACAATAAAGTCATTGTGCAGTTAATTAGAAAAGAGTAAAATAAATACGCAGTACAGCGGCTTCAGCCGAAGCACATGCTATTCTTTTAACATTTGTATACATGTATATAATTTAATCATAAATAAATTAGGTATTAAATATATATAAAAACAGATTGATAGTTACTCAATTTGTTTAGAAACTGGATAAAAGTTACGAAAAGCATAATTTTGTAAGTCTAAAAATTCGAAAATGAATCTTTTTTAATACTTTTTTTATTACTTGCTTGAGAAAAATATTAAATAGTGGAATAGTAAAAATAATTAGTCATGTATTAAATGTAAGTCAATTAATTTATTTTGTTGCATATATAAGTTAAATACGAAAAATAATTGACAGCTAATTAAAGCTCCTTTTTGAGTTAATACTTTTTTTAACCATACTTTCCAACATCCATCTGTTACAAATGTATTCATTTATTTGGCGATTTTTTGTGTCCTGTTATAATTTAATTTTGATTATTTGTATCAAATATCTACTGTGACAATTACAATATCCGTGCAATCAAAATGATGTAAATATATTCAATATGAATACACAATACTTCACTCCAAATACACATTTTATCGTTTTTTATTTTTCTCCGTATTTAATCTTCTAAAGTTTTTTTATCTCATTTAAGTAAATAGTAAGTATTTTATTCTGTTTTCAACATCCAATCATCAATTTTGTACTATTAAATTTTATTTTCAACTTTTATCCAAAAATTACAGATCCAGAAAAACCCTGGATTCATTAGCTGCAAATGCCAAATCAGAGAAATTTGTTTTTCAATACTGCATATCACACTACATATAAAAGGCACATGAAATTACGCCGTTTCACAAATAGTATAAAAAGGGGAAAGAGATACATAATACGAGATAGAAAATAAAAATACTGTCAAACACGCTTACCATCGGAAGATATCAGGTTTTGCACATATGAATAAGGTAAAGATAGTACATAATCTAAACGGCATAATGGAAAAGCCTAAGACAAATAAGCAAGAGGAAGAGAGAGCGTCAGCATGAGCAATCTAAGTCTACAAATTAAAAAAATACAAGCAAGATAAATAATGACCAGTGATATAGATGATATATCCCAATAAACGTGAAAGAAAAAATATATACAATAGACACATGAAGTCGAAGAAAAAATACATCTCTTCGTTATTCACATCCCGTAACAATCTGAATGCTTACTTGTTAAAGTATCTATATTTTTTACGAAAGCAGGTAATCATTATAAACTCTAATATATGAGAAAATAAATTTTATTCAAAATATTGATATTTATGTCAGTAATAGAGGTGTCTGTTAAATAACAAATCACAATATGTGCATACACACAATATATGGTGTAAGAGTTAGAGAAGCCTTTCTAATTAAACAAGAAATTAATATTTTCATATTGCAATGGAACACAAAGGCTTATTATACAAGCTTAGAATAAATAAATTTTTTCTTTATTTTTACTTTAATTGAAATTTAAAGAAATTTTTGTAACGTATCAACATACTTTTACGCTACTCACACATAGAATACGTACGCATCTATTTTATTACATGCATCCATCTACTAGGTGCTAATCCGCTTCCCCCTCCGCCGAGTAAACTTCTCGTACCTGTAATATTCACACGCAATAAACTACGCATCTACGAAATGCGTAAATGCAACTATTGCACCATAAACTCACACTGTTATCTAGCATACGCCTAAATTTGTTCACCGCGTTATTTATTTTACCGAAAATTCACTTGTCTCTGCTTCCCATTTACCATCTAATCACTATACGAAAAATCTTATCTCAATACTATTTTCCAGCATTTATCATTTATTCTTCTCACCCGTCTACAAATGACTATTTGCCTGACTCGAACCGAATATTTTTATCTCACCGAAAATTAATTACTCGCACATCGTTGTAAACCGAACATATAAAAACCTCTCGACTCCCGAGATAATAGATGAGAGATCAGACTTAGTCTTAAACAAGATTATATACAGACTTTCGCGATACTTATTTTCTAAACTAAATTTTGTCGATTAAAGTATTAAAGTATTGTAACATTATTGTAAACTTTTAACAATATCAGATATTAAATAATTTCTAAAAATTATATAAATGCAATAAATCGTTTCGAGAAACCTCCAAGTCTATGCATTCCTTACATTTTAAAAAAAAATTATTTTTAAAAATCGATGTCTATAATCAATATTAGTCCATTAAATTAATTATGTTGAAAATTTCTACTTTTTTTATTTAGATAAATTTATTAAGATTCTTTTTTAGAACTACGTTTTCTTATTTTTAAATAAACTTTTATTTTTTATTCATGAATCAAACTTTTTTATTTAAAAATCTTAACTTATACTTTTTTATCATCAATTTATACTAAATTAATTTTTTCAAAAATTAAAAACGCTTATGAGATAATTAAAAATAAAACTTAATTCTTTTTTGTAGTTCAGATAATTCATATTCAAATACTAGTTAATACTGTGAAATTTTATATTACATAATTTGTTTATTTTATCGTTTAATTAATTATAGTATTACATACTAATAATAAATACAGAAATATATAAAAAACGAAAAGTTTTAAAATCATAATAAACTATTTTATCATTTACGTATATAATCCCTGCAGAAAATAGCTCACATTGGCCCAAAACCATGTATTTAGTCTTACAATAAAAAAATTAAATAATTGAGCGTGAATGATTAATTAAAATATTATTAATAATAAAAATTATTACAGAAGCATTCTTAAATCGCGCACTAAAAATAATATCAAACTTATATTTTTTAAATTAAAATTACATTAAATTAACCTATAAAAGTTATCACTTTATATTAATTTTAAAGTTTTTGTTATTTTTCATTATTCTTTTAAAACTTTTTTTTGTAGATAGAAATATGTATCATACTCGTACTAATGGTAAATATTAACTCACGAAATTCGCTGGTTTGGTTTTCCTTTAATTTAGATATCGTTAAATTATCCCCCTTCTCAAGCTTATTAAGTAATTTCGTCATAATAGGCACGCCATCCCGGCTAAACGAAAAATTGAGCGTCGTCACTGTTGGTATCGTTAATGTCTCATTATCTCTGAAAACGACATTGGCAATCTTCTTAAGGTTTTCAAAATTCACGGGATTAAACAAATGGAGAGTTGAGCTTGAACTCGATAATTCGTTTTTAGGTTTCTTGACAGCCGGTGCCTCATTGCCAGTTCTTACCTCAGCAAGCTTACGCAGTCCTTCGACTATAAACTGATTTTTCTCTGATAAAGTTGCAATTTTCCTATCAAAGTTCGTTGTACTGTAGGAGTAGTTCGCCATTTTGTTGGATTCCGACGATATTTCGGCAGCGAAAAACTTCACATTTTTTTTAGTATTAGTTAAATTGGACGAAACCTTGGTACTAATAGAAGTTACCACCTCGACAATATGTTCTACAGAATCCAATAACGATCTGTTAAGAAAATCACCAAGCTTTGATTGATCAGCTAAATTTTCCTTGAAATTTGGCTGTCTAAAAATCTTCTCTAAATAGATTCTGTTCTCTGTATTTTTGGTATTAGTATTAAAACCCTTTATCACTATATTCTGTAATTGTCTCTCCTTATTTAACTTTGGTCGTGATTCTATAGGTCGTCTGATGCCTGTCAGTAATAATATTTATTATCTACGTATTTATTTAATATCATTTAATAGTTATAATGAAAGGTGACCGATAACTAAATACAGGATTATTTAAAATTTTAATTTTACTTTTTGAAGAATGCTTATAATTAAAACTAATCGACATTAAAAACAATTATTATAATTAAATTCATAATTGAAAACATTAATATTCATTAAAATATTGTAAACAAATGATAATAATTATAAATATAAAAAGTTTAATAAATAAGCGTTGAACTCAAGTGATATAAGTTTATTTATATTGAATTATACGGTTACCTAAAAATATTATTGTAGTTATTTTATTCGATAAATATTGCAATAAGTGTAAAATTTATGTATAAAAGTATTAACAATTAAATTATATATAATAAGATTAGTATTACATTATTATTTAAATTCTTTAATATTTAATTATTTACAAAACAAATTTTATAAAATTAATTTTTCAAATTTTATATTTATAAATCCATAAAATTAAAATTAAAACTATAAAATGAAAAAAAGTTAATATTTTATTAAAAATGAAAATATAATATTCTTGGATAATAGTAACTTAAAATTCTTGTAATATAAATTTATATATTGCTACTAAATTTTCAGTACTTATATTTTTTCATACATATCAAGTCTTGAAAAATTTAAAATTATATTTAAATTGTGTATTTCAGAAAATTTTTTTTAAATTGGAGGCAGAATAATTTTAATCTTTAATCAACATTTTATTTTTATAAGAAAAAAATTTATTTTAAAATTAAAAATTTTTAAAATACTTTATAATTTAATTATATTATATTTGCTTATAAATATTTAAGAAATAACTAAATTTGTACCTTAACATTTGTTAAAATAAAAATTAAAAAAAAAAAAAAATTAAATTAAATTAACTTTTTTGTACTATATTAAAAATATTTTAAATAATATCCATATAAAAATATATCATATCTTAACCTATTTTATATTAAATATCTATGTAGATATTTAATATGAATAGGATATAAGATATATTAGACTTCACCTATTTTATAACCTATACCGATGTAAAAATATTTTAAATAATATTTTAAATAAATTGATAAAACAAATCATAATAAAAGTATTAATAACAAAAATTTATAAACTTTTTGTACGTGATTAAAGTATTACCTTTATTACTTTTGACAGGTGCTAGAGTTACTAAGCCCATTACTATATTAGCCTTTAAAGTATTGTTATAAATTTCTTTTGTCATATTATACGCTGTTAGTTGACTAGAATTTTGACTTACATAATTTCCGTTTATTGATAAATCTTTAGTAATATTTGTCGATAACCCAGCTTTATGTTTAATTGAATCAATCTGTAAATATAAATTTATAATAATTATTAATATTATTGACTCGACGCATATGAAACCATATAATATAATATATAAATACATAATAATTATTATATTACCCAGTTGAATACTGTTATAAAAAAAGAAATTTATATCTTACGAATCTTAAATAAATTTCAGACGCATAATTACAATTATGTTAAAGAAAAAATTTTTTTTTAATTATTTTTTTTTAATAACGATGACTTTTAAAATTAAATAATTCATTAATGAATCATCATAAAATATTTTGTAATATTTTAAATTTAATATATTTAAAATAATACAGATATGATATTTAACAAATCTAAGTAGATTATATACAATAGTCGTAAGTTTTATAAAAACCCGGTAGAGTTTATCGAATGAAAAAGAAGTAACCGTGTCGATTTCTTCTTCTCCAATAAATAAAACTTCTTTAAAGGCGAATAAACTTTTACTTGCTACTGTGTCATTTATAAAAATCATCCTATTCGCGTAAGAAATAGTATCTCGGAAATGAGCAGTTTCTTTTTCTTTGATGCAAGATTGTCGTTGCCATTTTTATACATCTAGATGTCCATATAGACACGCTTCTATCGTTCACGGTATGACACCCGAACACGGCGGTTTTCCGCATTATCTAATTTCGCGGAAGCATAGATTCGTATTTGATAATCGTCATACGCCCAGTAGTTACTGACCAACCCCAAATCTTGTTCCGTTATGTCTGCGTAACCCTTTTTGCAGAAACGCAAACTCTTATTTTTTAATCGGTGAACATCGATATGTCGCCCGCGTATCGCGGGATTACGTTTCATAGCGCACATATTTGTTTCATAGCGCAAACATCAATGTGTCGCCAATCAATTGTTAGAAAATGTTTTCATATGCATTCAGCCGATAGTTACAGCAAAAGAAAAAGCGTGCTTTGGCTTCTTTGGATAAGTCGGCGCATTTCAAGTTTCTTTATTAAATTGTATCATTTCATATTTTAATCTTAAGGTATAACAAACGCGAAGAAAACTTTAAAAAGAAGGTTGTATGTAATTGTACAAGTAGAAAGTTTTGAAAAAACATTTTTTAATTTTTAAACAAAATAGAATTACTTCATTAAAAGGTATATCTACCGTTATAAGAAGTTTTAAGATAAGTAATTATTTTAACATTATAAATGATTTGAAAAATATAAACATTTGATATGCAACATTGGTAGGTAGCCTTGCTATTAATATATTTTCTTTAGTATGTCATTCCTGGTATGATGCGGGTGCGATAAAATACAAGAAAAATTTTTAATTTGTGTAACTTTGTGTAATTTATTTTATCGTATAATTTTTTCTATTTTAAGTCTTGTTTCATCCAACCATTACGATTTATCATTTCTATATATAATTATATACGTCTCCAACTGCCTCCATATTGTTTACATCATAAAAGTATGAAAAAATTCTATTTATGTAAGTTAGTATTAAATAATGTATTTAATAGATTGTTTATAATGAAAAACATTGTTAATATTACTATTATCTTGCAAAATAATTGCAAGATTGTTTTTAAAGACAAACGTTGTTACTGACCTCAACGAAGGTTGAATTTTTCCATGTATAAGAAGACATATTCGTTGATTCAGCAATCTTATTCAAGTTATTAAAATCTGAATGCAACATTTCTGACATTATCTCAGCTGTTGTAGTTTGTAACATTTTGTCATCATCAATTATTCTTTCTGTAAATAATGATATACTCTGCGTATTTTCACTACCACCTTTTACGAATGTTTTAATTTTTACAATATTTTCTAGATTAGATACCACTTCTTGATTTTCCGAATTTATTGATTTATCGATCATACTGGAAGTTTTATTGATTGTACTATTAAACAATTCTTCATTATTAGTAATATTGATTTTATCGGTAATTAGGTGACTGAAAGATTTCAAAGTTCTTGATATCTGTACAAGTGGAGATTTTGAGTGTACATTGAGATTCGAAGTTTTATAACTTGTATAAATGGGTTGATTTCGTTGCTCCTCATATACTATGTTTTGGCTGGATGATTCAAATTTGTCACTTTTGGCTTCTTTATATATTATATCGGTATAACTATTTCGGCCTTCCAAATCTAAAAACGTAAATAAGAAATTTCTTTCTATAATAACTAAATGATAATATCAATTTGTAGCAAAATTTTAATTTTTAATTTTTTTATAAGACAAATGAATATTAATTATTCATATTTTAAGAAATATCTACACTTTTCTGTAATTTTATATTTTTATATATAAAAACCCTTAAATAAGGAATAAATTTAAATAATTTATAATTTATTTATATCATATTAATAGATTTATCAATAAAAAAACAATAATTGCTTTTTTACCAAATTCAGAATCAATTACAGGTTCGACTATCCCGACTTCTGTTAAAATAATTGGATGTTTATCCCTTTCTTGGAAACTTGGAAAATTCGGAATAACATTTGTAACATTTATTTCTTTATCTGATCGATTAATGTTAGAAAATGATTTGGAATCAGCTAAAACTTTAAGACGGCAATCATACCTATCAGGTAACAGTTCACCAGATACTTCAATTTTATGTTTATTATTTTCTAAATTCCCATCAAGTATGCCTGGAATTTTCTTTTTAAAGTTACTATTCGTTTGAAAATTTATCATTTCTTTAGAAATTATATGATTTTGTGGAAAAATACTGTCCTGGTTGTCAACGGTGATTAACATATGTGGTGCTATAATATTTGTTCAGAATAATTATCAATTCTTTTAAAAATCTTTTATATTTTATGTATAAGTAATTATTTCTATTACATTATCAATTTAAAAAAATTGCCTTGGAAATTATATAGTGATAGTTTAAATGTATGTTATTTGACGAACAAAAATATATCTGTATTATAGTATTTTAAAATTATACATATGAATTAATAACTAATATCTTTAACATCATAAATATTTTAAAAGATAAAATAATGAATTAAATAATGATTAATACTTATATTTTTTATAATATAATTTATTTTAATAAAAAGAAAAGTATCTTATCATTTTCATTTTTGCAAATTTTTGATAAAAATATAAATATATTCTTATTTTGTTCATTAATCACGTATGATGCTAATGCGTGCAATTCCAAGTCTTTCAAAACGATGCGAAGTCTTGAGCACTATAAATAAGATGATATATTATCGAATGATATACAGTAATTAAAATATAATACTCACATAAAATTTCGGAGTTACTAATGTTGAATGAAGGTGAAGTCTCCAAATTTGGCTCCATATTAAACTCACCCATCACGATCTTAGGAGCGATATTTTTTAAACTGCCAGTGAAAATCGAAGTATACAGCTTAGTAGTTGTAGCCTCAGTTTCAGTAATAGTTATATCAGTAATAGCTGTATCAATACTAGCTAATGTGGTTGTTATTATTTCATCAGTGTTATTTTTTGTTTGTGCATTAGATGTTGTTACGATCTGATCCATTTTTAATATTGCTAATCCAGACTTATTTAATTTTATGGGGATATAAGCGGCTTTTATATTTTGAATTTTACTAAAATCTAATTCGGATTCCGAATCACTGTACTCACTCACTTTGGATTTTTGTTTCATTTTAAGATTAGTAATTAATGAAATATTATGATTTAGCGATAAGATACTGTTGTTCTTAATTATCGAGTTATCTTGCTGAATTGATAAAACAGACTTTTGTTTGGAAATTTCAATTTGATTTATCCCTAAAGAAGATCATTGTAATGTTACGAATTTTCATTTAATCTTAAATTTTCTACACATAAATATATGTAAATAACATAATTACAATATTTACAATAACAGTTTAAAGCGATAAAATAAGAAAATTTAATTTTCTTATAATGATTAAAGAAATTCAAAAATCATTAAAAAAAAATTTTGATATCTTTTTCTAATTGAGCAAATAATGTAATTCTAGAACATTTTATAATATTATAAAATGTACCGATAAGTAGATTTTATTATAAATGTATGTTTTTATTTATATAAAATATAAATTGTTATGCGTATTATGTAAATAAATATAGTATATGTAAATATATACAGTATGTATAAGAACTGTAAATTTAGAATAGATAATAGATTTGTATACTAAATTATGTATGCTACATAAAAATAAACGATGAATATAAATTAAAACTATAAACTCTTTAAATATTATTCAAACATATTTTATACATATTAATCTCTTCTTATATGGAATTTATAATTATTTTTAATAATTATTACAATTAAGATAAATATATGATACATTAAAATATTATGAACCGAAATATCCTCAATTTATAGTGTTTTAATTGTAACTACCTGATTTTATGTACATTCGCAGAAATGAAAAAGACGAATTTCTAACAAATAGATAAATTAGATATTAATTAAGAAATAATATATAATTATAAATGTGTATGATTTTGTTGTAATATATATTTTAATTTGTTTGAAAAAATAAATTATTAAATATTATGAAAAATTATTTGAATAATTTTTTTATAAATAATTACCTTTTACTGTAATACTGGTTACATCGAGTTGTACATCTTTAAATAAAGATCGTAAGGAATACATTTCTTTAACTATAATATCTTCTATCATATCTTCTACATTTGTTATAGATCTCGGAATCTTCCTTCTGTCCAAATATAATCTAAAGAATACTTTAAAAGTATTCTCAAATTTATCTATGATTATCTGTTTATATGATGAACCTATTACACTTCTTTTAAACAATGATTCAAACTAAAAATTTTTATTGCAAATATAAGTTAACTTTACAGACTCTTTAATATCTTATAAATTTTTGAAAATTTTAACTTACAATATTTTTTAACTTTTGTCCTTTCTCCTGAAGTATCATGCTTGTATTCAACTTAAAAAGAGGACTATATTTTTCTGTTTCCAATATTTTAAAGCTACCAATAAAGCCTATTATCACTGCATAATGTAAATTCAATTAATTTAAATACTATATTTTAGATTCATAAAAAAATATTTATTTTCTAACCATTTTTCGAATCGATCCGAAGAGCTGAAAAAGACATGCTTATTAAATGTATAGATATATTTTGTCATACTTTAAATACTGTTATAAAAGTAATAGTTTAAAAAATTTTTAATTCAGCTTATTTTTCGGTATTTTTATCGAAATGCGTTGATTAAAATTGTTTAAAAATATATCTCTTAAAATATATTGTAACTATGTGATCTAATATAAAATTAGATTTTTCAATTACAATTAAATGTAGATGAATCAAAGAAAGTAATAGATAAGCATCATTGAAACAACAGATCATTCAAGTAAGATGGATACTATTTTTATAAAGTAGAATATTTTGATATGTTCCGGCCTGTTATGCGACAGATCGATACACGGAAAATTGAAGAATAGGCTGCCCCTCATAAAACCGGCAGTACAATTAACGGGAAAAACCTCGTGTCATCCGTTATACTCGGATTTGAGGAAAATCGGTGCCGAGTATTCTCGCGGGGTTAATCAAGCGCAACCCCGACGGTAAGTAGAAGCTTTCCAGGCGAATGTAAATTGCCTCGGAAAGAGAAAACCGGGCAGAAGCCTTCGGCCCGACAATAAAGATTCTCGACGCGACACAGAGTTTATCGTGACACTGTTCAAGAAGAAACAGATTATTTTTATTCTCTTGGTCCAAAAAAATAACATCCCGTTGACACGACTTTGTCCGAACAGTTCCATCAATTTTGTAACCTTAATCATATTCATCATATAGGTACGAAACTTAAAAGAAACCGTATAATTTTAGTAGGTAGTCACATTGAAATCGTGAAAGTTAAGGAAAATATAAATATATAAATAAAAAGAAAAAAATATATATTTCATAAAAAGTGATTTTTCAAATTTTAGAAACCTTAATTGAATTTTATATTAAATTATATTATAAATAATAAAATATTAGATTTTATTAGCATTTTTATATATTTAACGTGCATGAAATAAAAGATATGCTTGCATTGTAAAAAACTGCTTTTAATTAAAAATAATTATATTTCTTTTTTTATATATATTCATAATATGACAAACAAATTTTTACATATAAAAAATTTAAATAAAATTTTACGTATTTTCTAAAAGTATTGAACAATAAAAAAAATTATCTTTCTTTCAGTATTTTTATAGGAAAATATTTATAAATTTAAATATTATATTTAAATAAAAGTTGTATTTGCATTGTATGTTTTAAATTAACGTTCAAATAAAATAATTTTTTATTTTTATACGAACAAACTAAATCAAAATTTAACTAAGACTATTATTATAATACTAATTAGAATATATTGTAAATTATAATAATTTATATGATACTCTTGGTTGTAAATATTAAAAAAATGTTTTTCATAAAATTCATAAAACTTTTTCTTAATAAAATTACATAATTTGCAGTTTTTCATTCAGTAAAGTTTAAAATTTTTATTATCGAGATTTACATTAAATAATATTATTCATAAAATTACATTAACTTACCTCCCATCCATAAAGCTAATCCTGCAATGGCGATGACAGTGACCATTACGAGTATTGCTATTATAATTAACATAGTGCTCCCGACTTTCCATATTGAATTGTCTCGGTTTGGCTTTAATGTCCGTCGTGGTATCCTTGACCACGCGAATGTGGGTGGCAAGTAATTATCATTTCTGCATCAAAAATTCAATTTACTAATTAACATTATAAGAAATATTTTTATATATTTTTTAATATAACTTTTATTTTTATATTTAATTAAATATATTTTAATTTGAATATATGAAGAATAATTCATAATAATATTGATAATTAAGGTTTTTTTTTAATTTACTTTAATTAGAGATATATTATAATACGGTTATTCCAAATATCATTGATATTTATTTTTAAAAAACATGTACAAATTATAGACAAACATAACTTAAATTACTATAATTTTTCCTAATAAAATAAGGATTTCTATTCATTCAATATTAATTTTTATTTTTTATTTATGTATTTTCTATATTACTTTTATAATTTTTTAATAATTATATTTTTTTAGTTTAAATTACATTTAGATTATTATTTAATGCTATTCTATTGTTACAATTTAAAAAATAATATTACTTTTAAAATCTTTTATTTAGAATGAAATTTACATAATTTACCATTTTTGTAATTCATATCATAAAGTAATTCTAAAGATGAAATGGATTTTATATTTATTTTATTTGTATATATCTGCTTATTTTTTATTCTATGTTCTAATTATCTTTTAAAATTGTTTAATGATTTTTGCTCCTCTCAATTAATTATGAGATCAAATTTTTTAAATTCTGTTTTCTATTTAAGAAAATAAAATAATATTTATTCATATCTGTATATATGACAATAAGATCTTCAGAAAATAACTTCTAACAAAATCCAGTCCGTCATTCTTATGTTTTTTATCCATGTACCTTTTGTTTTAATGAAAGTTAAAGAATATGATTTTCTATTTTAATTTTATTAAAAACAGGACAACAAAGAAACAGAGAAAGAAGAAACATAACTTGAGGGATAAAGTTAACTAGTTTTGCAAGTTTGAACGGAAAATATCTTGCTGACTAAGGTACAGGTAGAGTACAGGTAAATAATGGAGAGAAATAAAATGACAAACAGAAAGAAAAAAAGAAAGAAAGCAAGAACAGGAGGAAGTAATAAAGTAATACGTCTTTTAATCATGCACGAGTTCATATTATGTATTCTTTTGGATATTAAGAAGGGATTAAGTGCTACTTTTGATTCCGAATAAAATTAAAATTTATGTTTACAGTTTTTATATGTACTATCATAATATCTATAAATTAGAATGTGTTTTTTTATAGGATTCAATTAAACTTGTTATAATCTATCGAAACCTTCTATAAAAGATATATAGAATTTAGAAGAATAATAAAAGATAGCTTACCAGTTGTAAAATTTAATCTATTAAAATATTATATACACATAGACAAAGATATATTAGACCGTGAAGTAATAGTTAAATGAGTTTTACTTCTAATTATAGATATATTTATATTATTATATGACACCAACACTAGGGATTATTATGAACCGCAATAAATAAATTTGCGTTTAGAAGAAAAATGAACTGCAATGAGCACAATAAAACATTATACACGAACAATTTATTTTGTTACGTAATACCATTACTCCTTATAGCCCATAATCAGATGCAACATTGACTCTTAAAACGAGAAACCTTACCACATATGTCCTATTTTCCAGATATTGTTCCGAGGATTATTATCTCTTCTAATTTATTTGTAGTTAAATTTTTCTGTAAAATAGTTCATATTTTTTTAATTAAAAATATTAAGAATTACTATAGTCATTTTATTTGCTGTTTAAAAAAAACAGTGGAAAATCAATGCTTTGATGGTAAATAATATATGTAAAATTACTTTGTGAGTATTTACTCAAATAAATAAACAACTTGAAAATGGGGGCAGATATATATTTCTATGTCTGTATAAAATTATTTTCTTATGGATACGTTAATTTAATTATTCAGTTCTTGTAGTGTCAGCAACTTATACATATTATTCCAAAATAAGTTTTTAAACATAACAAATATTCTTCTCCCTATCACAACAGTTAAATTAATCTCTTTTCATTGTAATATTTCTTATTCTATTCCTGAACAGTTGATAACAAGATTCCTCAAACTTGCCATTCATTTTTCTCTCAACCGTGGGACGTGTTAACCCTCTTTTTATAATTTTATCGTTTCTAAGCTGTCATTTAACAATCTGAAAAGAATTATTAATGAGAGTTTTCATTACAAATAACTATAAACGCAAGTTATAATTGATATAGAACAATAAATACTTAATATATATTGATATTTCCTAGAGCTCGATTTAAAAATAATATTAAAAAATTGAGGTAAAAAAAATAATATAAAAATATTTTAAATATAAATAATAAATATTACTAAAAATATATTAAAAAATTCAATATATATAAATTATTTAATAGATTAACAGAATAATGAAAAATATTTTTTTTATATTTTAAATAATTCATACATTGTTATTTACAGTTTTCTATATTGCTTATATCTAAATTACATTTTGTGATATTTAACATTCATTACTATTTTATTTCTTACATTCTAGTATAATCTTTTTTTTCATATTTTCTTTTTCTTTTCTCCAATAATTCTTATATAATATGCTTATATATTTTTAGAATATGTTTTTCTTCTGTATCTTCAACAATGTATACAAATAATTTTAATTATTTTAAATAATTTTCAATTTTTTGCATTTGCTTCTATAACATCGCAAAATTCTACTGTAGGTATCATTGTTTCTCTGCAGTTATTACATAATGTACAAAACTCTTTCTCACAGTACCAATATAGATTTATTTTGTTTTATGTTCAATTTTATATCTGAGTAATTAATTTATTTATTCTTCAAGTAATTTATTTGATTTCTCCAACATATTTTGAATTGCTTACGATTAATGTAGTATTTTTATTATTGCATTAATTTTATTACTTCCCAAATTTTGTTATTATTATAAATTTGTTAATATTTCTTCATTCCATCGTTTCTTTTTTCTACTTTTCGCATACATATATTTTTTCTTTTATACTATCTACTATAAATATGTTTAAACTCTTCTACACATTTTTATTATTTAAATTACTTATCGAAGTTATTGTTGTTAGCCTATTTTTATCGCCTTTAATGTTTTTCATATTATTCTTACAATCTCGCTCTTCTATATTTTCACTGCTCATTACTTTGTTTTCAAACCACATCGTTATTTTTCCTGCATATTTGTTTTGTTTATTTTTCTTTTCAAAATCATAATACTTCTAATCCAAATATTTTGTACTCTATTTTAAATTAATAAACCATTTTCATTTTTTTGCATTTTTGTTATTTATTTACTGATGTTAATAGCGCGAGATAATAAGCTATTGTCGCGATGCGAGTATAAGGGAAGACACGAATGTGTGAAGAAATTAAATATTTTGATTCAACAGTATTTTTCTTCTTTATGCTTTGTTTCTTTCACGGCATTACTAAACAATTTATTTTATTGTGAGACTCGCGTTACGCAAGAGAAAGGGCGTAACTATATAATAAATTGCATCGAAATTAGACTGAATATTTTGAAATAACTTGTTTTGCAACTCAAATCTCGACTTAAAACAACTGGGAATCAACTAAAAATTGAACTCTTTTAAAAAACGCACTGAAGGAATTTATTATAAAATTAGTACATACGAGACGAAAATCTTCATAACTTATCCTGCTGTAGAGGATAATGTCGGATTTTTTTAGCTTCAGAAGCAAGAGGTAAGAACAAATTTAGTATGCTCATCGAGAAGGTTATAATAAACCTATTGGCGCTATTACGAATTCAGAATTTTAATCAAAAAGGAAGCAGAATATGGATATCCTATCCTTTGTATTTGGGAGTAAGGTAGCCAGATTTTTAATGTCAAGGCTTGAGTGTACGGAGATTACATTTCTAAGTTTTGTTGGAAATTTTTTTAAACAGTTAAGAGTTTGTTCCAAATTGGCTTCGGAAAAAATTATGAAGTTGTGAAGGAATAGAGTATTAAGAAATTGATGAAGTTTACCCTAGTAGGTAGATTGTATTATTTACTTAAGTGATTTTGTGTTGGAACAGACATAAATGGGAAGGTAGATTTTATATAGATAGAAGCTTGATAATTAAACCATGTATTATTGCCTTAAATGCATAGTTTCGTGTATTTAGAGATACGTAAATTTCGATAGAAAGGGAGAAGTTTGCAATTACAGTATTAATTTTGCATTTGAGATATTGAATATTTAATCTATAGAAGATTTTTTGAAAAAGTGACTCCTAAATATTTAACATGATGGAATCAGAGAATTTTGTGATTTCTGAGTAAGATTGGAGATGGAAATTTAAGAAGTATCCTATTAATGAAAATGATAACCTTTTTGTTTTGGTATATGGTTTCTGTCATTTAATAGTCATTCTTTGAAATGTGGGAGAAACTTTAGGTTGTTCGTGGTGTAATGAGTGGTATGTTAGATATAGTCTCAGATGGCTATAACATCAACGTATTGTGTCATACTGATGTTTTTAGTGTAGGAATATCGTAAGTATATGTATTAAAAAGAATAAAAGAACAATTTTTAATTCTTGCAGAAGTCCAGTGTGATAAAAAATTTTACAGAGACAAAAGAAGAGAATTTAACTTTATATATCTATTTTGTAGGGAACAATAGATAATAACAATTAAATATGAAAGAAACTTAAGTCAATGAAATTTATAGACAAGGCCACTATATACCATACAATATCAAATGTTTGTTGAGTATAAAACAGTGAATTGTATGGCTGAAGACACGATTATTTTTGTCTACGAGATACTCTCCGACACGAAGGACTTAATATGTAGAATTTTGAGGACGAAAGCTGAATTGAAATTTACGGATTATATTGTCTTAATTAGCCATTATGTAGATTCTGATCAGGATAACAGCTTCAGTAATTTTACTGATAAAATAAAGAAGACTAATCGGACGATAGTTAGTTTAATCAGTACGAGGTGTATTGGATTTTGGAATGCGGACCCGCAAAAGTACGTGATCATCACCTGCTTGTATACGATACCGGATGGTTTTTATCCCATCCTACTAACCCTGGATTATTGCGAAACACTCACCAAATGCAGATCTGCTACAATATGGGTGTCAAATGACTCCATGTTCTGGATAACACAGAACACACGGGGGTGTCCGCTACCCGAGTCACCACCATTTTTTTCCGTAATCCCGCTGCCACTGGATACTGAATCATAATGCACAAGCGCTATGATATTCCCAGATTCAGCTTTCCAACCGAGATCCCGTTGAACCCAGATCTATTCGTTATATTTTGCTAAAAGCTAATGTTTCTAAATAACTTTTCATCGCGATTTTAATCGTATTTTCATGCTTTTTAAAAATATTTAACTTTTACATGTAATTCCAGGAAATACAAGCATTGTAAATAAGTGAAAGCCATTATTCCTTAATTCGAATGCTAAAAAATGTTTTCTGAAATGACAATTTACTGTAAGCCTGCATGGATCCAAATTAAGAGGGTAAGTATAAAATCTCTTACGTAAGTAAAAGAAATGGAAATAATAGTGGAAAATAAAGGATTATTTACGGTAATATTAAGAATATTTACACATTATCTAAAAAAAAAAAGGATTAGCACTAAACACGGTAAGACTAAAATAATGAACTGATGTATAACGTATACATATGACCAAAATAATAACTAAACAACATAAAAAATTGACAGCCATTTTATGTATTTAGAACAAAAATTTAAAGAAGATAATAACGATAGTTTGCACACAAAATTAATTAATAATAAAACGCGACAAGAACAAATATGATGTTGAAAGTATTACAGAAAATCTATTCTAGGAAGACTTCAAAATTAAAATGAAATTATATGAAATGCCTTAATATAAAATGTGCTACTATACAGTACCAAAATTTGGAAGTGGAAATTAGATGAAGAAAGTTAATATAACACGTACAGAAAAGATATATATTTTATAGATATTTTATAGATTTTATAAAATATAGATATAGATTATAATATTTTTTCTAACTTAGATATAAATACACTTAATAATAGTGTTATGATGGTAGAAAAAAAAGAAATAAGGTAGCAACTGCTGTAGTCACGTGAAGACTACATAACGGCTGAACGGCGCCTTATTATAAAACAAATAGACGAATTTAGCGAATTTAGATGCAACTAATTCGATCGTGCACCGAACACTCAAAACATTATGTAAAGGGAGAAGAGAGAATATATATAAGGACGCGACAGGCACGGGCGCTCTTACTTAGCTTTTCGTTTTGCTAGAGCTACTTTCTTCTCCCTGATCCTCGCAAATTTATAAGTGCCAAAATAAACTAAAATTCAAATAAAATTTGCTCTTTATTACACCCTTTTCATCATCTTCACCTACGTTTCGCGTTAAAAACAATATTATATATTAAATATTATATAGATAAAATAGATAAATACTGATTGACCCCTTAATAGTATATTACATTTACTTAAGGAAAAAATTAGTTAACAATTAACGAATACAGAATTGCAAATGCTCAAAAAGTGAAGATTCATAGAATTAAGTAAGCCAATCCCAAATAAAAAAAATATATATACAATTATATGCAGTTATAGATAATAACAAAGTAGTAAGGTGCAAGACACTAATTCTTCATTAAATCCTAAAGTATGTAAAATGGAATAACAATGTAAATATTGTACAATAAATAATAATAATAATAATAATAATTTAATAATCGATAATATAATAATAATAATAATAATAATAATAATAATAATAATAATATTAAAATCCTAGATGTAGCCGATGCGCTCAACCGTCGGCGAGCGAAAATATTAGACTAGACTGCCGAAAACTTCTGGCGAGCAGGTAGGCGAAAAATAAGGGATTTAAGTGTGAACGGACTCTGCGCTAGATGTAAGGGTGATAAGAGGCAGCGCGCCTCTCCTAACCTAGCCGAAACAATTCTGTCGACAAACAAGAGTTAGAAATATAAAATTTATAACAAACTCAGTATATTCATTTAATAAACTCAGATATTAGGAAATAGTATCGATTCCTGATAATTATATTATTGTCCATTAAATGAATATACAATACTATTAGTTAATGATAAGTAAATTTAGACTTAAGTATTTGTATTAAGTAAAATACAGCGGGTAATTTAGTATACACGCCAATTACAAAAATATCACATGTTTAAATAAGAAATATCCCTTAAATAGTGTAGATCTTAAGGTGTAATACAACACTAAGTACAAATATCTATCTAAAGTACAAAACGTTAAAATTTAATAAAGTTAAATTATCTATCAATTAACGAAAACATAAAGGCGAATGCTGAGTATAAAAGATTAGAATGATCAAATAATGGACTTCCATCCAAGTTAAGATAGAAGATTCGCAACAAACTAATATATAAGTAATAATTATAAAAGTTCTTAGATTAATATGTTAAAAAATGAATAGATATATAAGAATAAATGTAAAACTAACATTATAGGAAAAGGCATAAATAACACAATAATCCATGACAGTAGTATACGATTTTTATAGTTAATTTAAACTGTTTTGAAATTTCCGTTTTCAACAACTGAAAAATAAAAGAATTGTTTATGTATTTATTCGATTAATTACACTTTTTAGCTGACATTTAAACATCGTGCACCTAATTTCTTATGAAAAGAAAACAAATATTAATTTTTTTCAATTTGTTGTTTAATGAATATTTGATATTACTATTCATTGTGCCATCGTATATGAAATTGCTCGAGTTGCCCAAACTGTCAATAAATTTATACCTCCTGCGACTTGATTTAGTTGATTTATCGCTTACACGTAAAGTGAATTACAATAAGTACTGTTTACTGCTTTATAAGACTGATACACTTGTAAATAATGTGACACGATAAATATTTTGTAAGAAACATTTATTTTTGGATGAAGTTCAGCGATCATAATTCTGATCTAACTTTTTAGAGAAATATCTTATTATCGCATCAATTTTTTTTATTTTTATAATCATTTTACAAAATTCTAAGAATTTAGAATCTTCTAAATTTATCGTTTAATAATAATAATAATAATGCAACGTTCATAATGCACCGTATATATCAAAGTGCGGCGTTTTTCGAACCTTACTTTGTGTATGAATACCACGTAAAGCTATCCCACCTATAGGTTTATTGCTTTAATGTCATAAATATATTTCCTTATGTATCTTATTTTATTCGTTTCCATTTCTTAGATTTAAAACAAAGTTTTACAATTTATTTTAATTTTCTCAAATATCTCCTTATCTCAATAATACTCTTTTATATTAATTTTTCTGAATATCTTGTATTCTTATGCTACATTAAGACGTTTATTTTTAATAATTTACTATGATAATAATAATTTGTTCTTTTTTATATTTCACTATACAATATATTATTATATTATACGAGCTTCTCTTTTTATACAATTCAATCAATCTTTTTAAAAAAATGATAATAATACTTATTATATTGCAATATTGATAATACAAAAATGTATTAATTTCAAATTTAATCAATACTGTTTGCTTCAATTTACGACATTTTAATAACAATTTTTTTAACTTTCACATATATAAGATCATTCTTAAATGGTAAGATAATCATTAATACAGTTCAGACTGATTCAATAATTTACTTCAATCGCGTATATATTAAATGATTAGATAATAAAAAAGTAATAGTGAAAGTATAAAAAATAATTATTTTCCAAAAAATCGATAATAAATTTTTGAAAATTAATTTGTATCAAGAGATTCGTATTCTATTGGATAGTACACATCAATATAAGCTGATAAGCTCTTATAGCTAATTCAATTTTTTCACAAAAATTTATTTATAATATCTTTTAAAACAGCTTTGCTTTATTTAATTTGAATTTTTTTATTTATATTGATATACTCTTATAGTACAATCGCGATTATAAATAATGATACGATTATAAATTGTTGACTTTTTTATTGATCGACTTTAAATTTACTTTAATATTAAAATTATATCGTTTTTTTATTATAAAACAGATTTTTTTAATATCGATTACCACAACTTAAACCTGTTAGTTCAATTACGTATTAACAATCATTCATTTTTACCAGCTCAAAACTTCTCATACTTTGCGGAATTTCATTTCTATCTACTTTTGAATGGAACTTAAAACTAATTTTAAAATGAGACTATATGTCTGTATATATCCATTTGTAAGTTACATCTACTATTTTTATACTCAATAAATAGATTGATAAGCGTATAGTAAATAACGAATACATTTGTAGAGTTGTTTTATATTTTTCGTAGAACTAAAAAAAAAACTATTGAAACTTTGAAACGCATTATCGTGCAACAATTTATGCATCAACGACTATCTATCTATATTTTACTCTTCCTCTAACAGAAAAAAGGTAAATAAATAACTGAATCTTTCTTGTAAAAGATTTTTTTATATGAGAAGTATGGTAGGAAAGAGACTTTGACCCCCGAGGAAGTAGTCATATAAGATGATCAAGTTAATATTAGCAGCTGGTCTTTAACCCTGACACTAATTATAGAATTCTTTGCTCTTAATATTCTAATTCTGTAGAGGACAAAATTTTATCTCTTTTTATACAGTAACATTTACTATATTCGGTCATGGAAATTGACAATTATTTCAATTTGAATAATAATAATAATTCTAATGTAAAATAATCATTTATAATTTCATTGATTAAATGTATATTATAATTCGATTCCAAAGTAATTTAAACAAAATAATATTTTAAATAATAATTTTTTTTTCACTTATAATCTGACAATATTCAAAAAATTTAGAAAATTCACTTTATTCATAACCTAAAAATTTACTATCTATTGTTAGTTTAGAAATTTTTTTAATAATAGTATTATTTTTAATATAAATATTAATTGTAAAAGTAAGAATTTTTGTTATTTTTAGCTATTTATTATTTATAACTAATAACGGTCTAAAATAAAGGTTTTTTAACATTCATTATTAAATAAAAAATGAAATTAAAATTAAAATATCAATTGAAAAAATATAATAAATAGATACTTTAATTATTTAATTAATTCAGCAGATATTATTTACATTTTTTATATTTTATTATTTAATATTCCGAACCTAAGGTTTCATCAATGATCAAAATGGAAGCCTCGGATATTTTAATTTTATTATTATTCTTTTAATCAATAAATTATACCACGATGGGAAATAAATACACTTAACATAAGAATTTGTTTGTAGTAATTTTGAGTATTTATTTTTCATAATTTAATTTTAATTGTTTTTGGTAATTTTTTTATTAATTTTATTTTGTTTTCTAACCATATCATTTGTTCAAAACTAAAAAAAACATAGTTAAAACATATTAAATAATATAATTTATATTTTATACACTAAATGGTTTAAATATTTTAGATAAATATTTTGTTTAATATAATAAATTATTAAAGTGGTTATTTAAGTAACATTATTTTACAGAGCATTAATTATTTAGTATTACATATAACACTAGTAAAAAAATTCATTAAATACATACCTGTAAATAAGATATATATCAATTAAATTAAATTAAAATAATATAATATATCGATTTTTCATATATAAATTTATTCAGCTTATGGAAAAATATGAAATATTTTATAAAGATATAACGATTAAAATAGTATTTTAAATGAAATTTTTAAAATATATGTGTATTAATATTCAAACAAAAAGTACAATAAGTTAACTTAAATAATTTTTATTATTTAATTTTAGTTAATTCAACTGTATTGAAGAAAAAAATTACATAAATTTATATATTTAAGTTGTAATAATTAAGATAACCAGATACTTTTTTTTAACAAGTTAATTTATCTATTAATTTAATGATATTAATTTAACAACAATAATTGTATGTTCGATAAAATTTGTAACAAAACAAAAAAATTTTAAGTTAATGTTATTTATAATAAAAAAAAACTACCAGAAATTATAGCTTAAAGTAGAAACTTTGTTAATGCACATATAATCAAATAATAAAATAATAAATAATAAAATATCAAACTGTGATGAATATAATAAATTTAAAAAATATACATCATTTGAAAAAAGAGTAAACAAGGATAATTTGATTTTTGTACTTTAAAATTTAAATTATTCGTTTAATTTTCGTCACATAACTGGTAATTATTAGTATAAGTATACGCTACTTTTATATACATTAAAAAATAAGAACTTATTTTTTTACTTGAAAAATCGCTATTTATTATAAATAAAAAATAGCCTTTACTGAGAACAAGTAAAACTGGATATCGGCGAGAAGCGATTATCTTACCTGATAAGAGTATGTGCCCGGTCTGTAAAAGTTCCTCGAGTTCAGGGCCGGGTGGCTCTTACTGCTTTCATACATCAAGGTCATTTTTATGCCTTCTTTTATTCTTGCTGACTTTCCTCGAAATATCAGTTTCGTTAAATACTATTTGTTTAATAAAGATTACGAGTTGCAATTTCTTCTATTAAAGTACACTGATACAATTATTTTTCATTAATCAGCTGTTAAAATTGATATAATTATCGGATGAATACTTTTAATAAAAAATTTAGTATACTTGAATTTATGATAAAAAACAAAGTTAAATATACAACACAATAGAGAAAAGTATATATGAAAATATTGGATTTCAGAAAAACCTTACAATTATTTTTGAAATTGCAAACAGGTTACCTTACGTAACCAATGCAATAGAAATCTCGTAATATCACTTTTCACGTACTAAAACAATACTATTCATTTATAGAAAATAATAAAAGATATTTCAAGTGTAATTAAAACTAACAATTATATCTTTTGTTATAAAAATATTACAAAGCAAGAATTCGATAAAAATTTCAAAATTAACCTACTTGAAAAATTTCCACGTAATTGTTTTCATAAAATAAAGAATCAGATTGCAATTAAATCTGTGTACTCCCTCCTTTACTATCTTATCTTACACGTCTTTATGCATGCATACAGTTTAAAAAAAAAATATACATATATAACACTCACACTAACGCATATATAATATATATGGTTGTAGATGTTTTTATTGTTTGAAAGGAAAAACATAAGAAAAAGTATAGCTACGTTGAACCTGTAAGACGGCTCACCATCGACTGACAACCAGCAATATTTAAGTGTCGCCATGCTTCATTTTTATTCGAGACGGCGCATGGTTCTCTTTCTCTTTTTTCCAGATATTCCTTTTCTTTTTCGAGCAAATTCTAAATCCTTATTGGGTTATTCGTTTTTGTCTCTATCAATACCTACACCACCCTCTTTCATGTATGTGCAAGAAAACAGATTAAGGAGCAGATTAGAAGGAAAAGAATAAATTACAAATTTAAGCACATCGCAATTATAGACAAAGACTACATTTATTATCACTTTGTTATAACTGCAACAAGAAATACAATCTATAAATAAAAGAATACATTATCTAAAAAAGAATTATGTATTTTTTATAAATAATGTATTTCTCAAATTTTCTTGAATATACATAAAAAATTTTAACTTTTATTTATATATATATAAAAATTAAAAAATTAATGATGTAATAATATAAATGTTTAAATTATATTTATCCTAATGTGTTTTGGAAATTTTAATAAATACTATTTTTGCTTTAATGAGGTGCTAAAAGTAATAAAATATATTCAATTAAAATGTAGAATTATTATAAATTCTATTAAAGTTAAAAATTTTAATACAAATGTGTAATTAGTTACTTTTAATGTAATAATAATATGAAGTAATAAGTATAAAAAATTTAATTTGTTTTAAAATATATATACTGTTCAAGTCAGTACTGTACAAGTCATAAATTTTAGTTTTTAATTTGAATTCTAATGAATTCTTTTTTTTATGTATCAATAGAATTTTTTATTAAAAATCATAAAATATGTAAATAACTTTCAGTTATTTATATGTACATTAATCGCTTTAAATTAAATAAAATCATTGGACAATTCAAATATGATAAAAAGTTTTCGTGTTCTAATATTCAGCTAAATATTAGAAAGTGTTAATATTAATTAGAATTGATATTTCAGATCTTTTATAGACAGCTAGTTTAGATTAGATCAACCAGACTTGAATGAAAAGCAAAAAATCTGAGGGTTATAAATGTTGCATTTACAATATACTTTTTATAAGACTTCTTTGAAATGTATATATTCTGAAATTAATTATTAAATTATAAATGATCTTTAAATTGATACAAAATGAGGTGAAAAATAATATAAACCAATATAAATACATTTTTATGAACATACGAAGATACTTTAAAATAATTACGAAGTATTTGTTATGTCTTAATTTAAAATGTGTTCAAATAAAATGTTTGTTGAATATTAGAAAATTACTTACTATAATTAAGGATTTTTCTAATTTTTAAAATAGAGGATTTATATGTTAAAACAGGAGTGCCTATTAATAATGCAATGATATAAAAGTATTAGTACTTATATTTATATTTATACTATGATTTTTTTAGTGTAGGAATAATAAAACTATTTACTTTCTATTAATTTAAAATACAATATATACGAATTAAAGTATACCTAGAAATAATATCCATTCCAAATAAACATAAATATACTTGGACTAAGAACATTAAAAAAACGAAGAATATTAAAAACTGAGAAGTATTCAAATGATATAACTTAATGATATATTATGTGGTTCGTAAGAAACGGCGGTATCAAATGAGAACGTATAAAAATATATTCTTTATGGAAATTATGACCGTCATATAAGATTATTCTTATAGTTATGAAAGAGGAAGAGACATTAACACATACTATATAAATATTTAACATGATAAATAATTTATTTATAAAATATGGACTATATAATAAGCTGAATAAAGATACTATAAAATAAAAAAACGATTGATAAAATTCCTTAAAAAATTTTTTATTTATTTCTATATTTATTAAAAGCAATATTAAGAAAAATAAAGATAGAATAATTCAAATAAATAAGAAATATAAATTTTTAGTTTTTTTCTAAATATAAATAATAATAATAACTATAAAATACTTTTATATCTTAGTGTACAATTATAACGAAGGAGAGAGGTAGAAATTTATTTAAATCAGCATAATTTAATAAATCATTAATGATCCAGCTAAAAGTTATTAATTTAATAGAAACATGCGTTAACAAAAACGTTCTTAAAGTATTGAATAGAAAATGAATACTACACTTTAACTTAATATGTAATTTAATACATAATAGGTACAATAAATATTATAAATAATACAGTTGCGAGTATAGTTAGAGAATATAGGTACAATCATAATTACAAATTAATGGACGCGTTTTGGTACTTAATTTTCTGCTTGAAAAATTTAATCACAGCGGACAAACTATAAAATAATTAATATTTCTTTAAATAAATTTAAGAGTAGGAATCAATTATAATTCAAGAACAATTAAGAAAGACGGATACCGGAATACATATTAACAAATAAAAAAGCGGTAAAAATATGTTGATACATATTATAAAGGTAAAGATGGTCAATCACTATTTGTGAGAAAAAGTAAGAGTAATTGAAGAGGTGGCCTGTCATTAAACCACATATAAAAAGAGGAAAAAATATTTAGAATTTCAAAGAGTACTAATCGTAAAAGAAGCTCAAGATCAAAATTTGTGATTATTTACAGTAAGGAAGGAAGAAAGAGATACAGAGAGAGAGAGAGAGAGAGAGAGAGAGAGAGAGAGAGAGAGAGAGAGAGAGATAGAAGACAGTTGCTGTTGTATCGCTTCATACTTTTGATTACATGATACCACTTACTGCGTGAAGCAAAATGAAGCTTTTCGCTCTATTCATTCAAATATGTATGTATGTATTTATATTTATTTGCATGTTTATTTATTCACATGTAATTTAAGCTATGTATGTTCTTATACGTGCATCTGCATTTATATTCATTGCACGATTATAAGTGTACGGGCGTGTATCGGTAAGCGATCTCAAGAAAAAGATCGTATTTATTGGAATCTCGGGTATTTAAAATAGATAGAAAATGATATCTCTATTCGCATCACTGTAACGAAGCAATATCGTCCGCTGCAAATTGATAAATTTTAAGGAATTTTCCTGCCTGTACCTGTATAAAAATATTAACTGTAATGTGTGTGTGTGTGTGTGTGTGTGTGAATATATGCATACATATATAATAACACACGTCTGGTATACCCAACATTGTATATTCAACAAATTAAAACATTCTATATGTGATCTACGTTCTTCGTTTATATATTGATATTAATAATATTCTCTATTTTTATTCTGAACAAAACTTTTTTCAAAATTTTAAACCTCGTTTTTATGAGTACTTAAAGTTTATTATGGTAATATCTAATACTATTGCTACATAGAATATTAATGTACATTAAATATGAGATGGTCTCATTAGCTACGGGTATAAGTTACGTAGTCAATATATGATATACAAATCATGTATATATTATATGTTATAATTGTTCTTCAGAGAATATTAATTGAATACATTTTTTTATGATTTTTTACTATTATTCATTTTTTTTTAATTTCAACGAATAATTTTTATAGTTTAATAAATATTTAGAATTTATAGCTTAATAATTATAAATGTTAACACAGATTTATTAAAATTTGATACGATAATATTTTTATTTTATTATATGCGACTATTTTTATGTTAACAATAGAAAAGTAATTCCGATATTTAATTACATTTTAATCTTCAATAAAAAATATATGAAAAATATCCCTTTTCTATATACTTAATTATTTTTGTACAGATACGATAAAAATTTGTATGAAATAAAAGTGACATATATTTAAAAAACTAATTTAATTTAAAGGAAAATAAATATTATATTAAAAGTAAATATATAATATTAAAAAAAGTTTACTTGACATTGAAAAATATAATTTTAACTATAATTTTTATTATTTAGTATTACAAAATATAAAATAATAAGTAAAGATTAAGATAATTATTCGAATAATAAAATAATGTAATATTTAATTAATATAAACTTTATTTTATTACTAAATATATATCAGATATTTATATTAAAGCTAGTAGGAATAATGAACTGTCTTAAAAAAAAACTGACAAAAAAGTTAACTATTACTATACTCATATAAATGTATTGTACTTCAAGCTATAAATTATAGACTTATCCTCGTAATTATCTATAGTTGCTACTAATATTAATACATTACTCAAATTTATTAATTCATTGAGTTTACAATTCTGTTATCGATAGAAACGTCTAAAAAAAACTTCATTATTACGAGAATTAACAGAATTATCGAACATTTTGAAAAATTTTTCAGAAATAAAAGGAGTAAAGTTAAATACAGAAAAGAGAAAAAAAGTAAAACGTAGGAGAGAAAATGAAGTTTGTAATAGGGAAATAACTTGTTAACAGATTTGCATGATTAATACGTTCATAAAAAAATATAATAAGAAAGAACAAGCATAGTTGCTGGCAACTTTAGCTAAGGTAGTACGAGAAAGAGTTAGGAATATCATGGAGGTATGGTTGATGCGAAATCTAAGAATAAAACTGAAATTATCTGACATCTTTATTAGAAGTGTTTATTTGTGGAACTCTGAGAATGTCAAAGTTATGACAAAATTAAAAAACTACAAAGAAAATATTAAAAAAAACCAAGGTATTAGCAGAAACACACTCACATGTATAATGGAGAAAAAACAGGTTATAAAGAAAAGCATTAAGAATAATCGTTAATGAAAATAAAATAATCAATAGTAACAATATGCACTTTTTAAACAAAGCTTAAACATTAATATACAAGTCTGGAAGGGAGAAGCGTCATTGTTACAGAAAAAAATAGTTGAGAATTTGAGACTTCGTGGAAACGGCAAAGATTTAATACTGAAAAGATTAAAAGAGTTAATATGAGTTTATAAAAACAAACATAAAATAATAAAATAATATAAGAATATTCTAGGAAGATTTAGAATGGAATATAAAGTAAGAGTAAAAAAATCAAAGAAGAAAATGCAAATATTGTACAAAAAATTCAAATAGCAATGTAATTTAAATAAATTTAAGCAAATTAAGTTATATAAAGCAATTTATTTACAATGTAGGATAAGTCAAAAGAGCAGTTGTTGAATCAATAGTTACAGAATTAGATGTAACTAATAAAAAAAGCTGACATTATACTATTTATACTATTTTATGAACTTGAGTTATTATCAATCTAATTCTAAAATAATATATTAATATATTTATATGTAATGTATTTATGTATAAAATAATATATAAATATTATAAAAACACATATATTGTTCAATAAACTAATTAATTAAAAGTGTTTATTATGTTTGTAATTGAATATGCTAACTTTTTTATACATTATCAAATTTCATTTATTGAGTCCTTGGACTTATCTTTTCTTTCATATTTTTTTTTATTACATCATATTTTTTATCAATACTTTTACTTTACACACATTTTATATATTTTACATTTTTTTTTTCTGTTTTTTCTTCTAAATACTTTTCTAAAATATTCTAAACAGTCTTTTTTAATCATTAATAATTAATTGTGTAATATATACTATTCTTTAAAGTAAACAAACCGCTTTCTATTTTCATGTAAAAATATAATTTTATAACGATTCATATATGTAACACGCATTGTATAAAATATATAATATGAAAATAAAGGATATAATACGTAATATGATTTTACTTATTTTATATATTTAGTTAATAAAAACAAATTAAAAAATCATATTCAAAACATTCTTTTTATGATCTATAATAGATTTTATATTTATACCAAATTTTATAAAAACATCGAAATGTAAATTACCATATAAAATTCTAAAAATTTTGTATTGTAATTAAAAATTATGCACAATCATGTGTATAAATTAGAAATATTATAAAAATTTATAGATAAAAAAGTTTAGAAATTAATTTATTAATTGTATCAACATATTTTCACTAAATTATTAAATGAATTAAATAAAATAATACTAAACAATAATAATAATAATAATAATAATAATAATAATGCATACATTTGTAATAATTTAATAAAATTTTAAAATATAGCAAATATTTCTAGTGATATAACTAATAGTTAGTATGTAACTAATTGCGTATAAATACAGAATAAGAAAAAACAAAATATTCGCTACGATCCTCAATTTGAATAATTAAAACGAAAAATTACACATTTATATATATATATATATATATAATTTATTAAAATAACCTTAAATCTTAGATAGTACAGCGCAAATATAAAAAAATGTTATAAATTACGCAGCAAATCCTGACGATGATATCAATGATATTCTGTAATCAACGTTGTTATTGTAAATTTGCTGTATTAATAAAAAAAAGTATTAAGTTTTCTATTTTTGGAATTATACGTGTCGAAATTATTTTAAGAAGAGCTTAAACTGTTTGGATGATTGATTCTTTTTTGGGTGCTATTTACTTGATGGTACTTGTATTTCATTTATGTTATTACTTTTATTATCATATTTTGACGTTTTTTTGATACACTTTGACATCGAATTAAATATTTTACAATGTCACGTTTTAGCCTGAACGTTTTCAATAAACATTTTTTTCACATTTATTTCAAATCTATGTATTAATCAATTATAAATATTTTAATATTAATTTTGAACTGTATATTAATATTCATCAGAAGCTATGTTTATTACTAAAAATATAGAATAAGTAAAAATAGAATATACATAAATTCCTTAATATGTAGAAGAAAAATACTTTGTGTAGACACTAATAACATTTGACCATATAAATTTATATTTGCAAAAATATTTCAAATACAGTAGATGTGATAAATATAATTCTAGTAGTTCCATGGAATATAAATTTCATTATAAAAGAATTTTTGTGAAATTTTAGCAATTACTTAATCTTTGAAGAAAAAAAAATTATTTTTATATAATTAATTAATATTCCACTTTATAATGAAGCTCTTCATCCATAACATGTTTTGACTAAATTTAAAATATTAAAGCATATTTTCTATTAGTATTCTAATAACACTTCTCATTATTACTTTGCTTTATGTGAACCTGTATGAAAAATACGCTTTAAACGCAACTAAATATAAAATTTAACTATAAAAGCTTTACTTTTTAAATATAAAAGCAACTGAAAATTTTTTTTAAACATTTGAAGATTATGCGATTGAAAAGGATACGAAAATTTTTTTATAATATAAAATCATATTCTTCAATATATAATTAATACATATGGTCAAGAAAATAGTTTATAACACTAAGCATGATATAGTTTTTATGATATGTTTTTTATATTATATAAATTTTGAAATAATCAAAAACCAAAACGAGCAACTTTAAAAATAAAAAATAAAATATATCCAAATGCTCATTTATTATATTTAATTTTATATATTATAAACTATTAAATGACTGTATTTAATAAAATGTTCTTTAAGTATATATTTAACTAGATAATGTATATTATCTATCATCAATATATGGAATAATTTTAAAAAAGTTAGTTTGTAAAATTTTTTATTTTTAGCCACTCAAAAGAGTCTTTAACAAAAGTAAAAAAATGTTAATTATATGGTCTTATAGTTGTAAATATAATCTTTCTTTAAATAAAAGTAGTACAAAAAGTTTTTTAAAATTATTTTTTTATTTTAATATATTATAATTTATTATAACTTCTAAGCTCATTTGATTCCACAAATCAATGTAGTTGAACTTTTAAATTTTTAGTTTTCATATTTCATATTTATGTTGATAAGCGCTAGATAGTAATTTTTCGAGTAATTAATTAAGAATACATAGACAGTTTAAAAAATAGATTATTTATAGATACTATTTTTTAATTTATTCTTAATCCCAGACATCTCAATCTTACATTTTTGAAATTCTTACCATAGATCTTTAAAAAACATTATAAACTTATTTAATATCAATATAAATGAAAAACTAAAATAAATAATAATAAAAAAAATTTTTGTAACGTATCAACATACTTTTACGCTACTCACACATAGAATACGTACGCATCTATTTTATTACATGCATCCATCTACTAGGTGCTAATCCGCTTCCCCCTCCGCCGAGTAAACTTCTCGTACCTGTAATATTCACACGCAATAAACTACGCATCTACGAAATGCGCAAATGCAACTATTGCACCATAAACTCACACTGTTATCTAGCATGCGCCTAAATTTGTTCACCGCGTTATTTATTTTACCGAAAATTCACTTGTCTCTGCTTCCCATTTACGATCTAATCACTATACGAAAAATCTTATCTCAATACTATTTTCCAGCATTTATCATTTATTCTTCTCACCCGTCTACAAATGACTATTTGCCTGACTCGAACCGAATATTTTTATCTCACCGAAAATTAATTACTCGCACATCGTTGTAAACCCGAACATATAAAAAACCTCTCGACTCCCGAGATTAATAGATGAGAGATCAGACTTAGTCTTAAACAAGATTATATACAGACTTTCGCGATACTTATTTTCTAAACTAAATTTTGTCGATTAAAGTATTAAAGTATTGTAACATTATTGTAAACTTTTAACAATATCAGATATTAAATAATTTCTAAAAATAAAATATATAAAATACTTTCTGCACGTTAATATAAAATTTCAGGTTTTATGATAAAAAAAAAAAGTGAATACCTACAATTTTTTTCTTTACATTCGAGAGTGAAAATTTGTCATTATTTGTTGGTATAATTAGTTTCATATTTGATAAAAGAATCTTATTCAAATCATAAAGTCTGTAGGAATTTATAAAAACTGCTATTTGATGTACAAAAGTAAATGCATTCGCATTATTAGTAAACAATTAAATAATTTAAATCTTATTTTTAATATAAAATAATTTAATACTTAATTAATTACTAATAATATTAAGTTATTTTTTAAATTTTATACTTATGTTACACCTATGTTGTTACAACCGTGCTGCTGCGCAATTTTAAGATGAGTTAGTAATATTAATTCTAAGTAGCTTATGTAGATACAAATCTTAATATTTTTCTTAAATTGTGAACGATAATTACATGAATAGAATATTTCCTAAAAATGGTGTAAGTAATTATAAAAACGCTTATGTAAGTTTTTTGTTATGATTTTAATATTTTTTATAAATTTTAACTAGTATAACCTCATGTTCATATATTATAGATTCAGAATAGTACAATGAATACAAATAAAATTGAAAAAATAGTATAAGAACTATTTTATAGTTTATTTTAATACGGTAATATTGATTTTTAAATATCCAAAAATATCTTATTTTTATTTTATGATTGAATATTACTATTTGAATTTAAAAGTTTAATTAATAAATATAATAACTTTTTCTTTAATTTTTGCAGACAACCTTTTTTACTCTGAAAAGATCAGTTGTTATAATATAATAGTTGAAATAAAATTTAATTGAATTATTAAAAAGGATATTGAATTTATAAAGTATTGATAATGGAAGATATGCAAGAAGAAACTCAATTTGTAGTTGATGATGTTAGTAAAATTATTAAAGAAGCAATAGAAGTATCAATAGGAGGAAATGTGTATTCTCATAGTAAAGTAAATCAGTGGACTTCAAATGTAGTTGAAAGTTGTTTAGGAAATTTAACTAAACTTCAAAAACCTTACAAATACATAGTTACATGTACAATTATGCAAAAAAACGGAGCTGGTTTACATACTTCAAGTTCTTGTTTTTGGGATAATGCTACTGATGGAAGTTGTACTGTACGTTGGGAAAATAAAACAATGTATTGTATAGTATCAGTGTTTGGTCTAGCAATTTAAATTTGCATTCTATGATTCTTTTTATGAAATCGTATCAAAATACATTTTATAATTTATAAACTTTCCATGTGTTTTTAGTTAAATATGTACAAAAAAAAATGTATAAATATATTGTTTAAACCATTGTTTTATAACTTAAATTTTTATCAGTAATGTAATTTTATAAACTTTGTTTTTAAACCTTTGGTATATTTTGCTATCATCAATAAAGAATTAGTTTAAATGACGAAGAAAGTATTGTAGGTGTAACAAGTGAAGTTAAATAAATTCAACAAAATTTATAATATTTATGCAAAAAGTGATATTGAATAATTTAAGTTTAAAAAAATATAATTAAATTTATTACAACAATAAGTTTTGTATTTAATTTAATAATAAATTAATATATATGAATTTTGTAGTTATTCAAAAAATAATTATAAAAGATAAAAAAAAATATTTATTACTTAAAAATATTTGTTTAATTACAAAACATTTATTCAATTACTGTATCATTAAAAGTAGTAATTTCATTGTTATATAAAGTATTTGTTTATCCAATAAAATTTTTGCATGAAAATCTAAATAATTCTTATCTAAAAAAATAAATAAATTTAAAAAGTCAAATAGAGATGATTTACTTATAAAATTATTATGAAAACTTTATTTTAAAAATATTATAAACATTTATTTTTAAAAATACTTATTAATTATTTGTACTTCTGATTGGAATTTTTGAAACTACTTTAAGTTATATTTTAAATGTAATAAGATTATAAAAATTTCTTCATAAAGTATATTCTCTAATTTTTTATCCATTAAAAAAAAATTTTGTTATATAAAGAAATATGTTTCTTTATATATTTTTTTATTTATACTTCTGTTGCGTTCAAGCACATTGAAAAATGATGAATTGATTAATTATAAGAAAAAATTAATGTTCATCTTTTAAATTATTATTATTCACATATGATTATCTCATTTGTAGATTAAATAAAATTTTAATTATGTATGTCACGAAAGAAAGTTATAAATTAAATTTTTTTATTTTAATGAATTTTTAGTAAAAATAGTTATATTATATTTTTCATGTATGCATAAGAATGATTCCTTCATAATTTATACAGTATAAAGTACAAAATTTTTTTGTACATTGTATAATGAATAGGAAATACATACAGAATATATTAAATAATATTAAATAATTTTAAATAATACATAATTTATAATCTGAAAGCTAATTTAATAATTTGAAAAATTTAGGATACACGCGTTTTCTAAGTTTTTCATACAAATTTCTAGGGCTGTTTATTCAAAACAATTGAGATAGTATTTTCATAACGGATCAAAAATTTTAGTATAATTATATAATAAATAAAAATTAATAAAGAAACATTTTTTTTAAATTATAAATGCTATTTTTAGATTAACGTTCCATACATGTATTATATGAAAGTAACTAAATAGTATCTCTGTAAATTAAATTTATCATTGATAACTACCGTCAAGTATCAAAGATGGTTTTACTTGATTTTATTTTTAAGAAACAATAATACTAATTATTTGAAGAAAATCAAATATGAGTATATATGTATATAGCTTAGCTGTATATAACTTTATTAATTAACTTTTACTAATTTATAGTCCAAACATAAATACTCATATAAGTAAAAGCATGGGAAATACATGTGACAAAGTAAAAAATCATCGAAGTCTCGACCATAAAATTTGTTTATCATGCACCTGGGCTTCGACTTATGTTTTAAAAATCTATGAACCAATCTGACACTAACTGATATCAAGCATAGTTATTGAATCTTAAATAAATTGACGTTTTTTTAAAAAAATATATAAAACTTATTTATTCCTTATCAACAACTAGCGTAACAAAAAGTAACAATATGTATATGTATGATATAATATAATTTATAATCAATAAACATAAATGATCCGTGTATAATTTTAAAAATAATTTTTATTATATACAACAATGAAAAAATGTATCTTTAATAGTTTTTTTATTATAGTGTTTACTTTTCTTGTAAACCTAGATTTTTTTCTATTAGATGGTACCATTAACATGGTATCAGAAACGATATGTGGAGATAAAATAAATGTTTTTTAAAAAAAAAAAAAATAAAGTCATGCAATTATACAATCTTTTATTTGTATATAAAATTAATACTGTATTTAAAATAGTATGTTATTATCGATAACAGTAATATGTATTTAAAAAAATTAATAGTGCACGCACGCGCAGCATAAATGTATGCTGTTGCTTAAAATGTCTTAATGTTTGTAATAAAACAATCTTAAACAATATAAAGTGAGCAATCGTCACATTCTTATTAATACTTTTACACGACGTATCGTGACAATATTCAAATCAACGATTTTTTTCAATAAAAAAATTAGGTTTATTATTTTATTGTTTTTATTTTTATAAAAGTGATCTAGAGTAATGAAAGAAAATAAAGTAGGAAGAAGGGCAGATAAAATGAGTTAGTGGGGGAAAGTAATAGAAGAGATGGATCGTAGTGGGAGTTTGGAGTGTGATAAATGAAAGGTAGAAAAAGTTAAGGAATTTGACCGAATCAGGAAAGGGAAGAGAGGTAAAGAGGTGGGAGGAAAAAAAGGAAGGCAGGATGAGAAGGCAAGCAGAAGGAGGGCATTTAAAGGGGAAGAGAGAGAAGACTGAAAAGA